>JARFIW010001393.1:600000-1098870 GCA_036346225.1 Platerodrilus igneus | reverse complement strand
AAAGTTTAAGTGCTTTCACTTTTTCATTTCTATTTGTTGGGTTTAATTGTAAAATGAATCACAATTTTGTATAAAATGCTCACTTCGACAATGATGGCAAATTGCAGTTGTTACAGTAAATGTTTTGTGTTTTGTAAAGGTTGCCTGTCTAGGGCTACGTTTTCAGCTGAGATGATTGGTAAACATAGATTTCTGGCATTCACTGCTTCAAGTACTCCCTGTCTGGTATTTAGAAATTGGATAAATTCATCGTATGTGGGCACATCTTCATTATTTTGATCATCATTGAGTTTGAATTGCCATTCGCGAATGATATGAACATCTAATTTATTTAGAATTATTGATTGTCAATAAGCATACGCATACTTGAATGACTCTCTTTAGAGATAGGCTCAATATTTAATAATTTTTGTATATGAGTATCAACGATTTTGTGTTTTTTGTTGTACCTTTGATTCAACTTAGTCCAAGCAATCTTGTAGCTAGCATTACTTGCATCGAGGGATGAGATCATATTTAATGATTCCCCTTTAATGAAGCCCGAAGATAGAAAAGCTTTTGGCAATCTGACAAGTCAGGATTGTTGTCGACCATGGCCAGGAAGTTTTCAACTGGTGAATTTTGAATCGCATACTGGAAGATCTAATTTTGGCAATTTAACAGTAACTTGCGGGTTTGCCGCACGACGTGGCGTGTGGGAATCTGAAACAGCTGGCATTTCAATCTTAGGCATCATGTTGTGATCAAATTTGTATAAAGCACCCCGAGCTTCACTTACTAAATTGAAAAACATATCTTGAAAGGTTTCCCGTTCCTGCAAATTTTTATCTAAATCGTCATCTAGTAATTCAATATCTAACTGAACTTCATTGAATAATTCATAAACAGGTTCTATTTTACTCAAACGCTGTTGTAAATTTTTTGCTTCTGCACTAGAAAGCTCATGGAATGTGAGTAATCGCATGCTTTTTTCAAATAATGTAAGTTGGGATTTATAAACACCTCTTTTGTGAGTTAAATGTTTTAAAGTTTCGTTTTCCATTTTAAATTACCTAATATAAGAATAAAGAATTGGATGTATGAAAAACAGATGCATAAAAACAAGTTTACAACTAATGTGTTAGAAAGGATAGACTTACAGTAAGTTAAATTCCTCAGGCTGTTGACCTTGTTAATCATCCATCACGTAAATGTAAACGAAACGCCAAATTGTTGTTGTATGTGGAAATAAATCTTGTAATTATTAAAAGGGTTAGCTATGTATATACTGTGTATGCTTGAAATTGTTTCATTTCAAATTTCGTCATCTCCATCACTTAGCTGGATGATCGTAACCTTAAAAATGCACGCTAAATCTAACAAATTGATTTCAAATCTTCAAAATTTCACTGATATTTGCCGAGAAGGACCAATATTAACGTTATTACGGACTGTAAAATAATAACATTCTCTTCTTGTAATAAAAGACAACACTAGTAGCAATTCAGAAATATTTATGTTTCATTATTATTTTAAGACATGGCCACGCCAACCGCCAGGTTAATTAATACTGGCAAAAACCTTACCCCTCGTGCAAGTGCCACATAAGACGCTGCTTCTAACGGAAGTGTATGGTGCGGCAAATTCAAATTAAAAACGTCAAAGTCAAAACACAAGAGGTTTAACAATACTATTTAAAAAGAAATTAGTACAAACGAGAAAGTTGTTGACAAAACATACTGCAACGATCTAACCCTTTTGTTAACTTACTTGCAGCATTCTTTGTTTTTAATAGGGCTGTCAGCAAAATCGGTTTTGGTAAAACAGCAGTTTTAATCAAAATCAGTTTAGGTAAAAACCAATTTCCGTAATAACTTAGGTAAAAATCGGTTTTGGTAAAACTTGCTCAAAAACCAATTTTAGTATTTAAAGTTGTAGTTAAAATTTTATGCAAGAAGTATCAGCATCATGCCACTGTGCTAATTAAGTATGAAGTAGTGCAATTTTACATTAACAAAAGTATCTTCAGTTATTCTCTTTTTGTATATAAAAGGTAAAAAAAATTACGAATATATTTCACTCTCAAGTGCCTGGGTAATTCTTTTTTATATTCTAGGTATAGAAATGTTAGTTTAAAATGGGTCCTTTGTTGATATCTATTAAAATTTAAAAAACCATTTTTTGCGTTTATATTTCTGTACGGTACAATTTTTGTATTGAGGAAAGCTATAGTGTATTATAATATAGCTGGGACATAAAATGAAGAAGTACCGCAATGCCCATAACTTGTAATAAATCGCTTCATGTTTGGAAAATGATAATCTATTTATAACAGAAGGCTTATTAATGTGTACTACAACTGAAAGCCATAGCTGTAGTGTTTAACAGATGTAATCAATACTTTAATCCCTTTTTTGTAAAGATTTTGATTTTATAGATTGTTCACTAGTATTAAATATAAAATAATCAACCAGTGCATCTTTTTTTTTAGTAATGGCATGATATAATATGGTTCTGTTACTAAAAACTAATATATTTTACGGCAGTTTTTGTTTTTGGCAAAGCTGTTTTCGTTTAGAACTGTAACACTGAATTTCTTTAAACTCAGTACACTGGTAAATCGGTTGCCTGATAAAACCGATTTTGGCGAAACTGGTTTTGAAAACAGGTTTTGGTAAAAACCAGTTTTTAAAATAGGTTTCGGCAAACCAGTTTTACCAAAACTGATTTTTAGTTAACTTTGGTTTTCATTTTTTCTGGTTTTTGTTAGCATTAGTTTTCAATATATTCTAAATTGCCTTGCCCGTTGAACTTTCTCACTGTCAACGAAATAATGGATCTTATTTGACAACTTGAATTGCACTTTGGTTATCAATTGAATGACTGGAACTTCATCATAATTGACTAATTCTGAGAATTTTTAATCCAGATTGCATACTTTGTAATTTCACAACTTGCTATGCTTGCATTGTAGATAGAGCAATCTTAGATTTCCTCTTACTCATCCAGCAGATTGTGGCACCAGTATACTTGAACAGTACATCACTCGTAGACTTTCGATCTTTACTACTAGCAAAATTTGCATTGGTGTAGATTTCCAGTTTATCATGACCACAGCGATAGTTGAGCTGATACTCGTTTGTACTAGCTAGGTATCTCGAAACTTGTTTTACTCCAAAGCACAATTGGTCATTTGGATGTTTAACAAACCTTGATCAGTAGTTTACTGCAAACATAACGTCAGGATGAGTGCAGTGAGCTAGATACATCAAACGACCAATAACTTATCGTTGAGGAACATCTACTACAGTATTATTTGGACGGTCATGGGGCAATTGGAATCATGGTCTGCTTACAACAGCCATTTCAAACTTTGCGAGAGTAGACGCTACATAACCTTTCTGATCAACAGTATGCAACGCATTGCATTATGCTAGCTATAAATTAAACGGGAAGGGAAATTTTAGTGAATTTAAATTAACAGATTAAATATGGACGCACACTGTATGATAGATTTCACGAAATTAAATCTTAATTAAACAGGATATTCCAAATTTTGTTTATGTTAGGTCATTGAGCTAATAAAGTATAAAATTATTTCTTTTAAATACATTGTAGGCATCATGAACCAAGATGATGACAAATGAAAACATCTTAATATGACAAAACACTGTGTGTGCATTTTCCATGAAGATAATTTACAATAGACACATATTGTCTGTCCGGACCACCTAGGACATAAAAATAATACCATATTGCAATAACAATACAATTACATATATATATATATATATATATATATATATATATATATATATATATTAATAGAGAAGAATAATCCACATTTGGAATGCAAATGAATGCTTAATATATATTAATAGTTTTTAAGATGAAATGAAAACCCAACTTTTGTATGTAAAGTATGTAAAGTTATTAGTACATGAATTATATATATCTAGATTCAATTCTCTTAAATGCAAGACGTAATTGAAAATCGGTAACAAGAGCCAAGCTTCAGTAGTATTCATTATAACAACATCTAAACAATTAGGCTAGATAGCTCAATTGGTTAGAGCGTTGATCCGGAAAATCAGAGGTTGCAGGTTCAAATCCTGCTGCAGCCGTTCTTTTACTGGTTTTCAATTACTAGTTCGATTTGAAATGGTAATTCAACTTTACATACAAAAGTTGGGTTTTCATTTCATCTTAAAAACTATTTATATATATATATATATATAGTTCACGTGTCAATAAACTTTATTCTGCGTAGATTAAATTTGATACAATGTAGTACCTGATGCTGTTCACAATTAAGATTTTAACAGTAGAAGAAATAAGAATAGTTAGATCCTGACAGAAAAAATTAATCATTGGCAAGCAGTTTATTAGAAAATGTCAACATGTAATAATATGAATGAGTAGTAGGGGAGATGTAGGAAGTTGAAGATTGAAAAGAAACACAGTTTCTAGGTCCAAGATGTAATGTGACTGGATTTCCTGCACCCACAGACAAAAAAATGCAGTTTGCAACTTTTTTAACCTACGCTTGCATCATGTAATAAGCAAACGCAAAAGTATATTTATGTTGTTGAACGATGGAATTAGTGTAGGTTAAATTTAAGCATGATATTATAGTGTAAGGTTAGAATATTTTAAAATATTAAAATATTTGTACGTATGGAATTTTAAATGTAAATTTTATTAGTAGAATTTAGTGTTAACTGAAGCAAACTGTTTTCTATGTTGCTATTAATGGAATTTCCAGAAATTTGGATTTATAATATATGTAATTTAATATGGGAAATAAAAAATTGAAATGATAGTATTATTGATGGGTTTAATTTAATGTTATTTTTAAGTAATACCTGGCGATTGAGGTTAAGAAACTAGGTTTTTAAGTATATTTGTATTTATATTGCAATTATTTAATGCTAGCAGTTAAGTATAGATTGAATTTTATTTGCATTTATTTATGAACGAGGATAAAAATTAGGTGATATCCAGTCATCCCAGTGATTAACTCGTATTGTGAGAGAGATTATTTTACAATTTTATGTAAGTACGACAAATTTAATGAGTGTTTTTACAGGATTGTAGGTTTGACACCCCTGAATAATGATAGAAAGTGCCTATCAGGATAAGTGAATATTGTAATGTAACTCCTTTGTATTTCAGCCATTTTTTATTTCGAATTCTATTATTTTATAATTTCTTCCATAAGAACCT
Organism: Platerodrilus igneus; assembly: GCA_036346225.1. Classification (NCBI taxonomy): domain Eukaryota; kingdom Metazoa; phylum Arthropoda; class Insecta; order Coleoptera; family Lycidae; genus Platerodrilus; species Platerodrilus igneus. The sequence continues at coordinate 1,093,665 of JARFIW010001393.1, read as the reverse complement.
ACCCCCACACCACTGTAATTAGCCGAAGCACCCTTTAATTGTCATGGCGTCCCCGATCTTCCTTTGGGGCAAATCAAAATTTATACTTATTCTCATTTTTACCCATAACACCATCACTGTGATGAACACAGTCCAAGAGAATGATGCATGGCTTTATTCTCATTTTAGCTCTTCAAGAGATTTCTTTCTTGTTTGTTTGGTTGTGGATAACATCCTTACCAACACAAATAGTTATTACTATTAGCTTTTGACTATTGTAATTACCAATAAACAAGCAAGGGCCATACATACTTTGTACCAGTACCGGTCCGTATTACAAACGAACAGGTAAATTTGGAATTTCAGCAGCGAGGAGCCAGTTTCAAACCATAAAAGATTTTTCAAAATAAACATTCTACCAGAACCATCATTATAGCTATCAGGTTATTCGTTGTAAATCTCTTCTTCAAGATCACCATAAAGGAAAGTGGTTTTACTATCAAACTGATATAGTTCCGTACCCTTCACAGTAGCTATGTTTACGAGTGATCTGATTATTCATATGTGCTACTGGAGTAAGTATTTCTTTGTAATCAATGCCAACTTTCAGCGTAAAACTTTTTGCTATCAGTCGAACTTAATAACGATCAACATCTCCATCTGCTTTCACCTTGTGTATGCAAAGCCATCGACTTTTACACATTTCCGAGTTTTGGTAAATTTGACCACCAATTTACAAGCGTGATTTTCATTCAGGGAATCCATCTCTTCATCTGTAGCACATTTCCATAGTGACTCTTTTAATTTGATTGCTTCATTATACTTGCTTGGGTTATCATAGGCACTAAAAACCTCAATGTTATTGTAGCAAGCAAGTTCTTCAACATATTGAGATTTTGTAGTTGCCATTGATTGTCTTGAAATGAAGACTTTAGGTACAGCAGCATCGCTTAAAGCTTCATTATAGATTTTTGATACTATAGAAGTAGGAATTTGGAACAGTGAACCAGAAGAAAATATCTTTAGAATGGTTGATTCCACAACTCTCTTCTTTCTTAAAAATTACATCTTTGAAAGTGGGCACTTGGCACTATATGCCATATAGATTGTTAGTTGAGGGGGGGTCATAAAATACCTTTCTTAGTATTTTTGTTACAGATCTGGCAACACTGTCCTAACATTCGTTATGATTGTTTTTTTTAGAATTTTAGTATGGCAAATGCTTTTTGTACAATAAATAATTACAGAGCAAAATGGTTACAAAAATTTATTCTATTAATATTGTTGTGAATAAAAATTGTACTGCCTGTATGTATACCTTTGAACTAAAAAGTTAATCTTGAATTACATTGTATTCATGTCCTAATATTCTTAGGATTTATCACAACCTACTTGCAATATGGTTTTCTTTTACATTCAAGTTGTTCTAGTTTAACGTCCGTGAGTTAGATTATCTATGTTACAGAGACCACGATCAAGACTAGCGGTTTACCCAAGTCTTTGATAGTACGCTCCAGATCAGAGCTGTGCTCATTCCAATATCCTTCGAGAAATCTATTATACCTCGGTGGATGCTGGAAAAGATTATTAGTATTAGTTGAAGTCTTAGTCTTATTATTGGTTGAAGTCTCAGTAGTAGTCGAATTGTGAGTTAATGGTTGGTTACTATACTACATTCCAGTTAAGAAGGTACTGAAGAAAAAGATAGGACTGAATTTTAGCGATTCTCATTGGTGGATGGATGAGCCAAGTGTACACAAGTATAAATATCCCGTATGTTTGTGACTTTTATTTAATTATGGATCACCAACTTATTAAAAATCCGAAGGGCAAACATGTTATGAGCGGGCAAAAAAGCTTATTGCCTATAATATATATTTAAAAAATTCCACAAATGCATCCAAAACGCAATCTGTGAAGCAAACTGCGTTAGAAGTGGGTTTAGGTGTTCGATCAATGTGGAATATTGTAAAAGAAATGGAAACTTCTGGTACTGCTTCCTCGCCAAAGACTACAAGAGTGCGTACAACAATCTACGACGAACTTGAAGAATTTGAAAGATGTGCGATTCGACGGCATGTTCATGCATTTTACTTTAGAAATGAATTACCAAATTTAGAGAAAGTATTACATGCAATAAACAATGATGACTCTTTACCAAACTTCAGTCGCACATCACTTTATCGGGTAATGATGAAATTGGGTTTTAAATATGGAAAGCGTGGCGAAAAACAATTTTAATTGAAAACCTGAAATTGTGTTGTGGCGAAGAAAATATTTAACTGCAATAAAACGTATAGAGCTGAAGGCAAAAGAATTTATTATACTGATGAAACGTGGGTGAATGCTGGACATGTAAAGAACAAGGTATGGCAAGACACCACTGTAAAACAGCAAGGCAGGCATTAATCGAAGGTTTATCGACTGGTATACGAGATCCCTCTGGCAAGGGCAAGAGATTAATTGTTGCGCACATGGGTAGTGATATGGGATTTGTCAATGGTGCATATTTAAACTTTCAATCTAAAAAAACAGGTAGCGTATTAACACTATAAACAACTTAGGACCCTGAGTTCATAATTATCGTTTTAGGAGATTATCACGAAGACATGAACGGTAAAGCATTTACACCTTGGTTGAAAGGTGTATTACCTCTTCTTGATAATGATAGTGTAATCGTGCTTGATAATGCTCCTTATCACAGCGTCAAAGCCGATAAGGTTCCAAATCAAAGTTGGCGGAAAGAACAAATTTATAATTGGTTAAACGCAAAACACATTGAAGATACCAAAGAGCTATTAAAAGTTGAATTATTAGCCTTAGTAAAGCAGCACTCTCTAGCTCACCCGGCACCTTATGTTGTTGACGAAATTGTAAAACGCTTTGGCAGAACTGTATTAAGATTACCCCCATACCACTGCAATCTAAATCCAATTGAGCTGATTTGGGCCCGAGTAAAGCAGCATGTAGCTACCAACAATTTTACTTTTAAAATTAACGACGTGAAGGTGCTTCTGGATGAAGGAATTGCAGCCATAGATAAAGGACATTGGGTTAATTGTATTAGCCATACAATTAAAAAAAAAGAAAAAATGTGGAAATTGGATGGCATTGTCGAACAAATTGTAATAAATGTTGGATATGAAAGTACAACAGACGACGAAGATACCTCTGGGGATGATATGGACGTAGATTAAATATAAAATTGTTTTGATATTTTGTGATGTGTTTAATTAAAAATAGCTTATATATTGTTCTATATTAATATTTTATTTAAACTTTAACCAAACAGGTAGAAAATAAAGTTCAATAATGCTTGATATGTTTTAAAACCGTGTTTCTTGGATGTATTTATTCAAAAACCTCAATCTTGCAAAAAATATAAATAAAAATCTGCATAAACATCGATGCATTGCTTTAATTTCAATCATTGTTAACAAACTTACAACCTTTCGAAAAAATGAAACTGACAGAATTTTATTAAAGCATTCTATAACTCCAGGTGAATGTTTGTTTCTACCATAATGGTTAAGTAAAGACTAAGGGGCAAATTCATAAAGCACACTTAAGCCACACTCATACTTAAGTAATGCTCTATCTCAATTTTTGGTATTCGGAAAAATACTAAAAGTTGAGATGGAACATTGATTAAGTATGAGTGTAGCTATGTGCTTTATGAATTTGACCTAAGTTTCATCCGTCTTAAACTTAATGTAGTTCCAAGTCCAATTTTATCTTCTGAAATTTAATACCAAATTACAAATACTCCTTGTTATTATTTAGACAACTATCCTAGGAGAAGGATCGAAACGGCAATAAAATCATTTTCAAAAAGCAATGTGGTCTTATTCCTTAAGAAGAACACCAAATTGCAATTACTGAATGCAATAATACTTAAAATTAACTAATCCAGTCAGCCATTTGCATTGTTATTTTGAAAACTATCGTCACAAAATAGTAAATATACAACCGACGCCGCAACTTTTCAAATACAGCAACTAATAAATTTTTGATCTGTGTAAATCTGACTCAAGCACAAGCGCCATCTACTACCTTCTTAACTGGAATGGAGTATAGTCAGTTTTTAGTTAACTCGATGTCTCATAACAAATAAGTCAATAGTGACACGTTGAATACCCTAAGTCTCTGCACCATATATAAGAGAAATGTGTCTGCTTAGTTTTATATATGATAACATAGAATACTATTTTATGCTCTTAAGCTCATTGATATGATATATGTGCTTATGAAGAATATTTAATTGTGGAGTGGTGTTTCAATGATATTTATGTACTAGTAAGTAACCCTACATCGATCCGCAGTCCTTTCTGGCTGCACGTTGTGTACCACCTCCGTGTGGCGGAAATCCCACTAATCCCACACCACTCGTTTAGTACAATAATTACTGGAATAAGGGATACGATAATATATCTATCTTGCTTATTTGTTCATACTCTGACCAATAGATTGTGGATCCAGGACCAATAGATTGTGGATCCAGGACCAATAGTGTAGTGAATATTTCGTGCATTAAGTTAAACAATATGGCAGTAAATTATTTAATCAGTATACCACGATTGTTAGGCGAGACAATTACCAGGATCGGTCTTTCGCAGAAGAAAATCTTTTTGTGCTCGAAGGTTTATCAAACTGCTTTGTTGAAACTGAAAGTGCTAAGATGCTTATTGCAAATGGTAAAGCAAAGCTAATTTTGACTTTGGATCTTTCCTTGTTTATGTCGTGAAAAGTGCAAAACAGCTAGGCATGTTTGGAATACCCTTAAAAATTGTATGAGGACCGTGGATTTGCAAGAAAGATTGATTTACTCAGAAATTTAACTTATTTGGGACTGGACAATTGCGATTCGATGTGCGATCTTACATGTCCGAACCTTGAGGCAGCTCAAAAGTTAAATCGCACATATTTTAAAATTGGTTAGAGGGGGTAACTCAACACTTTTAGCTGGACTTCCAGAAAGGTATATACTGACAATTTCTAGCCATTGAACATTCCAGCATAGGTATGTCGAAGTTGCTCGAAACGAATCAAGATTTTGCTAGCCATGGTGGAAGCGTGTTTACTACAAAAACTAGAAAAAGCTTTAAGAATAAAGCAATTGATGGTAGCAGCAGTACTTGTAAACCCTAATAAAGTTGTTTTAGCTGTAAGAAAAAAGGTTATTTCATGAACAAATGTCCTGGTTTAAATGTGAACAATGATAAATCCAAAGCAAAGAGTAGTAATAATAGTGATTTTATTGCAGTTTTTTGACTGGTCAGTTTAGTACTTAAGATTGGTTTATCAATTCAGGATACAGTATGCATTTAACCGCTAGGAGCGATTGGTTAACTAACACTCGAGTACAGCATGAGTTAAAAGAAATATCTGTAGCCAACAAAACGTGGAATGTGCAGGCGACGCAAATATTACTAGATTTGCTGAAGAAAAATACAATATAACAATAAAAGATGTTTTGTATGTACCTCGTTTGACTACAAACCTTTTGTCTGTTGCTCAGTTGATAAAAACTGGGAATGATGTTGTTTTTAATAAAACCGGCTGTAGCATCTACAATAACCAAGGTAATCTCGCTGCAACCGCGAATTTACTGGATAATATTTATCTCTTGAATTTCAAATACCCAAAGCAACAGTATTAGCAGCGAGAGCTATAATGAGCAAGATGTAACATAAAAGGTTTGGCCACGTAAATTATAAGTATTTGAACCTGATGAAAAATGGCTTGGTTAAAGGCATTGAATGTAAAGGAAACTTTAGTCGGAACACAGCATATGAGGTTTGTTGTGAAAGGAAGCAAACAAGGCTACCTTTCAACCACACAGGTCGGAGCTAAAGTTTTTCTAAAGAGCATTCATGGAGATATTTGTAGACCAATGGAAGTACTGTCAATTGGTGAGTCAAAATATTTTCTCAAGTTTGAAGACAACTTCAGTAGAAATTAATTTTGTCTATTTTTAAAGATGAAACTTTCAAGCTTTTAAAAATTTGTCTAACAAAAGGAAACAAAATACTATTTATCATTCCAACGGTGGTGGTAAATCCAGAAGAAAGAAGTTTTGAGTCCTATTTAGCTGACCACAGGATTAGTCATCAAAATACAAATTGGTATACACCTCAACAGAATGGTACTGATGAGCATTTAAATCGTTCGATAGTTGAAAAGGCTAGGCGTTTGCTTTTTCATGCAAAATTAGTAAATTTTGAAGTAAACACAGCTGCCTATCAAGGCATCTAAAAAACGCCTGTTGAAGTGTAAACTAACCGAAAGTCACATGTCGGTAATTTGCATATAATATCGTAATAAGCAGATGTAATTGTAAATGAACGACATACTGAAGTTAGTATAGACATAAACAAGACAATGGAGTCATTAGATTCAGTGGTAGGTTTTACCGAAATTCTGGTTGACAACGATCTATTGAACTTGTGTAATATTTCGAATATTCCAATAAACAATACTGAAGTTCACAGCGATTTTATCCCTGAGGTTGTTGTGGCTGATGCAATTTGTAAGTTGGAAAGAATATCTTCGAATCCTGAAAAGTATGAAGACTGTCAGCTACCTATGCATAGATAGTGATAATCTTGAAAGTGAACCAGTATCTATTGAGCACTGTCTAGACCTGACCGAGATCACTGAACACAGGATATGCATGAGAAATTGAAGTCGATCAAGGATAATGCAGCATGAGAATTAGTTGATGTTCCTGATAGCGGCACAGTAGTTAAGTGTAAGTGTGTGTTTAAGCACAAAGTTGACAGTGAAGGCAATGCTCGGTATCATGCCAGACTTGTAACCAAAGATTTTTTGCAGAAAGCAGGCATTGATTTTAACGAAACCTTTTCACCAGTGGTAAGGCACTCTACTTTATTAATGGCTTTATCAGTTAAGTTAGGTTTAGATATCTTTCATCTGGATGTAACAACAGCATTTTTAAATGGAGAGATCTTAAAGAAACATGTACATGATATTGCCTAAAGGTTTGAGAGTAAATAATTGTAGCAATAAAATTCTTAAATTAAAAAAGGCCATTTATGGTGTAAAGCAAGCTTCAAGGTCATGGTATGAAAAATTCGACTTCGTAGAAATCTAGAATACAAAAAGATCATAATTGGAACCCTGTTTGTACACTAAGATGAAAGGTGATCAGAAAACTACGATTACATTGTATGTTGATGATTTTAAGTTTAGGTTAGATCAGGTTTTTAAAATAAAAGATTTAGGGGAAATAAAGAAGTGTCTAGGCATGTATGTAACTATTGATAAAACAACCAGGACCATTTCTTTAGTTCAAAAACAATCGATTACTTAAAAAAATTGGTATGCTAGAATTCTAAAACTAGCTACACCGATGGAAATAGCTATGAACTTAGAAAAAGGTGATGATTGTGTTAATGAAACTAAATCTCCATGTCAGCAACTTATTGGTAGCTTAATATATTTGTGCATTTTAACAAGGTCAAATATTTATTATTCAATTAGTTATTTAAGGGTCACTTGCACAGTATTTACTTTAAATGACGTTTAACTAATCTAGGTTTTATTTTACACTACGACTAAGGTTTGGTTGATTTATCCCCAGTTAACTAAACTGAGTTTAAGACACTAGTAACATTTGACAACATTGCAAAAAGTCACCTGCTTGTTCACTTCATTCATATTATCAACTATGATTTTGAGGTTCAGTTAGATTTTTATACATTATTATTTTATTTATATATGGAGAAATTGAAGTGGGTATGGAAGATATTAATAAAAATTGATCCAAAACTTCGAATTTTACAAACAATCAAAATTTTTTAATTATCTCTACTTGCGCCAAGCACAAAGACATTCTGGAAAATATAACATCCTATTAGGTTACCCCGAGAGAAGAAGTTGCAGCTGTTACGGTGTATCGGCAACTCCTTTTGCATTTGCCATTTATTTTACTAAAACTACATATTAAATTGTTAACGCTTTCACTTTAGTGTAACCGATAGAAGCGCTCACTTCAATTTATACTGCTGCAATATCAACATGAAGTTAGAACGCTGTGTAGCTGAGAATCGGGACACGTTGGGCGCCAGTATAAAACCCCTCCCTTAATAGTTAATATTATCCTTTAAAATATGCCGCAGCATAAACAAATTCAATTGTAGCTCAGGGATATCATAAAACAAAATCTCCTTCTCTAGGGAGGTTAGGCACAGGCTTGAATTATGTAGAAACCTTTTCCAATAATATGTACAAAACATAAGATCACAAACTTAATCTATTAAATTGGCAATAGTTCTTCTATACGTCTAGACGTAATACAAACAAAACTTAAATACTAAACTAAACACGAGACATTTACAGTAACCGTAAGCAATCATAAACGAAATTAATTAATTAGTTCGTACGCAGTAAGACTTTTGATACAGCGAAGTGCACGCAAAACGACAAGAAAACATTGATATTATTTGGACATGGTAAGCAAAGCTGCGCAGGTAAATGTACACTTAACCATTTTGAAGTTCTGCCGTGCATCAATGATGAAGGTTGAATTACAGTACGATACTATATTTGTTCAAACTTACTTGTTTTCTAAGATATAAATATGGAAAAGCAGCAAGATACAGCACAAAACATACCCAACTTTTTTATTCTTATTTTGACTTTTTCTCTACTGTCATATTTGACGGGACCTCATTCTCGATTCTATCGCTTTATCATGACATATCGTAGTCAAAGTGCGGCTGATTCTCAGCTACAAGGTCTTCTTACTTCATGTTGATATTGCAACAGTATAAATTGAAGTGAGCACTTCTATCGGTTACACTAAAGTGAAAGCGCTAACAGTTTAATATGTAGTTGTAGTAAAATAAATGGCAAATGCAAAAGGAGTCGCCGACGCACCGTAACACAGGATGGTTAAATATGCAAAGAATTATAATGCGTCTGTGCCGAATGACATTTACATTAAAACGTTTTTATAAATGTAAAAAGAAGTACGTAAAATCGCTGCTGAATAAGATTATATCAATTTATCAATTGCAATTGTTAGAGTAGGTAAACAAAAAGTAAGGTTTTAATTATGAAGCTAGGCTTAAATTATTCAACCCCCAAAATTGACAGTTTAATTTAACCTCGGTTTAGATCGATTTAATATCAGTTTACAGAAAGTAGTTAAGCAATTTTTGACTTTTAACCAGTGTTTAGCATTAAACTTTGTTTAATATGTATGGTACAAACGGGCCTAAGTCAATTTAATAACTGTCCTACTGAGGCTCAATGGAAACATGCACAACACATTTTAAGATATTTACGAAGACTATAGATAATGGACTTAAGTTTTGTAAAAATGGTAGTTTTTGCAAGGCTTTGTTGATGCTGATTGGAGTATTAACTCTATGACAGAAAGTCGTATACTGGGATTTTCTTCATGTTATTCAATGGTCTAGTAGCTTGGGAAAGCAGAAAACAGAATACTGTTGCATTCCAAAAACTGAGTGTGTTACAGTTTCTGAAGCAACTAAAGAGGCTGTATATTTGAGAAACCTATTGATAGAATTAATAAGTTAGAGGGCTGTATAACATTGTATAATGATAATTTAGGCACACAAATTGTCAATAACAGTATGTTTCATAAGTAATAGGGATGTTATTGCCAAGTAATCAGGTTGATAAAATATTTAGAAACTGCCAATATGCCAGCAGATATTTTGACAAAAAATATGGGTTCAATCAAACATAATAAGTTTATAAAAAACTTGGGAGTTGTAAATTTTAAATGATTAGTAGCAGCTTTCGTATTCTTGTGCTCTAGTGGGAGTGCTAGTTGGGAACCACAAAATACCTTTCTTTAAAGTATTTGTTGGAAATCCGGCAGCACTGTCTCCTAACACTTGATATACCATTGGATATTTTTTAGAATTTTATTATGTCAAATGTTGTCTATACAACAAATAATTACAGAGCTAAATGGTAAAAATTCATTCTATTGATATATCGTATCTTGCTTATTTGTTCATCTACTCTAACCAACATAGATAGGGTACCCATCATAATTGCCATTATAATCAATAAAGATGCCTTGATCAAATTTTTTTCGGAGTTGCTTCGGAACATGCACATAGCACTCAGTTTCGAAGACCTTTAAACTATCAAATTTTTCATTTCTTCCACACCACAAGCCATATGGTGTTTTTCCATGATTGAAGGGACACAAGCAACAGAAAAATATTTATTTTACTTTAACATAACAAATAACGACTGCTAGCACTGTCAATTTATTTTATCTAGTATTCTAGCTTACTGGGCATAGATTATGCACAAATACACAGCACATAATCCCAAGAGAAACAATTAATTTTCAACAATGGTTTTGATATCAGTTCTCATTGGTTGTGTTTATGTAATATTGAAAGAAGTCTATGCTCTACACCAGTGCTTCTCGACCTTTTTTTGTTGCGATACACTTTTAACAATTTCAAAATTTGACGGCACACTAACAATAAAATAAATTTAAAGTAAGTATAAATGTACATGCAAAATAATTTTATTGTTTGCATTTCTAAATTTGACGGGACACTTCACGAATTTGGCGGCACACAAAGTGCCACAGTGCTTGAGAATCACTGCTCTACACTTTAGCAACCATATCCAAACTATTATTTGAATTCTGCATTTTGAAATTATGTTTTCACATATATTTGAAAAGAATTAATATTTTTTATGAACACAATTTTGTTTGAACGTTTGTAGATATTTTTGAACCAATTAATTTGAATTTTGGTCAAGTACTTGTCATTCTATTGTAAAAGGAAAATTCTCATAATCTTGAAGTCGCATTAAAAATGTTAGTGGTTTTTGGGTAAATGTTTGTGGTTCTTGAAGTTCCACTTCCATCATCCTGTTATTATTAGGTGTAACTTGATGTACTTCATTGCTGAAGTCAAACACAAATGAAAATATGCATCAACATGATTTGATATTTCTTGAAAGGTTTTAGAAACAATTCGATGTTTTAGATAGTATGAAAACTATAGAAGTGGAGACAAATTTTCCAAAAATAAAACTTACATTAGTAACTATGTGAAACTTTCTTTGTTGATATGTTACATGCTAAATTGTTATTACGATGGACAAAGAGCATTAACAAACACGGCAAGCCGGCTCGAAGGAATAAACTATGCCGTGGCTCAGTTCGTTACAGTAATGACAGGACAGAGTCGATGGGAGAGGAGAGAGTAAAATAGTGACAATTGTCTTGACTTGGGTACATTTAGTGCACATATTTATTTTAGTCGGGTTTTGCCTCAAAAGGACGTGGATTCCTAATCTATGGAGCACCTAAAAATAAGGGATACGTCATACTCCCCGATAGAAACTCATATGACATATCAAATATCGGGATATTATCTTCCTAACTAGCCAAGCTGGTTCGTGTCTCCTGGCTTCTGAAAATAATGTATAAATTATCGTGCAAATTGGAGATTTGTAGGTACCTAAAATAAGGAATTTGTTATCACTCGCAACATGTTACAAATATCTGAAATACTAGTCTTTAAATTACATGACCTTCTTTTGAATTCCTGCTCGCAATAATAAGAGATTCCTTGCTAAACTTTTAATTTTAAGTAGGCCTAATTTGTTTGGGTATTTTGAAATAATACCCTTTATCTTGATAAGAACCAAACATTACTCACACCTCGAAATTATACACCGCCTCAATAATATTTTCTTTATTAGTTATGACATTAATTAAAACCAACAAGGTATTTACATATTGTCACCAAGTTAGTTCTAAATCACATCCTAAGGATCCTCCTACCTCTGTACTCACAATGATTTACTAAATAAGTTAAATTAGATAGCTACCTCGATCAGTGTCATAAAATACGAATATGTAAAAAAGTTAACAAGTTTATATAGGCCAGTAATAACTTACAGTACTGATGCTGTAACACTCACAGGAATACAGCATTCAGTTTCCTTTATTACACTCCGTTGTATGTTGGGTTCCACGATGGCACCAAGAGCAAATGGCTTAACCTAAGAGTTGAACTTCGACGAATCCCAAATTTCAATAAATTGATGTATTAATTAATATCACTTGACACTATCCAGTTTTTCTCATCTAATAAACTTTCATTAATTTATAATGTAATGTTTCAGTATAATACCATAAAACTACTACTCGAGTTTGTTAAGTGAGAGTATACTCTTAACAGAGTTCTTTCACTAACGCCTGCAAATGTAAACTAAATAATCAGTTACTAGATTGTGAATAGAATGTCTCAGCATTAAAAAGACTTTAGTCCACATCCTCAAAAATCCTCCAAATACTAAAATAAGGAGCCAACTTCGTTTGAAGAAACTATTACCTATTAATTACATGTGACTTTGTTGCACTTCACGAATTTCTGCATCATGTGACTATCTACATCTCAACTGTTTAAGTACCGTATGTTAACTAACTCAAAACTCCAGCAATTAACCTTTTTTCTCTGTTCCTCATAATTGCAGGTAAGTTGTGCCAATAATCTAACCCATGTAACTAAGGAAGATAGCAAATAGCTATAACATTCGCACTTGGACATGTATTTATGGCATGATATTCTCAGAATTTTGACCATCTGCCTTAACAATGGACAATATAACATAACATTGAAGCTCTAGCTTGGAACTTTAGGAATTTATAATGTAGCATTCTTGTATTAACTGTGGATTTTAAAAAAAAAATATGTACGATGAACAAGGTGTACTCATAAAATAGGGCGTCGCCGTGGATCAATGTAGTAAGCGTAAGACTACGGATCCCAAGGTCCCGGGTTCAAATCCCGACACGGCCGACTGCTTGAAAAATGGCAGGTGAGCATTTTTCACAAATATTACGCCCTCGTTCGGATGAGAGGTTAAATGGAGGTCCCGTGTGTGAGTGTTGTCACGCACGTTAAAGATCCCTACCTTGCCTGGAACGGCAAGGGTTCGGCAAAATTCTAAATTTCCAGGCAACAAAAAAAAACTCGCCTCCTGGCCAATGTAGTACCTACAGGTGGAGCATTGGAAATGTAAATGAACTGTACTCATAAAATAAAACCAAAAGTTACAAATAGTGACATAGAAGCAATGCCAGAAAACATTATAAACGTTATTAAATCTAGTGATGCAGTTCAATTTGAAAGTTTACAGAGACGATGCCAGCAAATTGTCGATTCACATATCCAAAAGTTGACATCATAATGATGCTTAAGCAACTTATTATGGAAAAATTGACGTTACAAACTCAGTTATATCAGAAGAGCATTGCCAATAATAGCCAGCTTGACAGGTCTCAACTCAAGCAAAGACACTTATCTAAATTTTACATAAATTGTTTAGTTAAATATATAGATAGAAATAATTTGCATTGCATATTTATATTTCTCAACCAGTATTTTTGTTAGCTTTTAGTACATAATTTAAACAAAATGTGTAATGCTGTAACCATAATTTATTGGAATTCAAAGCTATGCAATTTTCATCAGCCGTAATATTACACATACTTTCTAGTTTTCGCAAGAACTGATTTATGGTATTTATAACACAATAGTACATACAAACAATTAGAAACTGTAAACCTTCATAAAATGTATCACCCTATAATGATTTTTAAAAAATGATCTAGTAACGCAGTCATAGGAGGCACACACAAGTTTAATGTAATGACAATCTACTGTAACTTACCGCTGATAACTCGTGTGATACTATTGGAATGCCTTTAACATCATTTGAATCAGTATCTAGGTACACACTTCTTATAAGAGCTACTACCTCAGGTACATTATTTTCCAAAAGATAGAGGCAAGCGTTAGGACCAGCATCAAATGTGTAAGCAATCTGCAAGTATAAATTTGATCTGCTTCCACTGTATATTATTATATATAATTCACCTGCGTAGCTCCTTTCAAATTATTGTATGCATGAACAAAATCTATTATAGAATACGATGTGTCATCCATATATTTACATGGCGGAAAAGTGTCTAAGCAAACTGAATGAAATTGGTTAGAATCTTGCATTGTAATATTTGCAAAGGTCTCAAAATCTCTTTCTCTTATAGCACTTTTTATACTGTTTATACGTTCAGGCACAATATGCTCTGATCTGTATTTTAGAAATGAAGAAGTAGCAACACTGCGCTTCATCCCAGTTGTGGAGCTGTCCTTCTTGCTTTTATCGCTAACCACTAAAATGATTATGCGCATTTCAGGCCAATGTGAAGCAGGTACAAACTGTGTGGCTATAGAATCTGTTCCATCTTTTAAAACTCCTTTATGCCATTGTACCTGAAAAATACTACATGCTTCTAGGTGGTTCTACATTCAACACTTAAAAACATCTGCATATGTTGATTTATATAGCAAAATGATACTCATTATTTTACACAAAATGATACTTTAACAATGTCAGTGACAAGCCAGAATTAAAAATAACTCAAAACAGTTTTAAAAACAATAGATTATTTTACACTAAATATAAATTAAAATTAAACCAAAGTCACTTGCCTTCGACATCTTTTTGCGATTAAGGGGAATATCACTACTAACCATATCGTGCTTCAAAACTGGTATTTGAAAAAAGTTTTCAAAATGAGAAAACTATTCCCTACTCTGAATTATTCATAATAACTTCACAGGTACTGCCAAATGAGCTCTGTATGAAAATACTAAAAGATGCGAAAAAGTTTTCAAAGAAATGCTGTACTGCTTAAAGATTTTTTGATATTATTAAAAAATTGTTTAAAAGGCGCTTTTTGAAAATACTTTATTATTTTTGAAAATAGAACTACATTTTAATTAGATTACCAAATAACTCTCATAAAATGGTGCAATATAATACACAATTGGGATAGGCCAAGGTGCCAACTAATCGAATGCACAGACATTTTCAGTAGCAAGCAAAAGGCAAAAGTAACATCAAATTCAATTAGAACAACAGGTTTGTGTTTAATAAACAAAAGAATCATATTATCTTTATCAATTCCCTATCAACTGATAAAAATTACTGATAAGTGATTATGTAAATTGGAACCGGGCATTTGTAATTTGATTTGTGATCTTTTGCACAATAATTAAAGATACATATAGGAAAAGCATTTATCAATTTTAGCTAATTCAGGAACTTTAATAAGAAATTACCAAGAATTTTAAAGAACTTGGGTAGTTTACAGTTTATAATGGGACTATTCAATTTGATTACTACGGTAAAATACTTAAATAAATAGTAAAGTACTTAGTACATTCTTTTACAACCAGCATTTAGAAATCAGAACTCCACCATAAATATACCAAATTCGAATTAAAAAGAACCGAAATTACTATAAATTACTCAAACTGACAGAAACCTCTAAAATAATATAATTTAAGATGTATAATGACACAGATGTCAATATTAAGTAGCAACTGTAGGAGTGTATAATATTCGCGTGTACTGAAAAACCCTTGATCCTAACTGCAAGTTCAGTTCAAATTGGACAGACCGAGTGAATAGTTGAAACTGGAAAATTCCCTAAAATTATAGATTATAAATACCGCAATTGCATAATGGAGAAATTCATTTCATTTGCATTCATTAAAATCCTTGAAGACAAGCCTGTGGCTTCAGTCAAGTGACCAGCACGATTGTCAAAAAGATGAACCAGTTTGCAGTAATTTGTATAATGGTAATGTTATAAATTTGGGTTTGCTACTGAACAATAGCTCCCGAACACGAAGACAATAGCGGAATTAGATAAACTGCCGACTACATTGTAAAAGTGTTTCTGTAGTGGATATTTTCAGTCAAGCCGAGTTGGATTGAACCTTTTACTTAAACCAAAAGCTGTCATATAATTTTAAATTGCTGCTGCTTCATGTTTTGTTTCTGTTATATTACATTGTTTACAAAATAATTCATTACTATCCTGACTGTTACGTTGAAGCACGCTTAGTAAAAGCATAATGTAACAGAAACCAACCCCACAATTGCATTAGTGGAAATTTATATTATATACGTCCAATTTGTTGGATAATTACCCTGAAACAAATTTTAAATGATCTTTTTTAAGGTTTATGCAATTTGGCCAATTAGTGTACGGTTTAGTCTATTTGTATTGGTTGTGAGATATTCATGTTTTAATACAGGTTAAGTAAATTGTGGAGTTTTATTATTCTGTGCATAGTTTAAATTAGTACGAGAAAGAAAGTGTACACAGGGTTCCATTAACCTGTCGAGATAAGAAATCAATATGTTATCTTATACACCACCCATCATCTAGCAATATAAGACCAAATTCTGGGTAGCTTAGCACTCAACATTTTATTGGACAAACAGTTTGAAGACCTTTCCAGGTATGTGAAAGTGTGGAAGGTTTTACACCCCTCTACATAGAACACACCCTCACCACTAAAATCTAGCTGGTGCACAGGAAAATGCACCTATTAGAAGATAAAATGGCTTAGGAATAAAGCTTTTTTGTGACACAACTAAAAAGTGAAACCTAAAGTGGCGAGGGAAAGACAAAACTTAGACAGATATGAGAAATTCAATTAAAATGTTAAAAATGAATTACAAACACATGCAGGAAGAAAGTACTATCAACTTAAATTGCAGTTCCAAAACTTTTCTGAATAGTTGCATAATTTATGCAAGGAATCCAAAAGGAAGTTTGCATATTTCAAAACTCTGGAAGAGGTAATCAGTTTCACTAATGTTCCCTTTTAACAAACACATTAATGTTGTCTATGTCTGTTAAAATAGGCTAATTGATTGCTTCTGAATTTGTTGTGGTCAAGGAAGAAATTATCAAATTGAGATGTGTAATATTTTAAGAGCTAGACCATTTGAAAGTACAAAACCTGAAAACCAAGAAAAGTTTTTGTACCTAAAAAAGGAGTTCGATATGTGACAGCATTTTTGGATACCTACCTGTTAATCTGTTTTCTACTATAACTTTAATTTCCCCTTTGAATATCGCAGCAGTAATTTGTTTGCAACATGAAAATTCTGTGAACATTATGCAGTTCCAAACATCCAGTCAAAACCACAATGGTTAGAAGTGAATATGAAAAAGAAACTAGTTTGTTTGGTTATTTTATTAAGGACTTTCCTGAAACTTTGAAAAGATTGTAAGATATTTTTCATCCATTTAATATTATATAAGGCAAATAGTTTTACATTTGTTTTAAAACTGTTGATGGGGAATTATAATTAAACCTTCTACTTTAAAAGTTTGGCCACCTCTGAAACAGCTTTGTTAATTTTAAAATTAAAAATAACCGCTAAAATATAATAAATTGAAAAACTAACAAATCATTACATTTAGTTTAATTAATTTGGCCTAACGAGGGGCATGAACAATTGCATGGAAAAATAAGTGGTTATTTTTATTAAATGCGGTAATAGGAAATTAAAGAAATGAAAAAATTTTAACACTTGAAATTACTCGTTTTCAAAATGACTTCAATTTGTTCAAATGATCACCACTGCGACATAAAGACGAGTTAAGTTGATTCTTTATTTTTAACTGAATATAGCATTCGTTAAAATAAACAAATTTTTCAAGTAACTTTGTACACCTACCTCAAAAATAAGTGAGCTGGGGCCTTTTGAAATGCTGTAATTATAGGTCCAACCCTGCACATTAAAGATTGCATGAAAATGTCACCGTAAAATAATATCATATCCACCAGCTCATTGTTTGCATACATGTGTGACATTTCACTTATAACAATGCCTAATCCATCCAATAAAAATGAGCGATTACCAATCCAACATAAACAACAAGACTGCATCTCCAACAGACATGTTCCTGTTTATTGTCCACTTACTAATTACTACTATAAATGTGTACTATAATTCTCTGAGTTTACTCAATAAATGGTTTTATAAGACAGAATTGGTACTGTTGAGTGTGTTAAAATTTCAATTTCAACTACTGGCACTTCATGATAGTAATTATGAATTCTTATACCTAATTCTTAAACAAGTCGAACCATGATCTAAAGATAACAGTATACCGGCGATTGTAAATATGGAGGCAATAAATATCGCACCCCGCAACTAATTGTTGACGTGTTTGCTGAATATTTTAATAGCGTATATAAACCAAACCTTCTTTTCGTGAAGTCCGATGACTTCATGGTTCTTCAATATAACAACATGCCAATTATAAATCTAACAAGTATTTATGAAACTGACATCTTGTCAGCTATAAGAAAACTAAAAAATAAAGCATCGCCTGGACTGGATCAAGCACCCAGTTATATTATCAAAACTGCTGCAACCTATTTGTGATTCTGCTTTTGATAATTTTTAATCTAAGTCTAAAAACATCAGTATTTCCCACGCAATGGAAGTTAACGAAGGTTTGTCCAATTTTTAAGAATGGAGATATCCTTGATATCACTAATGATAGACCAATCTCAATTATTTCAAATTTCGCGAAGATATTTGAGATCATTCTATCAGACATATATATATATATATATATATATATATATATATATATATATATATATATATATAATATAGTTTAGAGATAATGACCTTTTATAAATATGATGATATATTATTAATGGGTTTGAGGTCAGCTGTAGGAAAGTAAACTCTTTTTAAGGCCTAAATTTTCAAATTTTATTTAAATTCTTGATCACAGGCTTTCTAAAATTTTACAATTAACTAGGCTAACATATAAATGAATTGATAGTAACTTACAAGACGAGGTTAAACATTAAATTAACATGAAAATTACATCGAAATCTATTTTATCTTCGGAATAGCTGTCACTATATCATCAACAAATTTTTAATAAATGGAGGATTAAATGGAAGTTGAGGAATAACTGAATTCAACAGTTCGTCCATAACTATTTGAGCAATAATGGGACTGAGATTTGATCAGTAAAAACGATTTTAATATAAAAGATTGTTTTGAATTTTCTGAACAAATAAATAATTTTCGTTTACCAAAAATTATGTTTTAATCAGTTTAGACGTTATTTCCTTTTACAAATATATCTAAAAATTTAGTTATCAATAACATTAATAAAATTTGGACTGAAATTGAACCAAATTGTAAACTATCAAAACAATGTTTTACTAACAATTGAATTTTTATTTGACAATTGTTATTTTTCCTTCAACAATAAATTTTATCTACAAATTTTGGATGTCCGATGGGATCAAATCTCAGTCCCATTATTGCTCAAATAGTTATGGACGAACTGTTGAATTCAGTTATTCCTCAACTTCCATTTAATCCTCCATTTATTAAAAATTTGTTGATGATATAGTGACAGCTATTCGAAAGATAAAATAGATGAAACTCTTAACATTTTTAATAAATACAATACCCACATTCAATTTACAATAGAAACGGAATCAAATAACTCTGTACCATTTCTAGACACTTTATTAATTAGAAATGATAAAATGAAATTATTTTAGATTGGTATCAGAAGCCTACACATTCAAACAGATACTTAAATTATTATTCTTATCATCCATTTAAAACAAAATTAAATTTTATTTTGGGATTAAAAGATCGAATAAAAAGATATCTCATCCCTCTTTTCATAATAAAACATGAAACATCTTTCAAATATTCTAAAAAATAATAACTATCCTATACACCTGATAACAAAATTATTATATAACACAAAAAAATACAATAATATAAACAATAACGATGGTGATATAGATAATAATAATACAACTAACGAAAATAACAAAACTATACAGCTATACAAAACACTACCAAATATAGATGACCACCTAACTCATAAATTAATTAAAGTATTTAAAATTACAATTTCAAATATGCTAAAAAACATTTTAACATTAAGAAGCATTTTTTCAAAATTTAAAGATAAGACACTAGATTTATTTCAAAGAAACCTTGTATACCAAATTAATTGTATAGATTGTAGTAATCCTTATATTGGGCAAACGTCACAAACTTTAAAACAACGTATAACCCAACACAAAAGTGACATTAGAATCAAACCAAATTCCTGTGCTTTATCAAGACACTCAATTGATTTAGATCACAAAATTGATTTTGAACATCCTAAAATTTTAGAACTAGAAAAAGATACACAAAAAAGACTATTTCTGGAAATGTATCATATATTTCGCCAAAAAAATTGTATAAATAAAAAAACAGATATTGGTGGTCTAAGTTCGATTTACACATACATACTTAGTCTTCAGAAGTAACATATACCTAATGCAATAATTGATATTGTAGTGATTAGCATTACATACATACACATCCTATCACATTCACACATACACGTACTAACAAACAAACAGATTAATATACATAATCACAAATATTCATAGACACTCACATAAATATAACATGTACACGCACCGCACTCATACACACACAAACACATACACACATGCATACATGCACACATAGGCATTCTGTTTTAAATCTTCAAATAATTAAAAAGTGAAACTGAAAGGTTTCAAAATTTGACATTTTATTTTATTTTTATACAAGTTATACAATTTTCTTATAACAAATTGAAGCAAAAATTAGTTAAAATAGATTTCGATGTAATTTTCATGTTAATTTAATGTTTAACCTCGTCTTGTAAGTTACTATCAATTCATTTATATGTTAGCCTAGATAATTGTAAAATTTTAGAAAGCCTGTGATCAAGAATTTAAATAAAATTCGAAAATTTAGGCCTTAAAAAAGAGTTTACTTTCCTACAGCTGACCTCAAACCCATTAATAATATATCATATATATATATATATATATATATATATATATATATATATATCAATGTCAAGCAAATTATCTCGCCCTTCCAACATGGCTTTATGGAGAAGAGGTCAACAACTACTAATTTAACTTGCTTGGCGCAATTCGTATCCGATGAACTAGATAAACAGGGTCAAGTAGATGTTGTATATACGGACTTAACTAAAGCTTTTGACAAACTAACTCACAAAATTCTGCTCTTAAAACTACACGAAATTGGCATTAGTAATACTAACATCACACTATTGGAATCTTATCTTCAAGACATACCTCATCATGTAATATTTAACGGTTAGAAGTCAAATCAATATATTCCTACATCAGGAGTACCTCAAGGCACGACCTTAGATCTTTTATTTTTTCTTATATTTATTAATGACTTGAGCTACCAATTAAGATGTCAAGTATTGATGTTTGCAGATGATGTAAAAATATTTTCATCTGTATCAAATCACCATGACTGCCATACTTCAATCGGATTTATCTCACCTTTACAATTGGTGCACTTTAAACAGGCTGAGTTTAAACATTCAGAAATGTAAAATCGTTTCATATACTCGTAAAACCGAACCAGTACTCTATGAATACATGCTTAATTTAGAGATATTATCAAGAACAAGGTCAATAAAGGATCTGGGAGTATTATTCGACTCGTCTGCTTATAAAATGTTAGGTTTTATTACATGCACTTCTAGTGATTTTGTGAATATATCTACAATCAAGTTGCTATATTTGCTTACGTTAGGTGCAAGCTTGAATATGCCAGCATTATTTGGAATCCAACTTATGAATGTCACAAAACATCAATTGAAAAGGTACAGAGGAAAGCTCTAAAGCTTCTATGGTTCAAGAAGAATCACAGTTATCCACTCAGAGGCATTGACCACTCTGTTTTATTGAACACTTTTGAAATCGACTCGTGTGAAAATAGACGCATTCGTTTGGGTTTAACTTTCCTCTATCAGTTATTGCACAATAAAATTGACTGTTCAGATCTGCAGCAAAAGCTCAACTTTCACGTGCCTCGGTTAAATGCTAGTCTGACATCAACTTTCCATCTTTCGTATGCAAGAACAAATGTGCTAATTAAGTCACATATTCACTTCATGTGTAGATACTTTGATCAAATAAGCAGAGTAAATGTGGATATAAATCGGTGTAGTCTAGATGAACTACTGAGCGTTATAACGCAAAGCTGAAGTTTTTTTCCCCATTCCTTTTCCTTCTTTTACCATTAAGAGGTTGCTTCAACTTTTGGATGCCATATTATTAAATTATAAAATAAGAGTTTTCTTTTGCTATTTTTGAATATGTATAACGTATTGGTAAGATATTTAGCACTTGTGCACTGCCTATAATTTTATTACTGTTATTTTTAAATTAGTGTCTTATAAGTGGCATATGCTGTTAGACACTAAATGAATAAATAACTACCGTTTTTGAGAAGGTATAATGGACACTACGTAATTATTAATGTGCAAGCATATTTCAATATTTTAGCAATATGGTACTTTCCAGGACCAAAATTTGTTTCTGATAAACTTCTAAAGGGGAAATAACTTCTTTGTTTTCGAGTTATGTGAAAAATGTTTTTAAAAAAAAGTTGTTTGTTTTAATGCATTCTATGCACAGTTGCATATAAAGTATCAACTTAAAATGCACGATATAACACATACACACATAAAGTTATATATAGTGCTTCCCAAAAGTAACGGATATATTCGATTAAATGATTACTGACAATTTCTGAGTAAAAAGCTCTGACACGTCGATTTTTATTTTTAAATTGTCATTTAATTATGTAATTTTTAACCCCCACCCTTCAACCACTAAGCGCTAGCATCTCCTATTTAAAAATTTTAAATAGCAATGTACCCCTTGTTATACCTCAATTAATAGCATTTTTCATGCAGAAATAAAATTTTACAAAAAAGCTAAATCGGTTGATAAATAACTGTTTTATTCAATAAACAAAACTTAAATAAAAAACAAAAAACAAACGCAATTTAAATTAAATGTTCAAACTGTTGTCCGTTAGTGGGTAGGCAGTGACCTAATCTAGAGACAAACTCTTGTTGAACTTTGTTTACTATCTGAGGGGAAATTAAGCGAATTTCATTCAGAATTCTCTGTTTTAACTCGTTTACGTTTTGAGGCCTATTCAGATACACTTTAGATTTTAAATAACCCCAGAGGAAATAATCCAAAGGTGTTAAGTCGGGAGACCTTGCGGGCCATTCAATTTGTTCTCGTCTACCAATTCACCTTATAGGAAATACTTGGTCAAGATATTCCTGTACTGGACGTGCATAGTGGAGAGGCGCACCATCTTGCTGTAGCCAAATACTGGGATGAGGTGAATCACAATCTTCTGCATTCAGATGTAGTACCGCTAAAGCCGAAATTAATTCAAATTGGAGAAAATTTAGATATTGTTCTCCATTGAGTGTTCTCTCAAAAAAGTACGGTCCAATATTATTACCCACTATCCCCGCCCAAACATTAATCTTTTGTGGAAATTGTGTATTTGCTTCCATCATCCAATGCGGATTTTCATCAGCCCAATAACGGCAATTCTGCTTATTAACAGTACCATTTAAATAAAATGTTGCCGCATCAAAGAACATAATATTTCCTTCCAATCCAGGATTTTCATTGCAAAGTTCCATCATTGTCTCACAAAATTGCGCTCGCCTATCAAAATCATCATCTGATAACTCTTGCACTAATGCACTTTGTAAGGGTGAAACTTTTGCTTATGGAGAAATCTATGAACTACAACTTTTGATGCATTTAACTGTGAAGCGACAACCACAATGCTTGAATGTGGATTTTCCTGCACAAATAGCAAGACATCCAATTCTGAATCTTCATCTAGAGCTGATGGACGTCCATCTTTAGATTTATCTCGGTTTATCGTTGATTGCGAGATTGGGGGAGGTCAGGATGAATTTCTTGGAATCAAATTCGAACTTCTTTGTGCGTTCAAATTCTATCTCCAAACCCAATCATCATTAAAATTTCAATCCTTTCGGCTAGATTGTCTCATTTTTGCTGACATTATTAAACAAGCAACATGCACCTAACTAATGTACTTTCACTAAACTTATTTGACACTATATAAACATTTTGTTTGTCAAGGCATACCCGATAATTGGCATTTTAAGTGAATACGTTTTTATTGAATAAAACAGTTATTTATCAACCGATTTAGAATTTTTTTGTAAAATTTTATTTTTGCACGAAAAATGCTATTAATTGAGGTATCACAAGGGGTACATTGCTATTTAAAATTTTTAAGTAGGAGATGCTAGCGCTTAGTGGTTGAAGGGTGGGGGTTAAAAATTACATAATTAAATGACAATTTAAAAATAAAAATTGAACGTGTCAGAGCTTTTTATCTCAGAAATTGCCAATAATCATTTAATCGAATATATCTGTTACTTGATATATGGTTGTGTACATGATTTAGATTTGTAAAATACAGGCTCGAATCCTGTCCGGGACCTTATATTTTCTGCCTTTCAATTACTAGTTCGATTTGAAATGGTCATTTGGGTTTTGCATAAAAGTCTAGGTTATTATTACATCTTATTAAATATATATGAACCTATTTCATTGTAAAAAGTACATCATTGTGTTACATATATAAGATTAAGGATTACAAAATGATCTTACCCATCCACCATATATACTCCGGCAGGCACTTCCAGAACCCATTCGAGCAATTCCAGATATATTCTCAGTAATGCCATATAAATTTGCTAATGCAAAGACTAAACATGCATAACCAGCTGCTGATGATGCTAATCCAGCTGCAGTCGGAAAATTATTTTCTGAACATATGTGGACATTCCAGTTAATAAGTTCCGGTATATTTGAGGATGACCTTTTCTTTACTATGGAAATTTAGAATTATTTTCATTTAAAAGAAATAGCATACAAGTACACATTCGTTTAATTTAAATGCTAGTAATGGGTATCGCAGGTTCAATGCTAATCAGAAAAGTGATTTTTCTGGATGATAAACTTGTAAAATGCATGGACAAAATCGCCCTAGGGCATTAATCTTCAAAGGTATAAAGACAGATGAAGTCTAGTGTACGTGCTCATTCATATTGCATATGAGTGGAAGAAAAACATTTTTCAGAACAAATTTGCCTTGCATCATCTTTAAATGGAAAGATTGAAATATTAATTGCAACAGTTCTAAACTAATGCTCATTTAATATGTTCAATATGTGGATTAATAGATTGGGTTTAAATTTTCTTTCAAGCATATAAGTCTAGCTAGAAAGATTTCATTACTTTACACTGTGGTTAAATAATAAAAATACATTGAAATTGCACAGGAAAGGGCATTTCCAGCCATCATATTTAACTTGAAACCAGCGTAGTTAATTGTAAAATTACTGATTACTGTAATAGAATGATTCATGCAAGTCAAGTTACCTTGTTTATGTCAAACGGTGACCTCCAATAATAGCATTGATTTAAACAAAACAGTAATCATCCCTTTTTATGTAAATAATTCTTCCTTAACCAATTGTACTTTCAATTTAAAACATACACGTTAAATATATATAAACAAAAAATTATTTTATTTAAATAAAATGCTTGAAAAATTAGTGTATACAACACAGTATAGAAAGCATTTTAAATGCCTCTCAGTTCTGCCGTCTCAGCTGGCACCTCTGTCGCGAACTCTAAATTTGGTCGGCTATATGAAGTTGCTATTAGCAAAATTAAACTATATTGGGTGTAACGACTTAGTACTTTTGTAAATGTATAACTATTTTAGTGGCTACTTGTAGACGGTCAAGATACAAGATCAGATATCTAATGAATTAGAAATCAATCAGTGTACTCTGGACCATGTTCTATTTACCATATTTGTAGCTGACTTTACGTATATTGTGATCTGCTAATGATTAATCACCCAGTGGAATTCTTATATATAACTTTGCCAATCATCCTTGAATGATCTAATTACAATGGTCTCACACTTAATCCCACTAAATCAGTTTGTATGTATGATGAAGCTATGGTAATGTGTAACCAAGCTATTGTTGCTTTATACGTAAAAAATGTGATTGGTGATAATGTAACTGAATTTACACAAGCAGCCAAAAATCTTGGGATGCTGTTTGATTGCTACTTAAAATTTCAAAGTCTTGCTACAGATGAAATGAGTGTTTACTAAATTTTGATTTGCTCCAAAGGGGTGGGAACCCGGTAACAATATAAAGGAGCTTCAGTTTACTGCAGTGGCGCGGGAGTGGATTCCTATGAAAAAATTATATAAGAATGGAAAAATTCGAAATAAAAATAAAATGGCTGAAATACAAGAAATTGTATTACATTAATCACTTGCCCCGAAAGGCTTTTTATTTGTACTAATTGAGGGGCGTTAAACTATCTGCCACAGCAATCTCTTCCGATATTATCCCTACACTGAAGACAGTTATTCCGCACAGGTTTACAAATATGTTTACGTAGTTTTTAAATATATTCAAACACAAATCAACATAAACTTAGCTCTATCAACACTAAATAGTTTCAATAAAAATACAAGCATACTTTCCTTAAAAAAACTAAATTTCTTAACCTTACTCTAACCCAATATTGCTAAAAGAAATCCTAAAATGTCATTAAATTTATCAATAATCATATCACCCCCATTTCCCATATTAAATTATATGACATTTATAAATCCCAATTTCTAGCAATATTGTAAATAACAAACACACAAAACAGTGAAATACCAGCTTTATCATTCTATTCTTTCATTGTCCATTCCAAAATGATGTACGATCAATACGTACATATTTCTTAATATTTTAAAATGATAACAATTTTGCTTAAATGTAGCCAACACTTAATCCATTGCAAAATCATCGTTCAACAAAATAATCACTTTCACTTTAATTAATTTCTTACTACTTAAACGCACACCATTTATTTACATTTAAAAATCACATACACATTTTCTAAAAAGTTACACAAAAGCTCATAATATTACTCACTGTTTAATTCCAGTATTTTCCACAACCATCAGTATTATTCATTTTCTCATTCTAAAAGCAACAGCTCCCTTGACCCAACACCACACAAAATTCCAATTTAATGGAAAGTGAACTATCCAAGTCCTAACCATGATAGCGATGATAATTCCACAAACATGTAGATTGAAAATGCCCATGTAAGCGTATGTTCAAAACTTAAGTCGCACGCCACATTTATTATCCATGCAGGAACATTTATATTAATATTTTTAGCTGTTGCTTTCACTTTCAACTTTCCCCATGCCGAGCCCTCTACAGCGTGGGTTACCGCCATATTACGGGCTCAAACGATTACACTTCGACCTGTTTATATTAACGGCTCGCGAAATTAATTCGTTTTTCCATCTGATGTAATTATTGTCATTTAATTCCCTCTCTTATGTTCCATCAGGGTTTTTTGTCATGGTAGTCTTCCTATTAGGTTATGGAATAAATAACAGGAAAGTATGCGTAGTATCAGGTGACTTATTTAGGTTAATGTTCAGTGTTTCCTTCTCTCCAGCAATATAAATGAATACATGTATTATGTTGAAATGATTACATTATATCTGTATCCATGAATTTCCACTAATCAAGTTCCTCGGTTTTTATATTGTATTAAAGTGTGTCTGGGGTTTTCTTTGTATTGCAACTA
Source organism: Platerodrilus igneus (assembly GCA_036346225.1). Lineage (NCBI taxonomy): Eukaryota > Metazoa > Arthropoda > Insecta > Coleoptera > Lycidae > Platerodrilus > Platerodrilus igneus. Next base: position 1,066,201 of record JARFIW010001393.1, on the reverse strand, counting down.
TGTAACATTGATTCTAATTTATTTAACTAGCATTGGTAAAAAAGCCCTCCTATTTTTGGGATGCATTTTATTTACTGAAATAAATATTTTGTTTACCCTTTTTTGTAGTTTAAAATAATGTATAAGCCTAAGTTTCATTCCAATAAATATTTTCCAAGAATAATACTGTGCTTTTGTGGTTTTAAAGTTTATGAGTTTAATATATCTAACTATTTATTGCAACGCCATGTTTACTGAAGACTTATCATGAAATCAGAATTATACAGGGTACATCAATATTCAATGCCTCTTTTTACATTCGGTATTTATTTACTGTAATTCCAATGTGTTACAGTCGTAAAACACTGTATTTAATGCTGTGCAAAACTATCTCCCATATTCACATTTAGAAATTTTTTACAATCGTATGGAAATGATATATTGTTAATAGTGTAATACTTAGTCACTGGGATTATGGTAACTCAACCTGAATCAAGTTGCACGTGCTACACAATAGCAATTTCCTATTTTCCTTTTCTATAGCTCATATCATGTAATCTTCTGTTAACACAAATTAGAAGTAAATACAAATTTGCATTCAGCTTCACAGCTATCCTTATAAATTCAAGTTACAAAAAAATTTTAGTAATGTGATATTTACACGTAAGGTAGGAAAAATTAATAACTAATAAATCAAACACAAGGTGACTTTTCCAAATCAAGGCAAACCTGATAAGTTTACTTGTCAATCATATGTGTTAAGTTTGTAAATGCCGATCATTTTAAATTGAATTTAAAGCAAAATAACATCTATTACTAAAGAACGAAATGAATATGCAGATAAATTGAGGAAAAGTTTACATAAGACAAAATTTGGTTTTGGCATGTAAAACCCCATTAGTTATTAGCACCAAAGAGATCAAAGGTAGCATAAGCACTAAGTCAGTTTTATCTATCCATTACAATGCAATAGGGCAGTAGTTTCAGTTCATAAAAAATTTAAAACTAAAAATCCATTCTGTATTTTTGGCCCTCAATTCGTAAGCAACACATAGCATCTTCCAAATAAGAAAGCAATTTAGCTTTAAGATGCACGAGCTTTTGATTAATATGAAAAAACAATTAATTTAGATTGATGTATCTAAAAATCATCCTCATTCAATTAAGAATAGCAATGCCTAAGCTTGTCATCTTAGTAAGTTGTATCAATAATAATTTTTAAGATTATATTTTTGCAAATACATATATTGCAAAAATTATTAAATTGTTTTTAAAAGACCTGTAAATTTAAATACATAACTTGCACAAAATTGGTTATAAATTTGATAAGTAATACAACTCACGGTAAAGCAATAAGGTTTATTTTCAAAACATAGTGTTTCTGTACGGTTATTATTCTTGAAAACTTAATCTGACTCAACCTTTGATATGAATTATCATCTCAAACGCATTCAAACAAAAACCTACTCTCATTTAAACAATTCAATAATCTTGGCTTATTAGAAGATTCTTCTTTCCCATTCAACCAAAATCTATTTTCTTGGAAACTAGGACTAGCTACAACAGTAGTTTTGGCGTGCATCTAAAATATTTCCTTAAATAAACCTTTATCAAAAATTGACACGTACCTGATCTACACTTAGTGTGGCACTAAAAGAATCATTTAAAGGTAAAATCAAATCTTCGTCCCTTTTTCCCCCTTCAAAATATTAATTAAGATAGATATCTTTAATAGAAACAATATTCTTACAATATTTTATAACTGCTATATTTACAGGAGCTACACATGTTGAAATATACATATCATAAAACTAATGTACCGTTAGTTGAAATCTTTATAAAAAATACTAACAAAAACAGAACATTTTACGTATTTACATAAAGTTGGTTAAAAAATTTTAGGTTATGAACTATTATATACGAATTCAAAGTATCACCGTTAAAGGTATAATACAGTAACCGGTAATTTAAAAACAGTTTACCTAATTACTATAGAGACATGCTACCTATCTCTTCATAAAATAACATCTAGTATCCTACACACTTAGTGTTTTAATTGGTTGCTGAAGCCATCCATTCGCACAAATTAGGCTGAGATGTATTTATATAATCAAAACAATATATATTTATTGCTGTGATATAGCCTTTATTATTTTAAGCCCCAATGTTGGGCGTCATTTTTACTGCTATGAAATTCACCTTTTGATATGAAATATTAATTTAGGATTTTACCCCGACTAGCTCACTGAATAAATCTTATTGAATTCAAATAAAGCAATTCTAAAACACACAATATAATAAGTGATAATATATACAATACTCAAAATTTTCCTTTTTATACAAAATATCTACATTTACCAGATTTATGCTTTTCTGAAAGCCAGCAAAAATATCTTTTAATTACATTCACGGACCTTCGAAAGTTCCAAGATACCTTCCCTTGTTTTCATATTTTTAAGTGACCTTTTTGATGACTCTTACAAATATACAATGTATAGCAAATATTAAATTGGAAACAGTCCTTCAATAATAAAGTGTATTAAAAATTGCTAACCTGGAATGGTTTCTGGAGTTCCGTCCTAGTCTATGATCTGCATCCTCTTGCTGTGTCCGCTTTAGTAATTGATATTTTATGTTTGCGTTAAGACATCAACAAAATTTGTCTTTACAAAATGGCATCAACAAAATGCCGTCCCCATATAAGAATCGTCTCCTATAAAAATCGCTTCCAATTAAAGTCGTACCAAATTAAAGTACGTCCAAAATTAAAGTATCGCCTCCAATTAAAATACGTCTCAAATTAAAGTATCACCAAATTAAAAAATCGCCTTTCTATCGAAAAACATCCCAAATCAAAGTACGTCCAGAATTATAATACGTCCCACATCAAAGCCCTGTTTTGTTAATATTAGAAATGAATTTAATTAAGTTGTTTAACTTACGTCTATCTGTAGATCGGCTTATATTTCGTTGCACAAAATTCTTGCACTTTTAAATTTTATTTATTTATTTTTCATTTCACTAATTACGTGAGCTTTTACCACCTAGAAACATAGTTGTTGCTTAGTTAAATATAGACTAAAATGTTGTTCAGTTTCTATCCTATATATAAGCCCTTCCTCCAATAGTTTTCATTGGCGTGTTTACAATCAAGGCTGGTACCTTGCCTTACCTGGTAGAACCCGGAATTTTACAAATTCCCTAGTTTAAATCTTCGACGAATGCTCTATTCCTCACGCCCGCATTCAGCATATTGCAGCATTATCATAGGATTTCCAACTTTTGGCTTTTCATCAAGTCACGTATTCGACGTTTGTCAATTTATCATATAATTGAACCGCCTGATGTTGATTCGTTTGTCACAGAATGTTGGTTTTCTGAACAAATGTGTTTTTCTCTAGACACATAACGATTTTCTTATAATGAATTATTTAAGATGCGTTTACGTTGATATTTTCGACGCAATTGTTAAATATTTGGAATGCCAATTTATCTATGTTCCCTGGTAATTTAATTTTGATGCAATTTTTTGCGTTTTAAAATCTTATGTTTACTTGCAAACTATACTTAAACATATTTATGTTCTCCTGCATTTAATTACAAATCTTTTATACACAGTGTCCTCTTAATTGACATTATGTAGAATAGTCGATTTACTCTAATAATTTCTGGAATTATTTGATTTTCTTAAAGTTAAAGTTTATATTTATCCTACGACCTCTATGACTTAATCTTCCCTTAAACTATCCTATTATCATAGCAATATATATATATATATATATATATATATATATATATATATACATATATATATATAATGTAATGTAAAGGGGGGTACAAGGCTTCTAAGAGTAGATTTGTGTTAAAAAGGGTATATGCCAAAAGACATAATTCATATATAAGACACAGTAATTCAAAAACTATATTTTGCCGTACTTTACATATGCTAAAGTATTTACCATTTTAGTTTGAAACGTATGTGCCAAAAGGTAAACAAGATGACTTAATGACGTTGATACAATGCACGGTACTCAAGGTTTTATACTAAGTTGAAATTTTATAAGCCATTGAAAGTACATTTGCCGTCGGAAAACCGGACGCGTCTACGGATATCTACAATCAACCAAGCGTCCAGGTCTTGTGTGAATTATTTTGGCTTTTCATTTAAGTAGAATCAACTTTTGGACGAATTGTAAATTCAAAATTATAAGTGAATAGTAATATCAAAGATATAATTGGAGAATTGTGAAGTGTTTAGGACCAATGGTAGAAATTAGGATTGTATGTAAAGACTATAGTTAAGGTATTTGTGACACTAGAGAAAAGAAAAGTTGTTATTGGATAGTTTTTATGCTTTTAAAATGTGATTAAGTAAGCTAGTTTTGTTGTGCTTATTGCCTAGCGAAGTAAATAAGGATGCTATTTCGATTTCTTTTAGTAAAAAGACGTGTTTTGCAAACCTGCGTTAAAGTTGTATAAATATTTGGATAAAATAAATGTTTTTTTTTTGAGTTTAAATAGTATGATTATTGAAGTGAAGGTATAAAAGCGACGATAATTGAAGAATATTTAGAGTGTTTATAGTGCGACGGGAAGTAACGGATATTTAGTTAGAATTGAACGAGATTGGTATTGGAATTGGAACGATTTTGGTTAAAAGGCAGTAGGAGATTCGAGTGGTTATACAAAGCGACGGTGAAGCAACGACGATATTAATAATTTTGGAGTGATTTGGATAAAGATTAACGGCAGTAGGACATAGAGTGGACATTGAAGATATAGCAGGGCATAGATTGAATTGGAACAGGACGGCAGGTTAGGTTTGGGATTGACTACGGAAAGACGAAAGGATTAATTGGAGCACGCAGAGAGAAAACAGGAGAGCAGCAAAGTACAGGGGAAGAATCAACGCAGAAATCAAGGGAACACGGAAGGATTAACGCAGGGGAAGTAAATACTACGGTTTATTCAAAATTCGGGTAAATTATTTCAGATTTGGGGTCAGCAAAATTATATTAAGACACCTGGAGGCGATACGCAGGATCATCAGTAATTGTGAATCCTTGTAAAGGCGCGTACGGCGAATAAGAACTTGAGCCAGCAACATGTAAAGAAGGCATCAGCGCTGTATAATTCAGGTGAGTACCGTGTAATATCTTAAAACGTCAAACACAAGTCAGAAATTGTATACATAAATTAATTTGGCACCAAGCAACATTGATCAGTAAAATTTGGCATACACAGTAAATAATTCCATATAAAAAGTGGTAAAACAAACGAGTGTGCAGTTTGGTTGGGCAGTGCACATCTACTCACGATTGAACCCACGGTGAGTTGGTGAACGCCCTGAGATAAAGGTTTCATATAGTCGAGGCATAAAATATAGTAAACAGTTAAATAGATAACCAACCAAAATTTTGCTAAAACGCATCATATAGGAATCATTCATTGAATACTAAAATTAGGGGCGACGACAAAGTCGTGTATCAGAATTTATAAATAAATAAAAGTAAAATTAAATTATAAAAAAATAAATATTAGGGCGGAGGGTGGAGTAATAAGCAGCATAAGAATATATATATATATATATATATATATATATATATATTATTGTGTAGTTTACCTGTAAAATCGAGCGTGCCCCACTATTGGGTCGACATAATATTGTGTAGTTTAGCTCGAAACTTGCCCTCAGCTGCTATCCACTTCTCTCCTACTTACTAAAGTTTCTTAAAATTACCACAGTCGCCTACCTGTTAAATCTAAAATTTCTCGCTCAACATCACCATGCTGAAACCTAAATAGAAATTCACACCCTACAATCACACTCAAAAATAACTTAATTAACCAAATATATCACAATCTATTTATATAAGATCAGTATTACATTTTCAAAAACACCATTTCTTTATGTACACTCGTATGGTCAATAATTTTATAACAATAATAATACAAATCGATAACCTTTTAAACACATATTTTTATTAAAGTAAGAGGGCGTTCCTCATACCTTACTTTAACCCTTTGTCTTATCATGAGCCCATAGTAAAACTCTATAAATGTGCATACAAATCTACTGCACTACAAAATATTAATAAGCCCTCTATACCTCTTTACAACATTTCCTGGTTTCTGTAAATTAATTAATTATTCTTGACCTTCAAGAATCAAATTCATTTTAAGTCTTATAAATTTCTGTTCATCAAATATCAAATAATAAAAAACACACCAAAGCACAAATCAAAAATAATCATCAACAGCATGGAAAATATTCACCATTCAATGTTCAATACAATGACCTACCTGGTAGCTATCTTCTGTGTATGGTCCACCAACTAGACCCTTGGGGATGCTGCCGTCTACTAAGTTCTCAGTGCATCCAATAACTCCCCGGCCGAATCACCATGTCTGCTATGCATGCCGCTACTCAAAAACTCTTCTTGTCCAATTTACAACCAAAAATATTCCATCTCCAAAATTTAACTTTAATACCCAAAAATCGCTTTTTTATCCTCCAAATAATTTCACTCTTTATTAATTTCGTGCATTCCAAACACCACATTACAATTTTTGTACTTACATACAATACTAACTTGCACTAAAAATCGCTTTAATTATCTTTTATTACTTGAATTTGGATTAAACTGCACTAATTCACTTGTAAGTAACTATATGTATCGCGAATGGCTGATGAAATAAAAGAGAGCGAGGCTCCCCTTCGAAACTGATTAAATAACCCAGAATTCACGCCCCCCCGTTTCTAAATTGCACGCACATTTGTGTATCCGTTCCACCAATTCTTAAAATTATTTTCTAACCGTCCTGCATTTCAGCGAAAAAGTTTTAACGTATCTCGGTTTCTCGTGAATTTTAGCAACAAACACACAAATACCTGATAAATCGTGTCCAACCGTCAACTGTCACTTTTAATTCCCCGAAAGTTAGCCTCTACTATTTAGTCGATCCACGCCTTAAACTTGAACAAAACACCTTTTATCTCGCTTGTATATATAGCTTCATCTCACGTATATGCTTCCACCAGCTGAATATCTACCCTTCTTAATCTATATCCACCAATCACCTTGTTTGGTTCATTTCTCCGGCTTTCAACCGACGCTTGCCTGTTTATAAATTACCTTCAAATTATTGATTTTCTGTTCCCCCGCTAAAATACATTCGCTCAAGTCTCTCTAGTATACTAGCTCTGCATTTGATCTTTGTTTCTCGCTTATACCTATACATTTTTGTTCCTCCATGACAGTTGTCTCCGGCTCCATCCTATACTATCTCCTAAATTAAAAATCGATATTTTAACAATACTGCGTCTTCGTCAGTTTTATGTGGTTTTGCTTTTGTGCCCGTTACAAATTGACTACGTGATAGAATAATAATACGCTTCGCAAAGAAGTGACACTCTTCATAAATTACATTGCTTTTCATGTACTAAAAATACGTGACCTTCAGCCATTATTCTGTAGGTACACAGATGCAGCGAAAAATTCAAAAACGTTGAGTTAGAAATTGCTTTAAATATTTAAATTGATTATTGTATGCAAAACTGCTTAATTTAGGCTCTAACGTAATAAAGAAACCTATTGAAATGAAATTATAAGGTAGAACAAGAACAGTACAATAAACTTAAAGAAGGTTGAAGGATATACCACAGAATAATAATACACTACACTAGCGTGAGTGTATTATTATTCTATGGATATACCAACAAAATAATGGCGAATTTTATACATCCGCAAAGAAATTTGGTCTGCCTAAAAACGCCGAGTGTCACTTCTTGTTATTATTATGCAATGACTACGTGAATTATAACGGTCTTTCTTGTTCCAATAAGCTATTAAAGTTTTTTTGTGGCAATGTTATCTAGAAATATATCTCCCCTTGTTATTTTGTTATGCTTTTAACCGTCTAGGGTTTTACGTTTGAAAAATAAAAGTGTTATTTTAACACCTGCTTAACGCTTTTGTATTCCCGTATACTATTACACTACAAATTAAAGATGTTATAAATTTAACCCATTATTCTTATTTCTTATGCCCTATATTTACATAAATACTATGTTACATGATTCCTAGCTAAATATGCCTAACTAAATTAACCCTACATTATTTATACACTATATAAGCTCTACAATAATTGTTAAAGATATCCTACTTTCCTAATTGAATAAATTGATTTTCTAATATCATGTGACTATTAACCTATAACTTAACTTGTGCCCTTATGAATTCCAATGACCCCTTAATTACACGATATTATCCCCCTATTTTAATAGCAAGAATAACACAAATTCATTTTTCTGTTTTCCTTATATTCAAATACCCTATATTAATTCTGTATATACACCTATCACTATTCCCTATTATATACCCTATCACTATTATTTTACACCTATCACTATTGTTTTACACCTATCACTATTTTATTTATCTAGATTCCCTACTTAAATCTAACTCGTTTCTTAAATCTAAATACTACTCTTCTAACGTACCTTGCTATTTTAAACCTAACCTTTTCTCCTATCACCATCATTATGTATATAATTATTTCCTGAAGTTTTAAATTCCCCTTACCTTTCTTCATATTTATTCTAGACAAACCATACGGTACCCTTTCCGAATTAGCCAGTTTTCTATTATCATACATAAGTACCTCCTAGAATTTTCATATCTTTTCTTTAAACAGAATGAGTTCTTTAAATATAATTTATCACAATCTAACTTATCCCTAAACCATTTTTGAATTATGCCTACACCTAACAATTTCATGACTTCCTGTTGGACCATATTTCTGCATGTTGTGGTTATTGAATCAATTTTCATGTTAACAGACTCTAAACTATTTACTTTCATCACCTGTACATAACCTACGGCTGTGCCCTCCTGTACTTCTACTAAATCTGAATATTTTCTTACCACCCCTTCAACTTTCTCATCTGGACACTTAAAAGTATTTATTATTTTAACCTCTTCTTCATCTATCTCTAACACATTTACATTTAACCTGGTGTCATCCTCAGTGACCTTATTCCTACTCATCCAGGACAACTCTACGTCCCTTACTTTTACCAAACTCTTATCACAATTAATTATAATCCCCATCTTCCTCATACAATCCACTCCTATAATACTTTTAAATTTGAGTCCAGGAACGATGATAAACTCCTGCTCACAGCTTACTAATCCAATTTCTACCTTCAGCATGACCATACTATTGACGAATTCCTCCGATAATCTTAAAATTTTAATTTCAACCATCAGCACAAATTTTCGCTTCCTGAATCTGAGTTCCTTTTCTTCAACGATGTCCATAAATTCGTGGATGTTCATATTTATAAATCTTTAATTTCTAGTGGTTTGCACCAGTCACACAAATCCTACCTAGCTCTGGTCTCTCCACTAAGTTCCTGGTTGTCCTTTCACGATGTCCATAAATCCTCCTGCTCGTGTCCTGTCCTCAGATCTCACTCTATTATATTACCTTCGTCGACGTCCTATTGATCTCAGGTGAGCTATGTTGCCTCTGTATTCCAGGTCTTGGAATAGCTCCCTACCTAGCTGCTGGTCTGCTCCTAAAATAATTTCCTGGTGGTCCTTTCACAACTTTGCATACTTCCTCCTGATCGTGTCCTGTCCTCAGATCTCATATGCTATTATCTCTACCTTCGTCAGAATCGTCCTAAATTGATCTCAGGTGAGCTATGCTCTGCCTGAGGTATTCCAGAACTTGGACATAGCATACCTTTGCAGGTACTCCAAAATGTTTGCTCTCTAAAATATTTTGTAGCGCAACGTGTTGCTTAACCTCACTCTTAAAGTGTCTCGACAAATACTTTATGATTTGACGATCCGTCAATGGTGGATTATATGCATTGCTCTCCTGATGCTCAGAATCTTACTAAATTCGCATATTGCTTCACGGATCCCTCAAATGCTCTCCATGAGGTCTTCCTGAAATTAAATCATCCATAACCTGATCCTGCCTATGATCGCCCCAATAATGCTAAAGAAATTCTCTCCTCAAAATCTAAATAAGAATCAATATCTGGCCCTAGCGCAACGTGTATGCTTAACTTCTGCGTTATCTCTTTAACAAAGCCTGTCTACCACATTTAATTTAGCCTGTCCGTCATGATAAATTGACGATCCGTCAATGGTCCGGATATTATTTATGAAAATCTGTGCGATGCTACCCTATTGTCTCCATAAAATTTCATCTATTGTTTCACTGAAATATTACTCCAAAAATCCTTGGACTCTCCGCTAAAGCACTTATATTTCCTGTTTAATCCCTAAATCACCTCTCTTTCAACTCTGCCTATCCTGGTCTCTACATGACTCATTTACCTCAATAATGCTTACAAATTTATCTCCTCAAAATCTAAATAAGAATCGTAACTATCCGTTTAGTTGCCCTACCAAATTATCACCAAACTATACTGCGTTATCATTTCTAACAAAGCTCATTTCAACCTATCCCATTTTAATGTTAAACTATCCGTCATATGAAATTACACACCAATGTCCGGATATTGACCTCTATGAAAATCTGTGGGTTCACCCTATTGTCTCCATAACTCCGCTTAATGTTTCATTCATCTGTTCGAATTTTACTGAAATATTGACTAAAATCCTTGCACTCATCCTCGCTAAAGCATTCTTATGATCATCTCGTTTAATCCCTATCACCTCTCTTTCAGACTTCTGTCCTTGATCTGATCCCTACATGACTTCATGTTTCTTCAATTATTTTTCCTGATTTATCTGAATAGCTTCACATATCGTTTCACTTCTAATTGTCTACAATTTCACTCCGAATCCCAACTATACTCCTTTCATTTCTCTCAACATCTCATTTCAACACTATCCCAAATATTAACTCTAAAACTATCTACTAAAATCATTTACAACCATTCACCCTAATTATACCTCGTCTATCTTTTCACGCAATGTCTCACCTACACTCAGCTTGGTAGCAATGTTAAATAATTGCAAATGATGCGTAAATAAGGAATTTTGTCACGCAATTATATAAAATTGCTCCATCACATAAACCACAAAGTACTTAGCATAAATTGTATGGGCATTCTCAGCATTACTCGATGATGGCGGGCTCCAGATTCTGATCCTTTTGGATGTGGGAATTCCCGTTGAACTACTTCCATGTTTCTTCCATTTTCCTGATTTTTGAATAGCGCACTATGACGTCACTTCTAAATGGGATTCTACTCTAAAATTCACTCCAGCCAAACTCCTTTCTCAACATCCGTTTACACACACACCCAAAATTAACTCTAAAACTATTACTAAAATTATTTACAACCATTCACCCTTATTATACCCCCGCCGGTGCGGTACGCGAGCCACTACAGTCAGTTGGTAGCAATGTTAAATAATTGCAAAAATGATGCGTAAATAAGGAATTACGTCACGCAATTATATAAAATTGCTCCATCACAGAAAAAACCACAAAGTACTTACATAAATTGTAGGGCTTCTCCAGCATTACTCCATGATGGCGGGCTCCGTTGATCCTTTTTGGATGTGGGAATTCGTTGGGCCCGGTTGAAACCAAATTCCAATTTGTAGAGGGGCGACAGAAAACTGGTATAAGGAACGATAATTGGTAGAAATGGGAGGAAACCTACATCTCAAAAAAGAAGACACGATAAGACACAAAGATAACTCCATTCGTTCACGTCTCGGTCACCAGTCTCGACACGTCTCGATCACCAGTCTCGACACGTCTCCCGGAAATCCACCACTTCCCTTCTTGGCACACCGCGTCGGCGCAATCTCGCGCAAACGCACTGTCTGAAGTGACGGAAATACACACACGTCTTTTCAAAATATTGGCGCGAAATCCTTACAAATTAAAACTTATAGAAATGTTTACGGCCGATTTCGGCACGTAACACCCTTTCCTCTCAGATCGCCAGTTTCCTGAAATAAAAAATTTTTTTTATCTGGACTCGTGCCCCTCACGTTCGGGTCGCCATAATACTGTGAGATTTACCTGAAAAAATCGTGCCTCAGCGTTGGGCCGTCATAATATATATATATATATATATATATATATATATATATATATATATATTTGCTAAATTTTAACTTTTATCTTCAAAATTAAACTTTTCATTAAGTCCATTTATTCCTTCACCGATAAATATCAATAGTTTGTGTGGGTAGAGTTATTTTCAACATGACCCTGAACGTTGTGGTTGTAGAATTGACTTCCAAATGGCAACACAAATGGAAATAGAAATAATTAATCACTGATTTCTTAAGGGTTTGTAAATAAATTTTCGCTCTTAAGGTTTTTTTTTCTTTCTGTGTGACCCATCCCACTCTACGACTTTTAGACTGGCACGACCTTCTTTGGATTCCTTTTCTTTGTGACGATGTTCGGTGCTTGCTATTATCTTTGCTTACTTTACTTTTCTTGTCCGCACGGAAAACCGTAACAATTGTCCGCATCACCAACGAAATGTTCTTCGTTTAGATATATGTAAACAGCCAATAAATTTAACTTTAACGCCCAGTCGTCGTTGTAAATCTGTAACAAAGTATGTTGATAAATTGTTTCCTAGTATCGTGGGTGTCAGTACTGAATCTGCAAATGCAGTAATGTAAAATATAACATTTTTAATCGATCTGCTTTTAATAAAAGGCTATTGATGGTTGGACACGATCGCCCGTTGGTTATTCCCCCACTAGGGCTTTTATTTTGCCACTACTTGACCAGATGTACATACGATTTTTCGTGCATGTATAGATAGACTTGACGTCTCTGCCTTAAATTTTTCCAAGGACTAAAAAATTTCAACTTCAATGCAGACTTCACAAAAAAAATTTCCTTGTGATCGACGTGTATTTTAATTATAGGAAACTTTATAATTTTTATAATTTGGATGAACGATCATATAAAAATCCGCACATAGTTCACCTTAAAAATCATTTGATTAACGTTTGTGAAAAGCATGGTATTCATTTTATTGCAGGATTTACAAAAAGAAACATTAAATAATAATGTTTGATTCAATTTATGTAGCGTATAACGATTTAGTGTTACGGGAAAATAAAAACCACATGCAAAAGAAGAAAATTAATCTAAAACCGACAAAATGATTATTGATGCACCCTGTATAATGGATTTTACAAATAGCTAATATTAATTAAACATGATATTTCAGTTCTTTTAAAATAAAATGGACACATAGTTAACACAATATGAAGATAATGCATGAGCCATAATAGGATGCACGTTGCGACAATGAAAACCGTCAAAATATGTTTCCGTAAATATAAGAGGGAAAAATGGTAGGAAAATTTGGGTATGGCAGACGAAATGATAGAGGAGAAAGATTAGTTGAGTTTTGCCAAGAACATAGATTAGTAACTGTAAACACCCTATTCGAACAACATGTTAGGAGAAGATATACCTGGAAAGCGCCAGGTGATAGGGCTAGATACCAAATAGATTATATTTTAGTTAAACAAAGATTTAGAAACCAAGTTAAAACTGTCGTAGTTATCCAGGGGCTGACATAGATAGCGATCATAACTTAGTTAAAATGAAGTGTAAACTAAAATTCAAAAATTGAGAAAAGTTAAAAGAGAGGATGGGATCTAGGTAAGCTTAATGATAGTAGGGTAAAGAGGAATATAAACAAGTATTAGATAATAAGAGCAAAGAGATAGCTGTAGGAGGAATGTAGAAAATAGATGGAAAGAAATAAAACTGACTGTACATGATACAGCAACACAGACTATAGGTAAGAAAAAATAGAAGCGAGAAAACCCTGGGTAACAAAGGAGATATTAGATTTAATAGAGAATAGAAGAAAGCTTAAACCTTTCAGAGAAGTGGATAGTGAAAGTAAGCAAAATATAATACAGTTAGAAATAAGATAGTACATGAGTGTAGAAAAGCTAGAAATAAATGGATGGAGGAGAATTGTAAGGGAATACAAGATGATTTGAGAGTAGGTAAGACAGACAGGGCTTACAGGGCAGTTAAAAAGTTTTTGGGAAGATAGGAAAAATGTAATGGTATTAGAGACGAGAATAATGAGCTTCTAATAAATAAAGTTGAGGTAGCAGATAGATGGAAAAGATATTTAGAAGATTTATATAAGGGAGACGATATATATATATATATATATGAGTTAGAGAACCACCAAGAAGAGGATGTAGAAATAGGGTTCTCAATATTAAGAGAGGAATTTGATAGAGCTGTTCGGAATCTTAAACTAAATAAAGCGCCAGGGATAGACGATATTCCGCAGAATTAATAAAATATGCTAGTCAGAAAACTTTAGATAGATTATATGAACTAATAAAAGTAATATATGACACAGGTGAGGTTCCAATAGATTTCGAAAAATATTATTATCCCAATCCCAAAAAGTCAGGAGCTGATAGGTGTGAGAATTTTAGAACGGTTAGTTTAACTTCTCATGCTTCCAAAATACTAACAACAATAATTAAAAATAGAGTAGAAGCTTTGACTGAGAATTATTTAGGCGAAGACCAATATGGTTTTCGTAAAGACAGAGGGACTAGAGAACCGATACTAATGATTAGGGTAATTATCGAAAAAGGTTACAAAAATAAAAGACTCATTTTGCGTTTGTAGATTTAGAAAAAGCATTTGATAAGGTTAATTGGATTGTTATGTTCAGGGTTTTGCAAAAATAGGAATCTCTCATAGGGATAGAAAAATTATTTACAGTCTATATAAAAACCAAAGCGTAGTAATTAGATTGGATGAAATAGAAAAGGAAGCTAAGATAAGAAATGGTGTTAGACAGGGTTGTATACTGTCTCCCTTCATTTTTAATGTTTATATTGAGGAAGCTTTAAACTTAGCTAGAGAGAGCAAAAGAGATAGGTATTAGTGTACAGGGACAGAAAGTAGACATGTTACGTTTTGCAGATGATATAGCCATTATAGCAGAGTCTAGAAAAGAGCTAGGAGAGTTTTTAAATATTTTAGATGAGTTACTACAGAGTAACTATAGTATGAGAATTAACTCAGTAAAGACAAAGATAATGACAAGTGAGTTACAGCCTAGTTCTAAACCAAAATTAACAATAGGTAATACCGAGTTAGAGGAGGTAGATGAATTTTGCTATTTAGGTAGTATACTTACAAAGGATGGACGTAGCAGAAGGGATATAGTAGCTAGAATAGCTCAAGCTAGAAAAATGTTTTAAAAAGAAAAACTTACTAATAGCTAATAGTATTAGTTTAGATAATAGAAAAGTTTCTTAAAGTCGACGTATGGAGCGTTCTACTATACGGTAGTGAGACTTGGACAGTTAAAGAAGTAGATAAGAAAAGATAGAAGCTTTTGAAACTTGGTGTTATAGGAGAATGTTAAAGATTAGTTGGACAGATAGAGTAACAAACGAGGAAGTTTATAGAAGGATAGGTGAGGAACCCTGTATGTGGAAACAATTGAAGGTCAGGAGAGATAGAATGATAGGGCACCAGTTAAGACATGATGGACTATTTAGTAAAGTCTTAGATTATAGACTACCAAATAAAAGTAGAGTAGGAAGGCCTAGACAAAGCTATATTAGTCAAATTATTAGAGATCTAGGTTGTGAAGGGTATGCAGACCTTTTTAGACTAGCTCAGAATAGAAAAGAATTTAGAGCTGCGTCAAACCGACCTTAAGTAAGGTCAAAAACAAAATGATGATGAAATATAAGAGCTTTTAGAAATTGTAATTAAATCGATTAAATTCAATGTTAAACAATCACAACGCAAAGAAACAGTAGAAATATTGTAACAATAATAAAATGTAGACAAACCCTAGACGCTTAACAGCAAAATCCACAGATATTAAGTTCAGATAATTAATTAAAGCATTAAATACAAAGTGAAAAGGTTTCAATGCATTATCTATAATAGAATAACCACAAACATACAGGTGTTGCATGGTAGGACCATGTTACTTCATGCCTGCTGCACGTGTTAAAAAAAGACTAGACATAATCCCTCCTTAAACACAATGAGAAGTGGAAAATTAATAACAGCAATTACACCCAACGGAAAAACCAAACAAATTAATGAGTCACAAGCCATAAACACAGGCACATGTGCGGGTAAACAGTGAAAGTTTGGTTTGTTGTCAAACACGTTTTGATTATGGAATAATTAACGGGAGTATACGTGATGAAGCATGGATTTTCGATATAACCTACAACACTAAAATATATTGGGACGGTTTGGTTCTTAGCAAAGTCAGTTTGGAATTAAATGCCCTACGATTAGATAAACTACTCTTGGCCCCAAGGAGTTTTGTAGTCACTTGAAGGCGTAACTGTAAGTCAATTTTTAGTAGAATTAGGATTTATTATTGTAAAATGAAAGAGCAAACTTACATCCTAGCGCAGTATTTGATAGGGTAGGGTTAAGAAATTATGTATTGTAAATGCAGTACCACTGGCTAATTTGTTAACTTAACGTATCCGCTGCTGCACCATATTTTGACATATTCTGATAAAGTCAGTATACATTTGTTTAGCTTTAAAGAATGTCTTTAAAGAAACCAATGTAAATTTGCATGCATTCATAAATGAATGTGAAAGGAAGTTCTTGTAACTAGATATATAGTGAAGTTGAGTGTAGTAATAAGTATGCAAGTCTCATGCTTTCGACGAAATTTGTGCAGTTAGTGCTGCGGCAAACAAGACCTGTGCACGCTCAGTTTAAGTAAGTATTAAATCGGGAGGCTGCTCATTTCCGTTTCCTGCTATCGCAATTTTTGCTACGGTTTAAATAAACAGCTGGCGCATGTAGACAAATGTAATTTAACTTTCCGTGAATGGGTAAGCTCTTGTACAAGGAGACTTTTTTGTTTTTCTGTTTGAAGCTTTAAGGCAATTGTTACGCTTTATTTTACAAAACTGTAACATATTAGTGTATTAATTAGGTTTAGAGGACGTTTTTAAAATTCTGCATTAAGAAATCCCCAGCGGTTAACAGCTTAATGTCGACATGTGAAAACCACAAAGTTGTGGTTTACACGAATATTCCAGACATTGGTTTATCTTTGTGGTCTGAAATTATGCTAACATGGCAATTCTCACGGTTTTAATGGCGTTGTTCCCAGCAACGTGAGTCAGAGTGCTTTAACCTTTTCTGAAGGGGGTAGGCATTTATGTGGGAGAAAAAGTATTGTACCTAGTGACTTGCTTACCGACTTCCGTTGAGTGCCGATGTGTTCGAGTGTTTCGAAATTATCGACTAGTGGATCCTCCCTTCCCTACCCCTCCTTATATCGAATTGACACGCAGTCACAGCAAAGCAACACCAGTATTGCAGGAAGCCACAACATAACCATCCCTGAGGACATAGATCGTCTCACCAGTAGAAATATACTGGGTTAAGTGTAATTAGTAATACGTTCGTGACGTATTTTGTTGCATCGGTGAATCAAACACCCGCACCCGTAATTTTGAGGTTATTTATGTATGATACTTACACATATACTTTACTCTAGATGTGGGGTTTAGAATATCAAGGTGATCTAGAGAATTTAAAAATTGAACTGTATAAGATAGCATTAGACATAGTAGGGATTAGCGAAGTTGGTCAAAGGCGGAGAATTTTTGGAGCGGAGATTTTAGGGTAATTCATATAGGATTGGAGGAAGGATATACAGGGGTAGAAATAGTTATAGTCCATTCGCTTTAACTTTAGGATGACGTCACAATTGGATAAGATGCTTCATTGCCAATGTTAGTTTAAATTCTAATATATTTAATGAAAAATATACTAATATTCCCATAAAGAGATTTTGAGTGACAAATGCTTCGATTTATAAGAGGAATTGGCCGCAATACCGTGTTAAATGACAGTCTCCTTCAAGCGCAATTCAAGGTATTCATTTGCATACAGTTCCCAACACTTCATTAATACATTTGACATCATCCTAACGTTAAAGTGGATGGACTATATGGGGAAAAAGATAGGGCATTATGCAGCAAACTACTTAAACTTACTTCTTTGATGGACATTTGAATAGAAGAAAGTTTTTAAGATTTTTAAAACATGACTTTTGGCCACGTTTGCATGATGTTCCACTTGACATCCGACAAAGCATGTGGCTGCAATTAGACGGCACATCTGGTAGAGTGAGAAATTATCTGGATAGAAACTTCCCAAATAAATGGATATGACGGGGTAGTTTCTCTAAGTGGCCTCCTAGATCCCCAGATATAAACCCCATGGATTTCTTTAAATGGGGATACCTCAAGAATATTGTCTGATGATATGAAGTTGCGAATAATGCAAGCATTTACTTCGATTACACCAAACATGTTACGAAATGTTAGGAGACCTTTTAAGGATCAAATAAGGTGTTGCATTGAGAAAAATGGTTATCATATTGAGCACTTACTATTGTAAATTTTACATATTTAAAATAAATCTTATTCATAATTTACTTATTATTTCTGTTCCTAATCCTTTATGCAATTCGTGAATTTATTTGTGTAAAATATACGATTTTTAGTTATGTTGGTTTATTAAATTGTTTTACAATTGATTTTAATTTCAAAATTAATAGGAATAACAGTAACAATAAATTTTAGACTTTTATGTTTATTTGGCAGGGATACTTGTTACGAAGAAATCATGTCCAAAAAAACGACAACTACTTGATTAAATACTGAGTTACGAGAAGCTATTTTAAATTTGTTAAAATTGTAAATAACATGAAAAGTTTTAACATTTAGGTATAGAAAACGCTATAGTAGTTTGATAGAGAATTAAAATAACAACGTTAATGGCGTCTACATGTACTCATGAAAGAACGTAACATTTTGAGCAGCCTGTGCAACATTCAAGAGTACTAAATACTATAACCGATTGAACAAATATCCACCTATTTCTGGGTACAACGATTTTTTTTAATATTATTTTATTTGGGAATTACACACATTTTTTGAAAATATATTTGTCGAAAAATCTAAGTATCTCAAAAACTGTAACAGAGAGGCATAGGAAACCTTAATGAAACTTGACCTTATTTGTTGTGTAGAATTCAAAATTGCAACTAAATATAGGGCGTACCAAATGAAAACCTAACTTTGATTTAACACACTTTCTTGGGAGATCCTGTATACTAAAAAAGATTTTTAAGTTGTAGCCACTATTGATTCACACAACTTGGCGTTGAATTTTTTTTCTAACTTGCACCGTTTCGACGTAAAAGACCGTCCCGTTTTTCGTGATACACACACACACACACACAGCAGAATTCCGATTGCATAGCGCTGATTTCATTAATATTAAAAAATTACGATTTGATTGAACTGATTACACAATAAATATTGAAAAGTATAAATACTAAGTTGGTCGTTTAAACTAAATTAAATGTTTGATTGGAACGAATACACTATACAATATGGTGTTGCAATGATTTAACAGCAAATAACAAAGTTTGGCTATTTCATTTGCAGTAATAGCAAAGATATCAAATTCAGGATTCTTTTTAAGTATGCCATTAACTGATTTCATTAAATTGTTAATAGGGGATACAGAAAAGCGTTACTAAATACTAAAAAGTTCGGTCTGAGTTTAATCACTGGTACTTTGATATTAGACGGCTCTGTGGTGTAGTTGGTATGCGTGTGACTACTATGCCCAAGGTCCCAGGTTCAAATCCATACACATTCCGCTTCAAAAATGTTGCGTGAGCATTTTTCACAAAAATACGCTCTCGTTCGGATGTGAGGTAAAATGGAAGTCCCGTTTGTATGTTGTCACACACGTAAAAGATCCCTACCTTGCTTTGCATCAGCATAGGTTCGGCAAAATTCAAAATTTCCAGGTAAAATAAAACTCGCTTCCTGGCCAATGTAGTACCTTCGGGTGGAGGCATTAGAAAATCAAATGTAGGGTACTTTGATATTAATGTAAGGTGAGTCGGGATACTGATACCATTATTAATTAATACAACTCCTCTGTATGTTTTTCTTTTACTTAAGTGTGTAATGTTCATTCTTTTTTCTCTGTTTATAACTACTATTTGTTCATTGTAGGAAATGCATACTGGATAATTTGGATGTATGTTGGTGATCCTATAATATAGATAACGAATAAATCTTTTCTGCACTTTTTCTAGTTCATCAGAGTTCATACTAGCATTAAGCACCAAACAATACATGCATATTCTAGCTTCCAACGAACGAACAAGCGTATTGTATACTTAACAATATGACAAATTTTGGAAATGATATACATTTCTGATAACAAAAGAAAGACTCGTATAGGCAGAATTTGTAATTTGTTTTATGTTCTGCAAAATAAAAATTGGATGTAAATAAAACACCAAAGTCCTCAATTCTATAAACTTGTTCCAAATCTTGGTTGTTAATTAACAATTTTTCGGTTTCTTGTGTACGTTATCACCTTACATTTACCTGTATTAAATAGCAACCCATTTAACTATACTTGCTAGATCCTTTTGCATTAAGATACAATCTTCTACATTTTTCACCTGTTTAAATACTTTAAGATCATCTGCATATAGAAGACACCGCGAAGTTCTAATACAGTAGGGCAAGTCATTAATAAATAAGAGGAAGAACAATGGACCAATAATCGAACCTAGGGGAATTCCTGACCTCGACATGAATGGTTTCGATAATAATTACCAATTTTAACTGTATGTGATCTGGTTGTTAGATACAACTTCCAAAATTTGGCTTTATCTTTATCAAACTTAAAAACTTCTAATTTACAAAGGAGTATTCAATGCACCACTTTATCAAAGGCTTTTGAAAAGTCTGTCGATGCACAATCTAACTGTGACTGATTTTCAATGACTAGAGTGATTTTTTGAGAAAATTCAAGAAGATTGGTTGAATTTGATCTGGATTTAACAAAACCATGCTGTTTTTCTGCAATAAATGGTCCATGTTCATACACTTGGCCAAAAAGAATGCTTTCAAATACCTTAGCAAAAGCAGAAGGGCAGGCTATTGGTCTTTTGACTTTTTGAATTTTCAACAAACTTCGTTCGTTTATGAAATCGATTTGTCGTCCGTCTGTCCGTCCGTCCGAGGCCTTTCTAATGGTCGGACATCAATGTGTGATACATCAATCGATTCAGCTCGGTGTCCAGAGCTTAAGTTTTGATGTCAGTTAAATCGGGCCACGGGGCGCCGTGCCCCGCGATATTCCGTCGGAAAAAAAAAAATTCAAATAGGTCCAAAATTAATGTGCGATACATATTTGGACTCCCCTAACATAGCTGAGTCGAAATATGGTACCCCCCACAAAATCTGACCACGGATACCCGACCCCCGGAATTAATTTTTATCAAAATTTCAAATAGGTCCAAAATTAATGTGCGATACATATTTGGACTCCCCTAACATAGCTGAGTCGAAATATGGTACCCCCACAAAATCTGACCACGGATACCCACCCCCGGAATTAATTTTTATCAAAAATTTCAAATAGGTCCAAAATTAATGTGCGATACATAAATTGTTTTAAAGTAAGTCTACATTTGGAAGTTCGTTGCGACAATGCCTTGCATTTTCAACTTGTTTATGTTAGGAACTTTAAGTAAACATTTTGAACACCTTGCATGGTATTTAATGGAAACAAATACATTGGAATGTTTATCATACATTGGAATATAAAATCTGTTAATAATTGGTTCCTATAACTGTCAATTTAAATGTACATTATTTGCAAGAAAGGATATCGGTTTTTTTTACAAAATAAACATAAAAACCAGATATCTCGAAAACGATAAAATATTGAGATATGACTTATTAAACGAAATTAACTTAAAATTGTGTAAAATTTAAAAATGCAAAAATATACAGGATATTCTATTTAAAATAGCAAAGATAATATCAACTTTCGGTACAACCGGAAGTGCTGTCAAAACAAAAATATTTTAGATCGATTCGGCATGTCGAAATAACACCATGTATAAAATTTCGTACTTCTATCTCTTGTACATTCTGAGAGATGTTTAATGCACGGTCGTCATGAAAAGCCCTGTATTTGGATTACCTATCAATACATTATGGCATCTATTTCAACATAATGCCTGGTACATGCATAACTTCAATTATTATAGGATTTTACTACATTTAACAAGCACACTACCTTTGTCTTCACTACATAATTTAGAGTGATTGGCAACTGAACTTCAATACTTTAGTTTGCACCTTAAAATTACACATACAATCTGACACAGAACTAAGACGATTTGTAACACCCAAATCAATATAGCAATATTCAGTTTTGCTATTCACTAGATTGCCTAAAACAGTTGACAGCATTATTCTTTCTTTGTTTTCTTTCCAGCACTAGAAATTGTTCTAGGTTTATACAGACACTCGACTCTGATACAACTTTCATTAACAATTCCCAGTGCAAATGTTTCTTTAATTTAACCTTAGTTTTTGATTTTTGAATGAAATTATTTCGACTTGCATCTTAAAGTAGTTCTGTCATTATTCAGTCACTTGCAATTTGAACATTAGAATGTTCTAAAATCATCACCACACATTCATATTCTGCAGTCAACCCTTGAGATATAATTCTACTAATATAGTCACCAACTGGTTAAACAATAACCAAAAGTTGCTTGGAAAGTGCATAATTTGATTTATATAAAACTATTAGTGTTGAATTTTAAAATTTCATAACAGACTTTTCATTAGTTAAATACTTCTAAAAGTCCTGTGCTAAAAAAGTACATTCATCTACTGGAAAGTAACTTATATTATTTAAATTGGTTTATCATAGATACCGTTAAAAAATGCCATTACAAAGTATGGTAGAGGCAAATCACTTTAAGAAGAACCCAACATCATCATGCGCACAAAGCAAAAATTGGTTAGGAACAGTTCATTATATGTAATTAGGGATGGCAGTATTCAGGTTTTAGTGGCGTAGAGTTTTATGATCAACCAATCGGAAATTACCTTGTAAACGTTTTAGATTTTATTACTATTTATTTTTACTTGATACACAGACGGACAGTTTTAAACCGCCATCTAACTAATATAAAATATCTTTTATATAACAATTAACATTAATAAAACAATAAGTTACTCAACAGATGTGTTTGCAGAACACTAGAATGAGATAGAAACCACTTAAGTAGGCCATGGTATTCAATCATTTGCTTTATCGGATTTTACAAAATAACCTTGCTATAGCAGTATTTTTTAGGGATATTGATGCACACAACTCATATGGCGATATTATATTAAAAATTTTAAATTATAATTTAATTGGTTATGTTTATTTTTTTACTATTTAACGCCATATCTTCCGTTTATACTGTAATAACTCAACTACGCCACTGATATTACATTTCTGCGCAATCTGGCCTATGACGTTGGGTTCTTCTTAAAGTGATTTGCCTCTACTTATCAAACAAACAGTAACCATGGTTTTTAAATCTATCTTACATATACTTTTCGTTTTATGACCGATTTCATTCTTTTAGGCACGAAGTTTACAAGTTCTTGTCAATATTCACTTGTAAAAGATGCCTAACATCTTTTTAACGTGATATTTAATTCATTACAAGTTTTAAGTGTAACTTTTCATAAATGCTGTTTCATTTTATGCCACAATGACTAAATTAGCCAGCGATCGGAACTGTTAGAACACCACAGCATTGCTGAGATTTATATTTTGGTTAACAACCCTTTGATTTTATAGATTAACGACATGAAGTTATATTATATCTTGTTTAAAAATATACTCATTATTGATTAGTATATCTGAAATTAATCGCAAAAATAAATATGGAAAAATTTTTTTTCTGTGTTAACTGTTGCTTTTATGACGTAAAATTCCTGTCTCTTGAACTGGCATACAAGCACAAATTACCCTATAAGTGGGAAATGTAACTTTTTCTTTATCAAACAATTTCCATAATACATATCATTCTTTTTTCTGAAATCAGTAAAAAGCTGTTCTTATAATGTAGATATACATTTTTGGCACAAGACTCTAAATGTAACCTCTATTTTCATGCACCACCTCTAATACTCACTAGAGGTCTAATGCCTTTTTAACTTCCATTACGTTACATCTGGACATCCAACTATTGCTTACATTCAGTTAAGAAAATTAATATCTTTTGGATGATGTCGAATTGTTTAATCTGGACCCTATTGAACAGTTAATGTATGCAAGCATACAACAGTCAAAGAATTTGTTACAAGAGAAATTAACTATCAAACACCATTTCAAGTCTTCTATTTAAATGTTATTTAATAGAAAAACAGTTAATTATATGAAATCTTTTTTTTTAAAGACCATCATTCAAGTATCACATTACTATAATGCAAATACAATTAACAATCAGTATATTTATATCAAATGATGTGCCAGATTGACAACGTTACTTAATTAATTTTACTCTATGGTGGGGTGTAATGTAACACTTAATTGGTGCACTTTGCTAGCTCTCAGTGGTACAGAATGAGCTCTATGAAAGCAAATATAATACTGTTAGTGTATACAAGATCTGACACTTCTACTAAATACATGTATGCTTACCTTGAAAGGTCTTTAAACTCCCGTGTCTATGGTAAGTCTATGAGCACCAACCCACCTGAAAAAAATAACACAAATAAAGCTTGCTTGAAAGGTAAGTTTTCCAAGTAACTGTTTGGCGGTACTCACTGCTACTGGAGATTGATGGAGATCCGCTTAAGTATTCCAAATATTAAAAGAGCTTTTATAAACCCATAGACACACTTTATTCCTATTTTTTTTAGTACCACTAGACACTATATAGGAAAATTCACAGGTGATTTAACCTTTTTCATACAATGTTGCAATGTATTAAACTAGTTGCATAAAGAACAATTAAGTACATCATATAAACCATTGACAGGCATGCATCTTTCACATATTTGGTACATTAATGACATGCTCCTCTGAAGTAGAAAATGTGATGATAACGACATCGCTAAACAGCCGCTGTAATAAAATTTAATTACTTAAGTGTCATAAACACCAACAGATATAAGGGTACACAATAAAAAATTTAAGTTGTCCTTAAACATCCTTTGATTATGGAATAATAAACAAAGGTCTATATGGTGGCCATAGATTTCGACAAAGCCTACAACACTAACAGGTATTGGGACATTTGGCTCCCAACAAAAAAAAATTGGAATTTGTTTATTGTATGTATTTTGTTACAGAAATATTTCTAGGTTACTAACTTGACAATTAATGTAAGTAAATTTAAAATCGTTATACTTGTACTTATTCACGGAAATACTGAAATAATGTTATTTTAGAATAACTCACAAATAGTTAGCGGTCTGGCATGTTGGTAGCGATTCGCTGCTTAAGCCTTACCATAACATATAACTTAATTAACTTCTCCATGACATAACTCACAACTAGTTAGCGGTCTGGCATGTTGGCAGTGATTCCATGCTTAAGCCTTACCATAACATATAATTTAACACTTTTCCGTTTTTAGAGGGGATAACCAAGTAATATTTCATTTCCTTATAAATGTAAATCATGTAAACATGTTGGAGTTCTTTAACAACCATCAGGTTGCTAATATCTATGTAGAGCCAGGTAGATAAGAAAAAGATAGCAGAGTATAGGAAGATCTAGACCAAGCGATATTAGTCAAATTATTAGAAATTTAGGTTGTGAAGGGTATGTAGAAATTTCTAGATTAGCACAGAATAGAAAAGAAGTTAGAGCTGCATCAAACCGACCTTAAGTAAGGCCGAAAACAAAATGATGAGAATAGGTTTAAGCAAGACTAGTTGAGATTTGTGTTTTACTTGTTCAAACATACATATAACTTTTTGTAAACGAAATCCATTTCATCAAGAGAATACCCCACAATTAAGATCCCCTGGGTTACTTGTCATCCAGAGGAAATTTTACTAAATTAGACGTAGCTGGCACTCATAAACTTGATGACTTAAAAATCTAACAGGATAAGTGCCAGTAATAACAGCTTAAAGTCAGGTATAATTCTAATTATTCAATTTTGTCCCATTTTAATCCATTTATTTTTATATGAAACCACTCCTCCACCACTGTAGTTCGTAGGGTCATATTAATTTTGTTACGGGATTCTCATCCCTTCTGTGCAATTTCAAATTTAATAATTTAACACTTCAAACACCAGTATCACGACCAATGATTAATCTTCTTTCAACCAGTGTGAATTTGTACAGATAATTCCACTATAAATTTAATTCGAAAGGATTTAAATTACCGATAATTACTAACATTTGTATTTAATGCACTAGGTGTTTTCCATGTTGGAGTTCTTTAACAACCATCAGGTTGCTAATATCTATGTAGAGCCAGGTAGATAAGAAAAAGATATAAGAGTATAGAAAGACCTAAACCAACCTATATTAGTCAAATTATTACAAATTTTGGTTCCTTGCAACGGAAGTGTGGGATTCAGCGATGTCCTGCACTAATGAAGCACTTCACCCCTGACTGAGGGTGCGGATGGAACTTATCACACGTTACCCTAATCACAAATCACTGGGGTTAGCAGCAGACATTATCATGCTGATGGAATTCGAATAAGATCGGGAGCTCTTTCTACCTCTGTAGGAGCAACAGTGATCACGGAATTTTGTTCTTCGTCCAACAGTATACAAGAATTAAACACCTAGGCATATAATTGAATAGGTTATGATTACCAATTCAAACTCCGCGCCAACCACATAGACCTTTAGAACAACCTCGTAAAAATGAAGATAGGTTCACAATAAAAAGAGCGATTTCGCAGATTTCACATTGGGTACCCCCGAACGAGTAAATATTACTCATACACAAAACCACTTGAAATACACATTATAAGCACTTAATCACAAATTATATACCGTTCTTTGTATTTTATCACAGTTTATTTAGTGAAAAACGAGCTTGGCTTCAACAAACAACATCGCATATTTCTACACTCTCTTCAAAGCAAAAGCAAACAGTAAACTTTTTTGTAATTAATATATATAAGAACCAAGCACGAAAAACTAACCACGTAACGTAATTAACATCTAGTAACAAAGGACAAACTCGAACTCTTCATCATGTTTCTATCAATTCCTCGCTATTACAACCGCTTATCGACTTATTATCTCGACTCGTTAATAACATAAGGCCACATACAAAACGTGAAATGCCGCAATCATATCCAACACTTAATTATCGCAGTTTATCACTTCCAACAAGTCGGAAAGCAATTTATTTATAATCCAATTTTTATTAATGAAAATCAATCTTCAAATTACCTACTTTTAAATTAATACCGACAAGTTAAATTGCATACAACTCTGAATTATTCTGAAGTATTTCCTTTATACAAACAGCGATCTCAAAGAAACGATGTATTTTTCAGTACGTTAACAGGAAGGGAGCGTAACAACCTGTTAAATTTTCCAAATCTAAGCTTTCTCCGGAAATTAATATGGTTATTTATATGATCACTGGCACTAGTTAGTACAGTTTCTATTATGTATTTATTTATTTATATTTGTATTTTCATACATTTACGAGAAACCCCATTTACAATAAACAGAAAATGTGTATACATACAAGCTTAATGTATAACTTATTTTTAATATTAGCTAATACAGACATTCGAAAAGATTGATGACTGCTATTAAACCAATTTAATTGTTTAAACTTGTTTGCAATAATTGCAGTTCGATTTAGATAGAAATGACTACCATAATTAGTTCGATGGCATTCACAATAGAAAAGGTCGAAGTTACGTGTTAATTTAATTGATTCAAGTATTTCAGGGCAGTTAACAGAACCATTAATAATTTTATGTAGAAAAAGTAGGTCATTTAATGTATGCCTATCGTGAAGCGAGATAAGTTGTAGTATGTCTAAAATATCATGAACATTGTATTGTTGTTTTTGTAATCCCATTTTATATGCTATAAACTTAATAAACTTTATCTAGACTCTTTCAGTTTTAATTATGCTATTTTTGTAATAGGGTGACCAGATGATGGAGGCATATTCAAGAATACTTATTAAGGCACGGTATAACAATTTGCAATTGAGAATTCCTGACAGTAACGGAATACAAATCCTAGCATTTTCATTGTTTGTTAGTTAAATGTTGTATTTTTGCGGTTTGAATAAAAATTCTGAATCTAATATTACTCCAACATCTCTAATTTCATCTACTCTACTCAATACGGTGCCATCGATGTAGTACTGTGTTGTCAAGGGTGATACAACATGTGAGAAGGTAATGCTGTAGCATTTTTTGATATTAAGAGATAGTCTAGTAAGTTCACACCGTATGTGCAGCGAGTTCAAATCATCTCGAATCATTGTACAGTCACTTGGCGATATGATACTGCGATAGATTTTTACATCATCTGCAAACATTAGGAATTTGCAATGGTTAAAGACAAGGTTTATGTCATTAATAAACAAAAGAAATAATAAGGGCCCAATGTGGGAGTCTTGTGGGACTCCTGACTGTACTGGAAATTTGTACGATGTAAATTGTTTGTACTTAACACACTGCCATCTTCCATATAAATAGCTACTGAGCCATTGTAGCATCTTACCATTAAAACCTGCGTTATACAGTTTAGACACGAGTATATTTAAGTTTACTCGATCGAAAGCCTTGGCAAAATCTGTATATAGTGCATCAACCTGGCAACAATTTTCTAATGCCTGTTATATAGTTAGTATAAACTCAAAGATTTGTGACCGTTGATCTCCGTGATACAAACCCATGTTGACTATTTGCAAAGATCTCCTTGCACTTCCAGGATAGATGATTAGTAATTAGTTTGTCTAGTAATTTAGGAATTGACGACTGGACACAAATTCCTCTATAATTTTGAATCGAATTTTTATTACCTGCTTTAAACATAGGATTTATGATACTTAATTTCCATGTTGTTGGATATTGACCTTGCATAAGAGAGCAATTAAATAGGTTGGTTAGAGGTGTACATAAACTATAAATACATCTTTGTAACACACTGGCAGGTATACCATCTGGTCCAGTTGAATTGGAGGATTTTATTTTTCAAAGGGCTTCAAAAACCTCCTCGCTACTTAACACAATTTCATTGACATCTATGGTATTGACATTATTGCTGTAAATTGGAGCACATGGTTATAACACATTCGTTGATGTATACTTCGGAAAAGAAGTCTGCAAATAGATTGACTGTACTTGAACCCTCGTAGCTGAAGCAATCTTTAAAATGCATTTGAGCTGGTAACTCGATATCTTATTTTAAATTATTCACATACTTCCAGAAGTTAGCAGGCGCAGTTTGGATTGATCTTTTAGTGAAGCTCAAATACTCATTGTGTAATTTACTACTTAAAATTTTCCATTGTAATCTAAAAGAACTAAAAGCGTTGTAATCTTCAATACGGCTAGTTGTCTTATATGTTTTATATGCAGCTTTTTACTTTCTTAAAAGGTACTTCAAATCATTGTTGAACCACACTGGGAACATTGAGAGTTTTCTTCGTATTCTGGGGACATAACATTGTAGTCCACGGTATATTGTTATAGAATAGCTGAATTGCATTATCTATATTCACATTATTAGTACAAAATGACCAGTCAACTGTGTTGAAGTATGCATTAAGTGATACGTAATCTCCCTTATTGAAATCAAATTGTGATGTCATAATATAAGGACTCTTTTAACGATTTAAGTGGAGTAGTGATACATATAGCAGTATGATGAATACTATTTTCCATAGCTTCAGATACTGTAACATTTTGTAAGTTTGAAAATATAAGGTGAAGCAGCTTATTATTTGAATTGTATACATGGCTGTGTTGTTGTAGATCTAATAGAGGAAGAGTATCAAGAAGGCATTCAGCATTATCCCTACTATTACACAATATGAATTTATTACTCCATGATGAAGTGGGTATATTATAGTCGCCACATGAGCTTGACTGAGGGATAGTTATAACAAATATTTTCTAGAGCAGAGCAATGTAATTCATATATGTTTAATGGTGAAGCTGGGGGGATATATGTACAACCAATAATTATGTTCTGACCAGCAATTTGTATGGATACAAACAGTTGTTCCACACCAATTACATTAGTTTCAATTACTTGAGCACATAAAGAACGGGCTAAGAAGTGTTATGTATTAGGAAACAACTTCACGATTGGTTCACACTAGCATACACTATAACTTAAAATGAAAAATCAATAAAATGAGCTGTATCCCTTGATGAATGTTATTTGTTGTTAGCAAAACTAAAATCTTTTAAATTATAGAGCGACTTTTAAATTTAGACTCCATGCTTACCATACATTGAACTCCACATAAACAGGAATATTCAACAAGTGCTTTTACATATTTTCTGCTCCACAAGTATTTCTGTAGACTATTCAGACTGTATAATAAATCTTCATAACCACAAAGTTCAATGATAAATAATTACATTTTTAAACTAAATATTATTTTATTATGCCAAGTCTAATATCTACAGGTATTGATTTTTTTAGTATCACATACATTTAGAGAATAAGAAAAATAATACCAACATTTGCAACTTAAAAATATGTACAAAAGCTATAAAAATATACAACCAGCTCTGAAACACTAAAATATTCGAGACAAAATATTATACTAACACATGAAATACTATCTCTATTGGAAAGTAGCTGCCACCAAATTATAATACATATAAGTTATTTCATAACATATTTTAATCTGAAAATAATACTTTCCTATTATAAACCACGCAAGAACTATGTATAAAAAAGGTAAAATGTATGAAGGTTTTAAGTTAAACATTTTATAACAAAAATTTTATTTATTCTATCATTTTATATGTTAATTTTGCATTTATGACTTCATTTTTAGTTTCAATATTTACAAATATAATACTTATGGATTCAGATGGTGCCGTTTCTGCAACATCTAATTGTATAATTTAAATTTAAGTGATAGCTTTACTCTTAAAGTCTAAAATTAAATAACATTTGATCTAGAGACCAAATTTTTATAATTCTCTTATTTTGTTTCCGAAGAAGTAATAGGGCCTTATTAATACAACTTAATCTTCACCGAAAATAAAATGAGGAAACCGCACAACATTCGTATACCAGTTTCAATTAGAACAAATTTTAAAATAGGCTTGAACAACATTCTTGTTTGACAATTGCTTCCAATAAAATCTTACACAGTACAGATACATTTTAATGTATTGCTAGCTAAAGATACAAAGCTAAAGCATGAAAAACTAAACAGAACTCTCGCCCATTTTAACTTGGATTAAATTATCCAGCAGTTAAGCGCTCGTGCATTTTTAATGTACATCGTTTAATAGTAGAAAAAGTTTTAAAACTCAATAAATTTTAATTAAAACTACTACTGCCGTAGCATAGTCACAAGAATCGTTTGAACAGTGATTTGTTATTAGTGTTTAAACTACAATATAAAAATACATTGCTTTCAACTTTTGAGAGATAGCCTGGTGTTGAAATATGTATTATAGTTTTTCTTAATCTTGTTTGGTAATTAAACCACTCAGAGTTGTTAAAATCGTCTTTATTTTCATTTCGATCCATGACCTAGGATCGTTGTCAAAATAATAAAAAAAATTTAAGTTTGACATTTATGACACAAATAGAAGTGGCTTTGATTTATTAATGTTTAACGTAAAATCAGCTGATTAATTTTTATATAGATAAATTTCATATAAATTCAATAACTTGAGGATTGGAAAACATTTTTTATCATGTTTCTATTTATACGGTTGAAGGGATGGTTATTAAAGAAGTGTGCGATTACGTTACCGTAAGGCTTAAGCAGCCGTTTTTTTATATTTATCTTGAGGAGGAAATTACCATGGCAATAAGGTAATTTTGCACCTCAAGATAAATACAAAATATAAATATTAAACCTCACGGTAACGTAATCGCACACTTCTTTAATAACCATCCTCTCAACCATATAAATAGAAACATGTTTTCCAATTCTCAAGTTATTGAATTTATACGAAATTTAACTATTTAAAAATTAATCAGTTGATTTCACGTTAAACGTATTGGCTACCTTAAAAGTCCCTCCCAGGGCGCAACACAAATTGAAGGCACTCATTCTTCTAAACTTTAAAATTTTCACCTAATGTATTCAAATCAAACATTGATAAATCAAAGTCACCTTCAATTTGTGTCATAAATGTCAAACTTAACAATTTTGTATTATTTTGACAACGATTCTAGGTCATCAATCGAAACGTAAATAAAGACTTTTAACAACTCTGAGCGTGGTTTAATTCTCAAAGAAGATTAAGAAAATAGAAAACAAACCATAATAAACATACAGGGATATGTATTATAGTGTCAAACTTTGTAATTTTTCAGCAGTTTATTGACACGAGGTCGTTAACATCTAAGAGTGTTACATTTACTGATTTAACTGCAATTAAGAGGTAAATGGATGAAATTTAAAGATACATCAAAATTTCAAGAACATTGGCTACATGAAGAAACATTAATTACATGATATTACGGAAATATTTCCTAACCGATATATTAAAATAAAATATGAGAACTACTTGCATGTAACGGTTTTATACGAAAACTTGTTTGAAAGGGCAACGATACACGAGAATTGTAAATTGTTATAGGTTTAATTTTCACATTGCATTTAAATAAATTGACAATGTATTGGTTAAAATAAAATTTCATTGACCACGTTAAATTTGTATTATACTTGCAATTTGAACTAAAATTAATATTTTACTTTGTTATACTTTTATATCCATCGTTGGTAGGATTAATGTCTTACAAGTATATAAAATTATTAAGGAACACAGTTTCTAACTGGTGGAATCTCTAGATTGTCATAACATCTGTATAGGTTTAATAGCAGAATATTTCAATATATTAAGTGTGAAATTAATTTGTGAATGTGGTAAAAGTTGACAGTACAAAATTGAATTGAGCTTACCATAATATTGTAGGAATTTTTGCATGAATTCTTGCTTTTGCAAATCCCATTCTTCATTGCAGTAGTATAAAGAAATTGTGACAGCTATTCCATTCTAAACAACTAGACTTTCCCCATTGTGAATGGTAATATATCATACAGTTTAATAAAACCCGATGAGCATATATTGTTCAGAGTAATTGCTTTTCACTGTTATTTCTATATCAATATAGGAAATATCCAAATATAACATTAATGGGTTTGCTTTGTTTATTTGGCAACAATCAGATATCGAATAAGAATTTTTACTACTTATAAAAGTTTTATGTTAAGTTCGGCCATGAGGAAACTCTTTGTGCAATTACAATTTTAGAGCAGCTGCTACGATTTGCTCTAATTTTTTTCAAATTCATATGAATAAATGTCTCTGGTCAAATGTAGATGTTTGGTTTTTGATCAAATAAAAGGAACATAAAGTATTATTTTATATTTAATGGGACTGTAAATTATCTATGCATGTTTGTAGTTTGTGTTTGTTATAACCTTATTTACATTTTCTTTTAGGGTTTAGTACAGGGTACATAGTAGTGTCCAAGGTAACGAGAATGAAGTAACCGTAAATTAGTTTTGTGCAGTCCTACTATTATTGATTTAGGTGATGTTATTGGGCGTTTCTTTTCTACATCTTTGTTCAGTCAGAACAAATGTAAGGGTTTTGGCGACTAATTCCCCCACCTGAAGCTAGTCAGCATTTTATATGCTACCATTGTTACTCCGTGATCCCAAGTTGCTTTTGTTAAATGTACGTGAATTCGCTAGTGTACCATTTATATAGCAAATAATAACCAAATTCATTTGTTTTTTAGTTTCTTAATTACGTTAATGTTTGAATGTACTCAAACATATTATAGTACTGTACTCCAGTAACTTTCATAACACTTATCCACTTTAGAATGATTAACATATTAATCAGTGACATTTCAAAGCTATATTACTTTGTCATAATTTCTGTGGCTTGTTTACTTGAGTTTGATGCAGACAAAGAATTGTTTTAATAGAAGAAAATTGCCTCTGTAGTTAATTGTAGATTAATATATTATCAGTGAAGCATCAAAATAAGTACATTGCTTTTTTAACTATAGTAGGAACCACGCAAGAAGTCCACTAGGTCATAGGTGTCTAACTCAATTCAAAACATACGTTAAAGATTATTTAAAAGCTTAACTAATATATGTGATAAAGATAGTAATACCATTTGCATGTGTTTTAAATAAAGACATACGTAAACACGTTCATCTGAGAAAACGGCAGAGAAGAGTATGTGTCCGTATGTTTTGAACTTTGAACTTAACAGACTAACCTTTGGTACAATTATGCCCCTTCTTTAAAATAGGATATCTTACTTAGTTTTTTTGTAAATGGAATTATACTTTTTAAAGTTTTAAAACAATTAATGAAAATTAAGTGTTTGGCATGAAGATGTCATTAGTCATTTTATTAGAATGTCAACAAGACAAAATGTTAATTTTTCCATAAAGCAGAGAAAGATTTCAATGCAGCTGCTGTAAATAGTTTATATTGCAGTTATTGTATGTTTCTATTCAGATTAATATATGTAACTCAATTTATGAAAATGCATTTTATTTTAACTGAATTCATTAAACTCGTAAAACAAGAGGATGCCAATTTAAAAATAGTTAAAGCAACTACCTCATGAAAATAAAATATTATTGGCAACTATGCTTTATTAGGGTTTGCAGATGCGCGAAGCTTGACGGAAACTTCTGAATCGGAATATTTTTTGGGTATTTATGAACTACATGCTACATTGACTTAACATTTTCAATTAAATTCGTATGGATACAAATGACGACGCATACAACTTTTTTCGTGGTTTCGACTATACCTGGATAAGTGAGGCATTAGTGAAGTTTATGCAAAATTTCAACAATCTGGACTAATCGAAGTCCTAATAAAGTTTATATATTAATAAATGTAATGTTGGCCAATTAGTCTAATCCACTGTTCTGAATCGACAATATATGCATCTTTATAAAATGAGGTATAATTACAGTATTATTGATGAATATTATTTGCTTTAGTCTTTTATTTTTGTTTCATTATTTACATTTTACTGTTAATATCTATACTTTTCTTGACCTAAATTAATCTCATAGATGCCTACTTGCTAATATTATTGTTAGTAGTAACTATACGTTAATATATTTTACCATTAAACCATCCTTCACCAGAACGCTCCATTATATTTTTACATGTAAATATTTTTATCAATAGTTATGCAAACTATTTGAAAATTTTACATATACACTTATGATTTATGGTTTTTCTTAATTAGTTAAATTTTAAAAATTAAAGCAATTATGTTAAATAGTTGAAGAAACAGAAGAACTTTTATGGGTCAACTTTATGATAACCACATATCAGGCAAAAGGTGCCTATGATATTATGCACAATAATTGACAATTGTAACGGTTCAATTAGCAAATCTTTTGAGAAAGAACAAACAAATATCCAAATGGGATTTTCATTTACACAGATGGGTTTTAAACATCATCGAGAGTAGGTAGTGTATTTTATGCTGATGGTAAATCATACTGGTGGACACTACATCCTAACTCCGGCATTTTAGTCAAAGAGCTTTATACTATCTAGCAAGCCATATGTTTATGCAGAATTTGTTAGACAAAATGAAATTCTTATCTGTACAGATTCTTTAAGCAGTATTCTATACATTTCAAATCCATTCAAAGACAATGCTCTTGCACACATAATTCTAACTGCAATTAATTGGTTAAATCATATAGAAAAGACGATTCAATTGATTTGGACTCCTAGTCATGTGGATACACTTCAGCAGATAAAGCGGTACTTACAGCATCCAATCAAGAGTCACGGGATATACCACTTATTTTAAATGATGCACAGATAGAGGTCAAGAAAGCAATTGTAGATAAATGGCAAAAAGAATAGGAAGCCAAGGTTAAACTTTATTTGGTTTAAAAGACCATTGATAGTATGCCCTCAAAAATGAACCTGAGAAGATACCAATAAAGCGTTCTTATGTGTATTCAGATAAGACATACAAAGCTAACGTCTTATTTATTAGAAGATTCCAGGCAACCCATTTCCTCAAAATGTAAACAGTACCTAACGGTTCAGCGTATTATTGTAGAATGTACCGAATTTGAAGCCACCCATAAAGTTCTATCAATTCTCAGTCTCGAAGAATGTCTACCCCTGACAGAAGCAGCAGAAGAGACATGATAAAGTATCTAAATTCAATAGGCTTACTCAAAGCAATATAAACACGAGGTAATACATTATAATTTCATTCGAAGATTACGACCATAAACAAGTCATTTCAGCTCTATATACCTAATCTATCATAATACTTGCTGATATAATTACTGCTAACGTACATAAAATGAGTCCATAATTTTTCACAATATTTGTATGAAGTAACATTGATATAAATAATCAACGGATTTCTATATAACTTTTATATGAACTATTTTTTTAATAAAATGAATTAAAAAGGTATTAATTGAGATTCAGAGTTGAGATACATACATACATACACATTGAGTATTCTGCATATCAAATATTTTATGTACTGTTAATATATTATCAGTAACCTATTTTACTATTGCCTAGATGAAGCGACCAATAATATAAGTATGTTTTTTTGTTATTGCTGTCTATGTTCAAGTTCAAGCCGAACTTTCATCAAATGGAAGAAACTATATATACATGGTTTGCGATTTTGTTGTTAATTCTTGGCATTGCAATAACTTGTTCAGAGCAATTAAAGATGATAATTCAGGTTCATTGTTTGTTTACTATATATTACTAATTGGCTACTTAATTCTTTACTAATATTAATAAAATGTGGAATTTGAGAAATTAATAAAGAAAATCAGATAGAAAGCTAAATCCTTTGTGGCAGAATTTTATTGATGCTTGAAAAACTAATAGCGAAGCATGGAAGTAGAGCAGTGTGTGAGAAATGTAAAATAAAAGTTCAAGAATTATGCATCATTGAAAGTGTATGCAAAATAAATAGAAATGATGTGGGATAGTCCGAGATGCAATTCTTCAGTGGTAAAATTATCAGATGCAGGTAAATCTCCAGCAAAAATCTGACTATCACCACAACTTGAAACAAAAAACAGTTGCTAAGAAAGGGTTAACAGCAGGATTGTAACCATCGCTTTTAATTATATCCTCAAACAACCAGAACATTTATTGACAAACAAATTGCAAAAGCTTGCCAACACCTGGTAGTAGTTTCAGATAAATACATGTATTTTTATTTTTGATTTTGGAAACCTATGTATTTTACTCTTTTTCTCCTTACAGACTATCACGTGGGCTTATTACTAACAAAAAAATATTACTTTAGTTGAAAACAAAGTCTACTTTTATAATATCATATATTATTACTCAATGAATCTTTCAATAATCTCTTTCTCGTAAATTTGAGTTAAATAAGTAGTATCTAATTAAAATCACGATCTACAAATATCTAAATATTGAACATTGTTTGTTTTGATTCTGTTAAGAAAACAAACAGTACTAAATAGATACTAGTGATCATAACTGTCTGCAGAAATCTGGAAATTTTATAATACAATAAAGAAAATATAAATTAGGACTGTGTGAATATTGATATTGTCAGAGGGATATAGTAAAAATGCTCCCTCATACATTTTACAACACTACATAAGAATTCTACAAATATAATTTTAAGTACCTTTAAAATTTAACAAGCTATATGTATATTAGTAAACAAAATAATACTGCTAACAAAACAGCTGTCACAAATTACACTATAAGGATAAAATTGATTACATTTCTGAAATACAAGGGAATCGTTTCTACATTTCTGAACTAGAAAGTTTTTTTATACAATATTTGGTTATATTGTTTTTTAATCATATATGACTGTAACATTTTCGATAATTTACAAAACAATTGGAACATTACTAGTTATATTATCCGTAAATTGTGGTTTGTTTTATATTTTTCTTGATCTTCTTTGGGAACATTTTTTGACAACGATCATAGGTCACGGATCGAAATGTAAATAAAGACGATTTTAACAACTATGAGTGGTTTAATTCCCAAAGATCCAGAAAAATATTATCTGTAAGTGCAAATACTGTCACATATCAACATAAACAAACTCGAATGCCAAATTATAAAATGCCTTACAAAACAAGGAAAGGGTACAAACATTTCCTGAAAAATGTTGGATGATTGTCAGTTCAAGTCAAATATTTGCTATTGGTCCAAATTGGATAAATGTGGTTGAGAATCACTACTATCGGTGTAAAAAGTTCTGACCTGGCTTTGAAAGCTGATTTCTCTAAAACGGCAGGGTCAAATTTGATAAAATTTTCACAAACTATTTGCTATTGGGTGGTAAAAATTTGAAGTTTTTCAATACAGGGCTTCGGAAGATGTCATAAATTATTACAAGCAAACACCAAATTTGCAATGTTTTTGTCGTTCTTCAACTTCAAATCAACATAATTCTAAGATTTTTTAACCACATTACACGAAACTTGAAGTCGCGTAGTTAAGGCTTTTTAAAAGTATTGCCTATATTACTGTTTATTTGGTTTTACTGATGTACCCTTGAGAACGTTAAATGTAGTACCAATGGTTTTGGTGCAGTATAGAATGTATGAAAGTCCATTGCTATATAATGCACCTACGTAAATTACCAATAATTGTAGTATTTCCTAATAAAAATAATGTCTGATTATAAATCGAAAATTAAAAAAACTATTATAAAAGAGAGACAGCAAGACAAAGTGCATATCACAATTTACACGAGTAGAAAACCACACGACATCAACCCTGTAGTTATAGTGCACGGCGACAAGCAGCACTCCACAGTTTTACTTTACCTTTGAACATGTGAGACATTCTCTACTCTTCACCTTCACTCGCTTTTAATTCATAGGGCTCTTTCAATGAAAGCTTTCATAAAGCAGTATACTTCTAGCTCCTGAGGCAGCAAAGGATATTTTATCTATCTATTCAAATAACCGAGTATTGTAGTAGGTCAAGGATTTGTGTAATTACGGCCGAACTATTCAATAAAAAAATAATCAAAATTCGACATAAATTGTGTTTTTAATCATATAAATGGCTGTGTAAATTAATACCTTATTGAAAAACTATGAGATGTATTATATTTATGTGCAAATAAGTGATTTTGGTATGCAACTTGTTATATAAGATCGATTTGATTTTTTGGAGAAACGAGATTTCAAAATCAGGAGTCAGACTTTTTACTCGGACAGAAGATGATTAATCTCCTGTTGAAACTATCACTTCTAAAGTTATTGAAAAACTAAGTTCTTGGTACTGGATATAAAATTAAAGAAATTGCAATTAGCAGCTTCATTAGTAGTTTTAGAAACCAGTTTTTAAAAATTTTCACCAATACTTTGGCACGTAAATGCCTCCAACACACTAAGAAGTTTAAAGTCATCACTTCCACAGAAAAAATAATGGCAATTATTATTTTTTTGTGATTATGAGAAAGTATTAATGATTGATTACCTAAATAAGGATAGCGTGGTAACAGGTAAGTATTGTGCAAGCATGCATGCATGCCTTAAATTCAAGTAAACCGAAAAGACCTGGAAAAACTAGCACAATGTGTTCTGTTGTTCTGCGACCATTGACGACTCAAAGGTTGCTAATATTGAATTGGTCATCTGCCATATAGTTGTGACTATTTTTCTTTTTCAAAACTCAACAAGAAACACTAAGAATGGCAAAAGTTAGAGATGATAAACATGGAGCAGTTGTTGCAGACCATTTCGTAATGAATTAAGGATGTTATTGAAGTGATGTAATACTTGTATTCAAAGGCAAGGTTACTATATTTCAAAAATAAATTTTTGTTGACTTTTCACTATTATTTATCCCTAGTCTGGGAATATAAAAACGACCCCTTGTATGAATGAATTCTAAAAGTACAGTAAAAACTAAATCTATCTTAATAATTTAATCACATTTTAAAATGTTTTGATTTTTTCAATTCACTTATGTTTAAATATCAACAAATATCCATAATTTTACACCACTAATATGGATTACTTTATCTGGAGGAGCCATCTAAAAGTATATTTCAAAATATCAGTCATAATACAGTATTGTTCTGATTATAGAGGAATTAAGAAAATCCATAATATTAATAGTTTGGCATTATTGATTGAGGTAAGTATTTACTTCGTAGTTAAGCCCATTTCCTAGGTACCTAGCATCGATTATTTATAAATGAATTAACAAATATAAATTACAATTTAATATGGTGCAAAAATTAAGTGTTCATAACTTTGGATTAATTTCAACCTTTTCTCACATATTAAATTGTGTTACTCTTAAAATTATAAACGAATTTCATATTTTAAGAAAAACCACCATTGATGAATATATGGAAAATTTCAATACCTCTATTTCCTCACTAACTGTACAATTCACACTATGTTTTCTACTATTTATTGTAAAGTGTCGATTACATACTCCTGTTTAGACGAAGCAGAAAAGGAAATTTGGTCAAGTGCTTTAAATCCTAAGCGATAAAAAAAAACATGAATCACAAGTGGTAATTAAAAAATATATAATCTAGTCGTCTAGCAGAATAAATGTTACAATAGTATATTTTTGTGCCAAAGTTAAGCAAAAAAGATATTACTTTTTAAAAAAAATATTTCTAGTTTAACCTGCAAGTAAAAAGAAACTGCTTCAGAACGTGGCTTGGCTCAACTACCTCACTTGATTGATAAATCGTGTCTTCATAGTAACTACTACCGATCTGTTTTAGAAAGTAAATTGTCTGTAGTTTAGTAAATGTGAACGGGTGAAATCTTTTCTATATCCATGATAAGCACCATATCTAAAATTTATCAATACAAGAGCTCCAAATTATTTGTTCCCATGAAAAGTTTGACTTTGGTAACAAATCCGTCTTCAGGCCAATCATGCTCGTTGCACCATTAGTGATGAATACATAGTGATTTAAATTGTCACGAATGTGAAGATATTTCTTGAAATGTGTTCATTTACCATTCATGCTATGTAATATGCAAATTCTTAAGCAAATGTGAAGTCATTGCCAATTCCAAAAACCTCATGCTTTTTTGATTTTGATGCAAACTGTACCCTTAGTCAACATGACGGTCATTGAAAAATTGAATTGCTTCAAGAACTCTTTATATCGTTTTGTTGTGGATCCAAAAATAAGCTAATAATTCCGTGTTAGATTATTTGTGCAGATATCCATTATTTTCTAGTAATTGAAGTTGTATGAGATTGATGAGTTGCAGGAGATTTGTTAGTTGTTTACTAAAAGTAATTTTTGTGTTGCATTTATTTAATTTGTTGTCGAAGCAAGCGTTTTAGGATTATAGTGTTTAATAAAAATTAACGCACTTACAACATTCAGCAAAAATTAATGCATTTCATGAAAAACTTTAGATAATAGAATTTAATAATTTCCACTTAACTTCATTCTTCACTTGAAGAGATCCTTTCCCGCCTCCCTCTCCTTGTTTATTACTACTAATTTTGGTTATGGGATACCCTTTCCATGAAGTTTGGCCCTTGATCCCAGCTAGTTATTTTCTTTTCCAGTTTTTCCATTTCATTTAGTCGATTATTCCATCCCCTCCTCCCATGGGCAAATTTGTGACAGAAAAATCTCCTTTTAACAACTTGACAGTACTTTTGAGGAAAATACTTTTAAAACGCTTTGTCTACACTTCAACATAATAATGGTTGCTGAACGATATTCCTATCCATGTATTAACAAATACACGTGTGGGATGTTTCTCTTGTGATAACATTGAAAGAATATGTAGTCCTCGAAAGAGGTTGAACAGTTTTGAATGTCAGTAAACCAATTCTAACATGAAGTTGAAAATGAGGTAGTCGCATAAAAAAGTAATGTCACTTTATACTCAAAGTTTACCATCTTGATTTTCTTTGAATTCGTTAAAATTATTTTTTTAATTGAATCTCTTTGTATATTGGTTACAAGTTTAATGTGAGTGAATGATATTTTGGTGATACGTTTTTATTAAATTTACCAACTTTTGCAGGCTTTAGACCCGTAGTGATGCGATGTTTATGTTGTAAGATTTCACAATATCGCTTAGTTTTGTTATCCACTTAAAAGGACAACTTGAACAAGTGCCAGATTATTGTCTTTTTTAAAGTTACAATTGCATGTTCCATAATGTACACCTTTTGTTAGAAAAACATTATAGTTAGGCCACTGTGTCTCCTAGGTTTTAAAATGTTCTCAAACTCTTCTTTGTAGCAGCAGCAACATGGATACTCAATTATTTTTACATTCTTAAATTACATACATATTTAGAAATGCACCGATAACTTATTATGCTTTATTTTAAAGCTATAAATTAGGTTTATTAATTTAAAGTTAGGAACTTTTATAGAATACCGC
The DNA here is from genome assembly GCA_036346225.1 of Platerodrilus igneus. Lineage (NCBI taxonomy): Eukaryota > Metazoa > Arthropoda > Insecta > Coleoptera > Lycidae > Platerodrilus > Platerodrilus igneus. The sequence continues at coordinate 1,023,732 of JARFIW010001393.1, read as the reverse complement.
AATTTTATTAATGTTGTGAAACCCCGAGATTACTAGCGTTCACACGGGTCTTGTTGTCAGTTGTTTATCTTAGCAATCGCAGCACTGATGTAAGGTTTTGAATGTGAGAGGTTCATTTTCCTACAAATGCAGGCGGAAGTATGTCAATCTCTGCTGGAGGGGAGAGACATTTAAGGCAAGGACCGCCACCTAGCTGGGAATTATCGTACCGACTTCCATGAAAGTACAATTCCCATACCGACTTTAGTAAAAGAACGATTATTGTACCGTTTACCGGGCAGTGCTGGCCTACCAGCAGAAGCAGCGATCCACAACAGGACAAGAGCAGAGAGAACCTCTCCCGAGGACATCGATGCTCAGTAAATATTGAGGTAAGAGTTTTAAAACTTTATTTCCTTGTCCAGGGATTTACTGGAAGTGTTGGGCATAATAAACTATTTAAATGTACTTGTATCCCATGTGTGCTTGAAAATAGGGTAATATTTCAATCAAAGCAGTTTGGATGAAGGCATTTATAACAACTACTATTCCTATTCTACTTTTGATAGCGCGGCCATCATAACATTTTTTCTAAGCAAAATGTAGTATATAAAAATAATGTTTTCTTCCAAGTTTGAATATCGAAAGCTAACCTTTCTTTGAAAGGAATCACCGCTGTTTTTATCATTATAATTTATCCAACATTTAACTGTATTTAAATTTAGAATACCTGACGTTAACTTAAATTTGAACTTAGAGAATAAACAGACTACATATTATACAAGATGCATGCACAATTTCAAGAATCATACGACAAAGAAAACCAAGCCAGTACTTAATCCAAAAATTTTACGAAATACTGCACCACTATTGGTCATAGATTGTTTTAGACAAAACGAGAAGCTAAAGTCTGTATAACTTTTGATATATCATTATCTGCAGTCTCATATAGCTTTTTTTATAAACTTGTTTAGATGTTGTCTTTCTGAAGATTTTAGTTCAACTGTTTTACCATCTATATCAACAACACTGATGTAGTGAAAACTTGATGCCAACATCCTGTATACTTCGACTAAACTTAAGCATAAGGTTATTGTAGAATTCCTTTAATACACATAAGCCACTTTTTGTGTATCTATCACAAGTTGTTCAATCATCACTAAACCATACTTTACTAGAATACAGTTGGTTGTCAGTGTAAATGTCTGTATGGTGGTACAAGGTAACCATATGCATTTGGTAGTTAAGGATTTGGTACCTGCCACAGCAAACATTGTATTCTCATACCCATTTCTTCTTACTGCTTCAGCTAACACTTCATAAATCAGGCTTGTTGAGATTCAATGTTTTTCCGACACAAAATTTTCAAAATATTTTCCATTCTAACCACTTCAAAAATTACTCGTGTTCTGGGATATGTCATCTTATGTAAATTGTTAATGCCTCGTCCATAACTTTAATAATGGGAACAATTTGATACTCCAGTCCTGATGAACTCCAATAAGAATGTAATACATTGATAGGATGCCCTTCTGGCTTTTGAGCCATTTGTCGTTAAATTTTCTTATTTTATATATCTGATAGTTCTCTACATTAGAAATGTACAAAAATATCTCCTCTACAAATAATAAATATTTGCTAATTGGTATCTAGTAAATGGGTAAACCATACTAAAAGTATAAAATTAATATTAAAAAAACTACAAAACTACACTAAAAATTAAGAAGCACAAGGAGAATAGCAGTTAACCCTACTATAGATCAAAATTTCAATGAAATTGATTAATGTATGTCAAACCAATTTAAACACTATAAAATTGTATAACCTTCAAATATTGTTATATATATATATATATATATATATATATATATATATATATATATATATATATATATATATATATATATATAATGATAATATTAAAAAGTGACTATCGCAAACGAGCTGCACCACATCAATGCTGTCAATGCTGTATTCCATTACATGGCCAACATGCATAATGATGCAAAATGTTTTCTACAAAATGTTCGCCCTGCCTGTAGAAGTGTACGAACTGCCAAGTGAGTTAATGTAAAATTAAAACATGTTGTCAAGAAATTGAAATAAGTTCAATACTTCAAATAACTAAAATTAGTTATCGCTTTTTAATATTATTCTAAATGAAAACAAAAACTTAGTATTAGTATTGCTTTTGTGAGCAATATAAAGCTTAAATATTTATTCCACAGTTATTGAATCTTATATTAGTTCACAAAAGAATACTGCAAGCTAATTGAATGGCTTTTGAGCTACAATTTTAATTAATGTAACTGTTATATAAAAATGACCATTAATTGCATCCTTTTGAGAAAATAAATTTTGACTCTATCTATAGCACTTTGCCACCCTTAGTACAAACTGTGTGGCAGAAACCAATTACACCTATTTTGTCATTGCTTTTTATACATAAAAACCCAAGTGCAGGAGTGTAATCCGCACCTCCAAAGTTCATTAAGTTATTATAAAATTTACATGTTCTTTCGTGTACTAAAAATTTAAACAAAATAGGCCTATTTGATCGACATACAATTTACTACATTTATTAAATTGGATTAGTATGTAGAACATTTAGAATTTAACAGATTTATAAAGATAACGATCTTCATAACAATCATTTTCTAGTAACATTGTTTTATGTACGTTTTAATATAAAAACCCAGGTCTTATAACCATCCAATATATTTCATTTCAAATATATTTCTTAAAAATATAATAACATTATTTTGGTGCCTTGTTGTTTTTAATATGCTTCACTGAAAGCTTATAAAATGTTTTTAAATTCTGGACCTTTAATATAAATGTTAAAGTTTCTTATAAATTTTTAAATAATTTAAAACTTCACATTTAACATACTTTATAAAATGAGCTTACATCAAAGTTTTATAATAGTATACCTGTCACATAATTCAGCACCATATACAACATACCAATTTCCAAGTATAAAGATTTTTAGCCTTATATCTGAAAATAATCTTTAACAACGCTCATTGTACTATAGGCAGTTAGTCATCTGCTTGGAATCAGAATAATCTGCTATACATTGCTATACAGTGAGGCAATAAACAGAATATGCCTCTAAAAGTAATACTCTCAGGCAAATATTTAATTACACAAAAATACCTATGCAATGATAATTACGCTTTAGGCGAATGATACAAAAACTAAAGTGGAAAAATAAAAACAATGTTAGAAATACCAAAAGCATTTTTCTACAATTAAAACTAAATGCCATCACAATGGTATTACACAATCATTTCCGTTTCCTCAATGGCAAGCAACAGTGGATTTACTTGGCCCCTTATTTAATTATCCATACCATATTTTACAGCCAAAAACAAAACTCTTTGACACATTATAAACCTTTTTGTCACAAATTTTTCTAGAATTCTTATTTTAAAACTTACATTCTTTAAGTCAATTGCACTAACCTTCCATTGATTAAGTCTTCAAAAATTATTCTTAAGTGGTAATTGAACAACAGATAATTCTATTTCTTAATACGATTAATTAATCTTCTAAATGATGCAGTCCATTTAGTACGAGTGAGCTTGGCACAATCTGCTTCATCTAAAGTACTCTTCGGACTAAATTTCTCTTTAGGTGTGGTTGTATTACTCTTATAATCTGGACAAAAGTCAGAAGCAAAACCAGAATCACTCCCAAAACCTAAAATAAGAGAATACCAATTAAATAAAGTATGGATAAACAATCAATATAATTTATATCGGTAATGTGATAGGAATACGTCAAACTACAAGCAAGTAGGTAGCTATGTATTTCTAATGTAATAATTTGGCCCAAAAAAGCAAATTTTGCATCGTCTGTAATCTGACACTGTACTAGTGGTTGTAGTAGTAGTATTTATTTCATGTTATAATATATCATTTGCACACATCAAATTATTAAAATACACATTTAAATAAGGTACATACAGTTCAAGAAATACTATTGTCGTCAATAAACAGTCTAGGGTAGCTATATATATTTCAAGTTGCACCAACATCAGTAGCACATGGAATAGTGACTGTTAACACATCATAGATCACACTCAAAAAATTCGCCAAAACTTAGCTAGTATTTCTTAACTTTGGTTTGATACTAGTTGAATGTAAAATTGACAGTAAATTATAAAATTTTATTGCATAGAAATTAGCTGCAGTTTTCGATCTAACCACTCTTAAAAATTTTGAACTTAACTGATTTCCAATTCAGGTGTTACATGGATGAATTTGATTATTCAGCACATGCTTGTTTTTATTGAAGCAGATGTAGCTGCGACACAAATATATGTAGAGACACTGTAGAGTCATGATTTCCAAGTCTATGAACATTGTAGACAGTCGTCTCTAAAGCCCCATCCACCAATAATTCTTATCACCTTATGTTGAATGAAAAATAAGCATCTTACAAAAGAAGAATGGTCCCAGTTAAGTACTGCATTCAAATACCGAGAAATAAGTCCTTCTTAGTACACTTAAGGAGACTTTGTTCCTAAGTTCCTAATACAGAAGACATATTTGTCAAGGGTGCAAGTGAACCAACATAAGGTTTCCACGTAAGTTTGCTATCAAGATGCACTCTGAGGAATTTAACTGTGTCGTTATGCTCTCGAAAATGTTTCGGGAAAAAGATAATTTTCTAAGTTTTGTCTGTGTTTAGGCTTAAATGATTATTGATAAACCAGATAGATACTCATTTGCATAAGGCTTCACCAAGCAGAAAGCAGTTTGAAGTGAGTTAGAAGATGTAAATAGCATTATGTAATCAGCAAATAGTATGTGATTGGTTTGATTAACTGCACTTGGGAAATCATTAATATAGATCAAGGATAGTAATGGGTCAAGAATAGGTCCCTGTGAGACTACAAGTTTGACATAGAGGAGATTTAATTTGCTACCCTCGATTTCCGCTAATTGTTTACGGCAGCTAAGGTATGAATTATTCATATGTAAACTGTCCCCTTGTTGTAGTGAAGTGGTGTGTTGTTGTTTTGAAGTGCTCTATGAATAAACTCGAATATAATGGGGTAAAACAGTCAATTAAATGCTGAAACTGTGCCTAATAATAATTACGAATGAAAAATCCAAATTTACTATTTAAAACAAATAAATCTCTGCCCTTACTGAGAAATCTGCTAATAAATTCCCACAATTTCATACAGTGTATGTTTTTATTGTTAAACTTCATTAAATTTTATCAACTAACTTAAATTCTAGTGATAATATTACTATTTTCTGCAGTCTTTCATACACAACTGGACTTCAACCTATAATTATTGATTATTGAATCTTATTTAATGTTGTGCTATTTCTTGTCTCAAATGGCTGGTCTTGAATACACTTGCAATACTATAGTAATACCCATTACTATTTTAATGTAAACTAATTGCCTGTTGTAATTAATATTTGAATTATTTCTTCATGAATTGGTCATATTGAATTAAGCACAAAATATAATTGAGCTGCAAAGTATAAACGAACTACAAAAAATTAAATCTCTCAATTCTCTTTTGAGCTAATTCCGTGATTCCAGCTACTTTGTGGTGTTATGCAAGGCAAAGGACCTTGCACGTGTGAAGGCTTCAACCTTTCCTACTATCAATTAATCTAGCACATCCCTAATATGACTAAACCGTTTACATGTTATCGCCTAAACTTACATAGCAACTATATATGTATTAATTGTAACTCCATTTACGATACATTATTTTGATTTGTAACTTATTAATCTAAAATCTGAATGCAAAAATCTAACACATCTCAACAAACAACTCCAAGCACAATTAAGAACTTGCTTCCAAGAAAATGCCAAATTGGATAATTTATTCGCGAACAGGAATGATGAATACCATATCATAATTAAAGCTGCAGAATATGATCTTAAACGTGTGAAATTACAACTTAAAAATAAAGAAGATAACTTCCTTTTGTCAAAATGTAAATAAACACAATAGAATGTCTGGCACCACTAAATATGTATGCATCTCGATGTGTTCCACAACTATTACAATTAATCTAAAGTGGTCAGAAGAGCTTGAAAAGAATGTATCTACATATACTTGCCTATTGTATGTATATAAGATCTTCACGTTATGAGTTTTATACGTTAAGATTTGTTTTATTCTTGCTCCACTGATTTTTAAACCCTTTTTACCCAAAATCAGAGGAGAAATTTAATGGAGCCAAGATCCAAGAATAGTGAACGAACTTTCAAAACTAATACCCACTTTTGATGAAGAAAATCACCAGTTTCGTTGTTTAGCCCATGTTCTTAATTAAGATTTTATGAAACCTTTACTACTATGATGAAGATGAAAACGATGATAAAGAATTATATGTGCAAGAAAATTCTACCACCCCTATTAATAAGATACGGACTTTGTTTGCAAAAATAAAATGACCCGAACAATTAAAAAACAAATTAAGGAGAACATGTGAAACTATAAAGATAAAAATGGTTTTGCAAAGCTGAATATTAGAATGCAAAAGAACAGCACACATGGTGTGGTAGGTATAGCCTTACAAACAACTGAAGCAATCTTTAATTTTTTTTTATCTCCTTTGGGAATTAAACCATGACCTAGGTTTGTTGTAAAAATAATAAACATTTGACAACGATTCTAGGTCATGGATCGAAACGTAAATAAAGACGATTTTAACAACTGTGAGTGGCTTAATTCCCAAAGGAGATCAAGAAAAATACAAAACAAACCACAACAAACCTACAGGGAGTATTTACAATCTTTAAATATGTTGTGCGATAACAGCAGCGATTTGAAAAACTGGCATGTTTCAAATTTTGATTGAAATCTCATTAAAAGACTTCATATTTTTGTGAAATTTTAAAACACTTTTAAGAGTTCATCACAGTAGCGGACATCTTGAAATTTCTAAAGATCCAAATTTCTTTCCTATTATGCACTCAAATTAAAAATGGTTTTTTATAAAAGTTACTTATAAAATAATTGTCGATGTGGGAAAGTCATTTAAGTTTTTTAACCGGAAAAAATTTTTTTTTGCTGATAATAGATCAATTTAAACAAAACCAGTAACTTTCCCAAATGTGTGAATAATTTTTATGAATTTTCAACAAAATTGCACACTACAATTCAGTTTATTTATCGAATAAATCAAAGATTAGTATTTTTTTTGGAAAAATGAACCTGCAATGTGCTGCTGTGGAAAAATTCAGAACTTCTATGTCACACACTATTGTAAAACAGAAATGGCTTGAATACATGCTATATAAAGTGAAGTAGGTAATTGGTATTCCCCCCAGTTTTGAGGTAAATGATAATGAAAGACTGCATTGCAATAGTGTTCTATATTTTAAAAAAAAAATTTGAAATAATATACTATATAGTTGATGAAAAACTGGCTTGTAATATGGTGAAATAATGACAGTAGTGTAAGACTTGTAAAAAGAATAAACACAGAATTGTTTAATTTTTATGCTCAAATTCAATTAATGTTTTGAGATAAATTTAAAAAGCTACCAGTAATATTTCGCTCATATTTAGGCTTGTATAGTAATAAGGAATAATGTGATAAAAATACTTACGGTTAATTAGAATTTATAAACCATGTTTAGTTAAGTTCTTTTACTCTCAAACTTCTCTAATACACGTAAAATGCACTTTTGTTCATTATGGTACAAATTCACCATTCACAAACTCCCATACACAATTGTGATGGAACAAAACAAACTTTGGACTACTTAAAAATGCAAGACATGCATTTTTATTCTACTAGAGAAATGTTTACTGTGTCCGATTCAGTACAATTTTAAATATGTAATAGCAATGTAAATATATTGAAAATTTGTATTATATATTTATATCTATTTTTAATTGTAAAAAATTCACTGAAATAAAACATACTTGGCCGTTGCGACTACTTTGTTTATTATTTCGTCGTTAGAAAATGATATAGGAAACGAACGTGTGATAAGAAAAGAAACCAAACCAACATTTGTAGCTTTTCACAAACTGTAATCAAAACCCACTTGACACTTATCTAATCATTTTTTATTAGAGATACGTTTAAACCATTATGCTGTTTTTTCCATTTATTAGCCAACTAATTAATGTAACAGCTTTGTCGATTGCATATTAGAAATTGTAAAATAACTGTGCAATGCAAATGTAGGAATGTTAAATCTTATAATTTCTTGTTCCCTATAATTTATTTTTACATTAGATATCAGAATTTCAAAGGTTTTCACTGATTATAAATGTTAGAGAATATGTATAATTAAAATATCTGTGAGGTTTATAACTGGACTAATAAGTTCCACAGCACTGCAGTCTATATGTGCTCCCTGGTACTTCATAAACCAAGTAGGTGGAGTACTATACTTAATATCCTTTTCTAATGAATATCTGCATCTCGACATTTCGTCCCGCCCTACGCTACCTCACCCCAACCCGCGCTTTTACAGCAGATGGTAGGTAACCTGCTGTGATGAGCTCTTAACTCGTTTGGGTATGATAAATTTGCTGCATTATTAATGGCAGTAGTGTCATTTAATATTATTGAACAAATCAACTACTGCAATTGCAAATAGCAGTGCAATGTTTTGCACATATTTGGTTTCAGGTTTCAACCACGCAGTTTCTTTATCACATTCAGTATTGATAGTTGAGAGATTGTACATTGCACACCTTCGGAGCTCCATCAAAACTTCGTGCCATAAGAACATGCAACTTTGGATTGCCTTTTCATAATCAAAAAACACTAAAGTAGTAGATTTGTTAACAACCTATCTCGTTTAGTGATAACACTGTCTGTCATAATATTAAAGTTAATAGAACCAGATAAATGAACATGTACATTTCCTATAAAGCACGTTTGTTAAAAAAATAACTTGCCTATTGAATATGTAAAATAATAATCACACACACACATTTTGCAATCTTTTGTGATATTACATATGCCATTGAAAATATGTTCCCAAAAGTAATAAAGCAACTAATTTATTGTGATCAGTGTAATGGTGATATTGGTATGTAAATTGCTGTTATAACAGTAATTAAGCATTTTTAATAACGAAATTTATAATATAATACGATATCGTTAATAATAATGATGCAATTTATTTAGAAATTTAAATAGTAGACACTCGATTGATTATGATACCAATGTCAATAAAGCACAATAATATTCAAAAGGTATTTGCAATTATTCCGTATAACAGATAAAACTATATTAATACATACCTCTAAAACTACCACAAGTTTGACTAGTATGACTAAAGCCATCATGTTCTTTATCAATGTCATCTAGTTCTTGAAAATGTGAAGCTGTATCTGACGTATCATCCATATAACTAATGGCAAGCTCTGCAAAAGGAATACTTAATGAAGAACATTCACTTGGATTATCAGGAGGACTATCTAAAGGACGGAACCACTCCGAAAAACTTGCACCTTCACAGCTAATTGGAGATGGTGAAGGTTTTAACATGTTACGCATTTCCAGGAATGGAGTTTGTAGACATGAAAGAAGTTTCTTTCTAAAATATAGCTGTATAAGCATCATAAATACAAAAAATATTTATATCAAACAACTCAATTTCAATCACTATTTATTTAAATAATAGAAGAATGCAATTTATGAATATACTCGATGATATACAGGGCCATCCACACCAATTCATGAACTATTTTAAAAATTTTAAAAGTTTTATTGCATTTTTTTATTACTTTGTAAGCCTGGCAATCTAAGCATAACATATTAAGCTTATAGACAAAACTTTTAAATGAAGAGATTTTATTGATTAGCTCAATGTAAGTTCTTGTAATCACATGGTAAATCAAATCTGCAGTACTCGAGTTTTTAATGTCCACCTACATGTTAACAAAGAGCTGAAATTTGGTAGAATTTTTAGTTATTTAAATGTTTAACATTTTGTCATTTTTATTCCCTTTCTAGTATTTTTAAATAAATTTGTGGATATAAGTAACTGGTCTCTAATTCTCTACAAACTGGAAGTGAATCCTTATAGAGATTTGCGTTCATTCATAGTTATTATCTAAGAACTGTGTTTCAAAACTAGACAAGTTGATGTTTTTATATACAGAATAACTCCACCTATGGTGCAAAGAATTGAAGCGTATGCATGTATATATCTCAATTTCGTCTGCTATCTTCAAAACCAGTAGTTGTTTGGTAATAGTTGACTTTAAAATTAACCATAAGTTGTGTAAGAGACACTACATTGGTTATATGGATTGTATTCATTTTTCATTGTTCCTTCCTTCTTGTATGCTGTCAATACATAATGGTGCAAGTCGTTCTCATAATAAAGTAATTCAAAGTGTGTTGACTACCTACTTTCATTAAATATACAAATAATGGTATTAAAACATGGTGCAGTCAAAATAGAATTTTTAATGATAAATGTAACAATTTACGGAAGCAGGTACAATTTCAAGGTGTTGTTGACAGAGCCCATTATTGAGTTTAAGATGGCTGCAGCTAATGGTCCTGTAAAATTACCTCCAGACTTTAACCTCCAAGGGCAACATGCCACAAGAGAGTGAACATTTTGAAAAATTGCCCTGGACGATAAATTAGTAGTAACAGGAAACACAAGGCAGTCAATCGGTTAAAACTTTAAGTTTTACAAAACATAATAAGAAATAACTACTTTTATTATAAAAAGGAAGAAAAATATATAAAATCACAACGGAGCTTTTAGGTAAATATGTACATCCATGCATGAACGAGTGATCTGAATGGTACAACTTTATTAAATGTATTCAAACAGTAAGCAAAAGTTTTGAACACTTCCTCACAGATTGCAGATATTTGGTAATATTTTGTAACTATAATAATATGGATTCTAATGAATCTGCTGAAGAAAAAGCATTACGAGACAAAGTCATAATGGGTATACAAGATACCACAATAAGAGAAGCGCTCCTAAGAGTTGACAACTTGACATTAATTAAGGCTACCGATTTTTATCGCTCCAGTGAACAAATCAAGTTGCAAAGTTTGCAATTTCACCAGAGCTGTTATGTTAACAGAGCTATTACAAAGAAAATGAAATATTGCAAGTAGAAATATAACTAGGAATGACTAGAGCACATCACATGAGAAATCTACATGTCGGAGATGCTAAAAAACACATAGACATGTGAATGCCCTGCCTATGGCAAGAAGTATAAAAAATGTGATACTGAGAATCACTTTGTAGTAGCATGCAAGGTAAAGAATGTAAAAGCTACAGAAAAAGCAGTAAGCCAAGCGATTCTGATATCTTTGTGCAAAATATACATGTAAAGCTTTGTGTAATAGCACGTTCGCTTCACACTTTTGCACTCGAAGCGTTATGAATTACAGAACTGCACTGTATAAAGCAGTTGAAAATTCGAATTGTACTAATGCGAACTGAATATTTTCAGTCGAAATCGCCATTAAATTGCATCATAAAAGCGATCCCTTTGCGATTTGGTTTGATCAGAAACACTTTTTGACACTAGCAATAATTAAAAATTGTTTATGTTTAAAAGTACATATTTAACATCTGGAATTTTTAGAATAACTAAGTAGCCAGTTCTTATTTGAAGTAAATTTTTCCAATCACTTCAAAAGTAATACATTCACATATTTAGCAATGATACATTTAATATAAATCTAATGTTACAATAAGATATTCCAATCATTAATGTAAAGACAAATTTTATATTATAAAACCATCATACCAATTATAAAATAAAATATGTGTATACACTTACTCGTATTTAGGATTTTTAGGTATTCCAAATGCTGCTTTTGTATAAGAACACACTGAGCATTTGCGTCGTTTACAAGTAGCAATATGTCGCAGGGCTTTTTGAAACTGTGAACTCAAAGCTGAATTTTGTTGACACTCCTCCATTCCTTCGTTCGTCTAAATGAATATAATTTGTTGTTTTAATATATCTACAACAGCAAGCCAATTGTATTTAAGTTCTTTTCAGTACAAAAATAAAACCTTAGTGCATCTTCTTAGACATTCAAAAATGCCAAATAAAAGCTATATAAAAAATTAGATATTTGCCTTAATCAACATCAAAAATACAGTTTGGTATTCATATTGCAAACACACAGAATTTGTCTTCACGGTGGGTTAGGTTAATCACAATTTAAAATTCATCCTAATTAGAATTGATCACAATTGTACTGTTTCCGTGCGTGTGAAATTGAAGTAATTAAGATCATTAAAACATGTTTAAAACAAGCAATAATTATTCTTTGAACACAGGACATTTGCAAGAATTGAAAATTTTCACATTCGGTAGTAAATGATCAACTCCAGGCAAGGCTAATAATTCACAAAGCTTAATAAAGATCATCATCATCATCTGTTGCATGAATTTTATGGGTTTACTCCTTTTAAAATATCAATTTACATGTTCAATGAGAGTTCATTTATTGAAAAAAAAAAACAAAATGCACAGAATTATATAAATTTCTAAATTTTCCAAAATTTTCAGAACAATTTCGCCATTTCCATAACGACATTACAAAATCTCGACATTTTTCAGTACATTTGATGTTTCCATAATTGTAAACAAGGTTAAGAAATTAATACTTTGATGAAATCAGTTCTATGCAGTAAGCTGTATAAAACGATTTGAGTCTTTTTGCCACCAAAATTTAGTTAATGCAACAACTGAAGTTACCCCACACCTTTGACGATGACAAATAGAAAAAATTATTGTACTTATGTTGCCTTTATTTATATTTTATTTGTATTTATTATTTTACTGACACATTCAACACAATTGTATAATGAAGATAATTAAAATTATTATTATTATGTTTATTTAGTAGGGATCCAAGGAATTTGTATCTATCTCTTTAGTTTACCTCGAACTACTTAATTCCCTTTCTTTCCATTAAGCATCTCCCTTATTGAATTTCATCAAGACATTTTTTTTGCATGCATGTAGTACATATTTGAACATAACATTTATTTCCTATTCAGACCAGAGCATTCCATCCCTCTTTACTTTTTCTTTTCAAAATAAGGTATAAAAAAATATATATTATCAGTGTTATTTCATAGTTTGTAATCTATAGTTAAAATCTGAACTGTGCCAAATAAATTCTTTAAAGCTATTAAAATTTTAAAAGTCCCTATATCACCTAACATTTCATTATATTTGCACAAAACAAAAATATCAATGCACTTTTCAATTACTAAAATTCCAGTGATGTGAAGTACTGAAGAACAAAATAAAAAAAATATATTGTCACCACCAGATAAATTCGCTCATGTGGAAATTTTAACTCTTACTAATAAATGTTCCATATATTGAAAAAATGTTCAAACTAGAAAAACCCAAATTACTTTCAACCCAAAAAACTTCTCCATATGCAAAAGCTCCTGAAGTCAAGATAGACGAGAAGACTGTTATATATCATTAGTAAATTGTTAAAAATTCTATAAAGGTCAATTCAAAAGCACCTCACTAGCCAAGCGTAAACTGCCTGCACAAGAGTCTGGTTTCAAAGTTTATTCAGTTATTTTAAAAGGTGGCAAAGGTTTTGGTTTCAAAAATGTTGCTAGAGAGTATTAAAATTCAATCTTTGGTGGAACCTTCTGGACCTTTTTGTGTGCTTCTTCATCAACAGATTAAATAACAGAAAAATATATAGTAATGTGGCACTGCCAAATACGTTCAGAATAATGGCCATTTAAAGATCAAATAGCTTTGGAAAATCAATGCACAAGTTCATACACAAAATGCTTTTAATGTAATGCTCATGTGCAATAGCTAAGGAAATAAAACCAAAACAATTCTTGCATGTGGAATCTGACATAAATAAACAGAAAGAAACGAGAAAAAAAGGAAATATTCTGGTATCTGAGTAAGTAGTTTTATAGATGACTCTTTGCAATAAGTGTGATACAATCCTCCAATCAAGCTTATAATAATAAAATATGTGCAGAGTAGGATGTAAATATTTAATACTACACTGAAAAGAATTTAAATAAAATTAGTCAAATGAATACAATTCCGTAATTTATTTTACAGTATTTATAATATTTGTTTACCTCTCCTTGATAATAATCTGCAGCTTTAAAAACTTTTTTCCTTTGTAAAGTACTTAGATACCTTTCCATTCCTTTACGTTCGGCTTGCAGTGTTTCCTTTAACTGGTCGTTCTATAAAATATTAAAAATTTATTAATAAAAAACAATTCTTTAATGGTTACCTCTCTTTCTAAAAATTCTTTTTCACACTTCATTTTGTTCATATGAGTAAAAACTTCTTGTCTTGCACGTTCCAACTTCCTACGAGTCGTTTCAGATTCCCTTGCTTGTTCATTTAGCTAAAAGCACACAAAAAAATCCTTACTGATATTGTAAAAGTCGATAAAAGTATTTCTATTACTCACAACTAACTACCTTAGCAAAGTTTCTTTGCAAAATAGTTTTTAATTTAAAAAAATATTAGTTGCTGTATCAAATTATACTAAAAGCAAATCATGGTCAAACGTTTTTTTCGTACAATCTGTATTTCTAGAACTGAACTTTTATAAAGTATAATATATTTTCAACAATCTATAGTTTTCGATTCCCTGGACTTGTATGCTTTAATGTAAGCTTGTATGCTTTAATATTGCTCGGTATGAGCCAGTAAAATGGCGATGGTAACTGTTGGTAACTGGTTACTTTTAGCAGCTACCTCAGTTAATTTTTTTAGAAAATGTGCACTTGGTCAGTAAGGAATAAATTATTAGTTTTTGTTATTGGCTGTTCGAATATGTTATGTAATATGGGTTAGATGTAGAAAAGGTGGAGTTTTTATTTATAACTAAGATCAGAATTTTACACGTTGTAAGAGGTATTCCAACAACTCCAGAGAGTAAGAAATGCCAAACAGCTACTCGGAAAACCCACCTTCATGGCAGAATGTTTCTTTATCAGGTTGGTTGGCTCTCAAAGGTTCTAACGTGGTCAAGGGAGTTAAAAGACTTTTCAAAGTAAACATGCAGGTATTTAGTAGTTTTGAAACTTGTATATCATTAAAAGTATTATTTTCTTCTTGTAGAACCCACCCTACACCACTGTAAGCTAGCCAGTGCGTTAATTAAACTGTTATGCCATTCTACCACCTGTAGAGTAAAAATAGTAAATTTACGTAACGTCAATTTAACTAGTTGTGAACCTTTCAAGGAAGTGTGGGTATAGTAGACCAAAATATACAAGAGATGCGTTACATATAAACTAACCAGTTTTGCAAATTGTGGGAGGGAGAACATAAGCCTACCCTCCTTCTCCTTTGCCCCCTTTATATCCCTGCCAGTTCATACATGTAACAGCTAATGCAAAAAAACAAGTATGCAACAATGAGCTATATAAAGCACATCTTTACATCATTTAATGCTGATATTCAAAGTGCTCTTATTAATTATTTCTAAAGTTGTGACCATATACTATCATGAAAAAGACTGTCAAAACTTAAATTTACTTAGACTAGCATGTAGTAATTGTAAGAAAAGAAAATGGAACTACATTAAATTATCTACATTCTGAAAAACACTCAGCACATTACGAAATAAAAATGTGTGATACCACCGGTTGTCTAAGTAATAAAATATCTCGATATGTAACTTACATTATTGAACATATTTAAGAATTTGTAAATAAATATCATATACCTTCTGTTATCTTCTCAATAATACAATACTTTTAACGCAGTTTTGATAACATGATAAAAATGTGCATAATGATGGGAAGTCGTAACTATCTTATTTGTAATTAAAAACTTAAGTACCAAATTAGGAAACACAAAAATAAGCATGCTCTTACCAACTTTAAAACATCATCTCGTTCTTTCTCTATTTGCTCCTTTTGTAACTGAAACTTTTCTTTTTCGGCTTTCAACTATAAATTAATACTTGATACTTTCAATATACTCTAAGAAATAATCTATACATACCTTGTCACATTGTTCTTCTAAAAACACAACTCTTTCAAGTTGAACAAAAACTTCATCCTCCTTTTCTTTTAAAAGAGACTCATTTGACTCTATCCTTTTTGATAAACGATCTCTTTGTTGAAGTAAATCATCTCGTTCAGTCTGAAAGAAATAACCCTTTAAATTCATTAACTAAAAGCAAAAGATATATTGATACAGCACGATGTAACACTTAGACGTTACTTTAAACAAAAACCTAACAAAAAAAAGAGGATAATTAATCTAAAATGGACAATTTAATAATGAAGCAGCATGTATAATTCTGATTTCATATATAATAGTGTTCCATAAGCAGGGTATTGCAATAAATAGTAGTTCTATTAAAAATCTGTTTAATACTGTATAATCTGTATAATACATATTAAGATGGAGCCCCGATTCATAAATTATTTTAAAAGCTGCCAAAAAGGAACCAAATTTCAATATGCATTTCACATAAACTAATAAGAAAGTTTATGTATATCGTTCGTTAAAAATATTCCATTTAATAATACACCAATGTTCTGTAATACAAAGAAAGCACCAACGAGAATAAAATCCACAAAGATTAAATTTCCAACCAAATGTCATCAATTGTACAATACATTAACATGATGCTAACTAAAATAAACCATAGGCAGGTATGCATTTTTCACGTGATAGGGACGTTAATGACATATCCCTCAGAAGCAGAAGAAGGGGAGATAATGACATTGCTAAACAGCAGTCGGAAATCAACTAATTAATTATTCTTGAACCAGTAACAAAGAAACACGTGAAAGGTTATTTATAGACAGGAAGTCGATGAACCTCACTGATTACGAAATATAATTACGCTGTTGTGGTCAGTGTCTATATCTGCTTCTGGCTAGCTTCTACAGTCTTTTACTTGTCTAACAAAAATATAATCTATTTGATATCTTCATATATCTTCTGGCATCTTCCACGTGTATCGTCTTCTCATAAAATGTTGAAATAATGTGCTTGTGATGGTTAAAATTGTTCTTGTTGCAAAATTCTACCAGCCTATTTCCCCTGTAATTTCTCGTGCCTAAACCAAATAAATTTACTAATGCTCCTTCCCTACCCTCACCAACTACTGCATTAAAATCCCTCCTTATTATTAAATTTTCATGTCTTTTTCGTATCTTAGTATGTCTTAGATATCTTTGTAGATCGCTTCTACCTCTTCCTCACTGCAGCTAGAGGTGGGCGTGTACACTTGTATTATTACTGTATTTACCCGTTTAGATTCTCATCTCATGAGTACTCTTTCGTTCTTTTGTAAATAATTTTGTAAACGTTGTCTTATCTTTTTTCGCATAACTATCCTCACACCCGAACTTCCTACCTCCAATCCAGTATGAATTACCCTCCACTCCAAAAATCCCCCGCCTCTGGCTAGCGAACTTCGCTGATCCCCACTATGTCTAGTACTAACCTATCCATTTCAATTTTCAAGTTCTCTAGCTTACCTACTTGCTTCATACTTCTTACATTCCACGCTCCGACTAGCAAAATGTTCCCAGCTCTTCCTTTAAATTTTGTGGTCACATCCTCCGAAGTAGTCTCCACCTGGAGATCTGAATGGGGACTAATTTACCTCCGGAATCTTTTGCCCCAGAGGATGCCATCACGTTACTTACAATTTAAGTACGCTGTGTACTTGGGAGGTAATGTGGTTGGTTTCCTGTTACCTTCCACATGGCAGTAGTGTGTCTTAGAATGCCATACCGACCCCTATGGTCTCTGCCACTCTATACTAAAAACTGCTCTTTCGGGGACCTGTCTTAGTCTGGTTCCTCACTAAAGACCCTACTATTTTGGTTGGACCCGTAGTTTGGCTCTTTAAATCACCGGAACGTGGAAGCCGTTTCACCTGTTCCAGTAATCTAGAACTTCTTCAAGGTGCAGGTCCATTTGAAATGGGGTTATAATAATAAAATGTTATATTAAAATACCAATTAAAATATTAATTCCCAAAAACTAGAAATACATAAAGAAGCCAACTTCCTTTTAAATAATTCCATAGGTTGGACTACCAAACTGACGAATAAATACCGTAATTCCCATCATAAGGTAACGCACATTACAGAAAAATACATGTCTAATAGCACTAAATCCAAGATTCAATTCACTGGCTTGAAACATGCTTTTACATTAAATGTGTTAATAAGTGTAGACTTTCTCAAATTTGTCCATTTTACCTCTTGTTCCAGTGTCCTAACATATCTTTTAGTTAGAAGTTGCATGGCACATGATTGCAAAAGTAGCTACTGCACCATGGACAAATGTTCCAATGGGGTCCTACATGCAGATGTTAATATAACTAAGTCCATTGTACCGTATTAAAAAACCCATGCTACAGGTAAGTCTTTTTTATACTTTATTTTCTTTGGATGCCAGCATGTGTGTTGAAATGAATTTCTCAAATTTTTTATAAAATAATAGAATTGTTTAGGAATTCTTAATTTCATTTTGTAGGTATTATAGTTAATCTAATCATCTGTGGATAATAATTTCACTACTAACAAAGTGCAAAGTACATTGGATTTTGTGTTACAGTTTTTAAAAGAATGCAAAATTCGAAGTTTTCAAGCAAGAGTTACCACAAATAAATACGGTTTTAAAGAATACAGATTATACTAAAACATAAGTATGACATCAATTGCTATATTTATGCTCATTAGCCAAATTTCTATTTTCTTATAGTAACAAATTAATTAAATCACACCAGGAAGCCAATTCTTGAAATCATAGGAAAAGATTCTCGCACGAACTCTTTCACAGGTTACAATCCATATGTGAAATTACAATGTTATGAAATTGGTATTCTTGAACCACAAACAGAAACGAATCCAACAAATCACAACTTTTACATATGTCTATTCTAACCCCTGTTAAATATGTACGTTTTGACCAATCATGTTATCTCAAAGTATAATTTTGTTATTCAGTGAATAGTGTGCGTTGCTAGTCATGATCCTGTCATTAGAATTGGTCTATGGTCATTAGCGCGTGTCAATAAATTATTAATAACCTTGATACTTGTAAAGTTTGATAATAATAAACAATGGCAACTAAACCAAAATTAGAAAAAGAAGCGGCAATATTAGAGATCTACAAAAAAGCCTTAATTTCCATAATGGAATCGGAGAATGAGTTACGAAAAGGAAAATTTTCTAACACGTTAACCCATAATATTGCTCAAACGAAATGGATAGGAATTGAAAACAATTTAAAAAAGTTTCTAGGAATATTAATATTTTCAGCCTCCCTAATATTATTAATCATATGAATTTTCATAAATTCATTCTCCATTTTATTAAGTTGCAATTTATTTTAAGAGTACATTCGTCAAAATGAGAAAGCACACACATCTATAACCAAACCTCCAAAACTTTCATTACAACTGACAGGGTGACTAACAGATTCTCATGAGGATTCTCTGTTCCACTAGAATATACCAAGGTGAAAATATTCCAACAACTTTTATGTGAATACTTTCGCATGCGAATTTCGAGAATCGAAAGTTTTAGTTTTGTGCGGAAAAGGCGTCATATTCACATGGTAATTAATTTCAACGATTTCAAGAATTGAGGCCCAGAATAAATCACATATAAAGTCAATAATTAAGATTTTGAATAAATATATGTGAACACCAAACGTAATAAATGTATGGCATGGTATTAATTTAAATTTATTTACTGAACCGAAGTTATATTATTTTTAATTATAGACAATTTCTACTGTTACCTACTTTAATGTATTTGAGTATTTAACAGTAAAACCTTTTAGCTGATCTTAAACAAAAATAGTCATAAGGCAGAGACCAATGTCCAAACCAGTGCAGAACTTGAAATCTGAGGTAGTTTGTTTTTGAGTAGAAGTGCATTCTAAGAAATTCACAGTGAATTTAATATCATTTTCATTAATTATAACAAGTTCACTGAAGTTGTTGGATACAAATAATGTTCGTTACTATATTAATGATACGTTGTTTTTCAAATTAAGTTGGTTAAATTAAAATATCATTTATTGACGGATTTTGTGCCCCCTTTCAAATTTTTATAAGTAACAATTTGTTAATTTACGTAGTGGCATTTACTTTCTCTGTTTTCCTCATTTCTTTTATCCTTCATAATTTACAGATTAGTTGCCATGACTGAACGATTCCTGAAGTAATGTACAATCTAGTCAGCCATTAACAAACATCAAAGTAATCGCAACTGCTATTTGTAAGCTTTTATTAGTATAATTTACATTACAAAATATTATGACGGAAGTATAAAAGATAGAGACGAATAGTGCAAAGCAACATTTTCAAGTTTGTGTTGCATGCTTGAAACTAAAAATTATTTTCTCAGAATTGTCAAGCCACCTTATCAGAGACAGAGAAACATATTTCTAACAAAAGTCATGCAGAAGATGTTGATTTATCCGTATTAACACAAACTGATTTTTGTAGACTTCCGTACTAACTCTGAACTCTATCTTCAGTGGTTTTTAGAGACTATCAGGGGGTCGTTAAATAAATACGGATAAGTAGGGTGCCACTGTACTTATGCAAAGTATAGAAACAAGGAGAATCGCCAAGAAAAATACAGGAACCTCAACGAATATATTCTGGTATTGGAATACAAGGATTTGTATTCATAGATGGTACAAACGTTTATCCTGAAATAAAATAAAATACATAAAATGCATTGGAGACAGCAGTTTGCATCTCAAAATACTAAAATCAATAAATCAGACAACTTATATGTACGTATAGATTTTGCTACTAGCCATTGTTGCATGGACACTCTACTTACTAAATTTATGCACCCTTGGTTCATATAAGATTTATAGAATCAAAAAATATGGGTGAGGTAGTATAAACACAACCTCTTTAGTTTCTCTTAAAATGTGATTAACCACTTCTAACATTATAAAAAATTAAACTTGTTAGAGAACAATATTAACTAAAGATAATTTTTGTTTCAAACTGACAGGAATTTACAATAAATTTTGTAAGTGTTAAGTTACTCATTGCTATTTCTGTAATAAACTTGATTGTATCGGATCCTCTAACGTAAATAGGCATTACATATTTCATTAACAAAATTATTATTCTGTCATTTTTCCAGTACTGATCAAACAGCGTACATTTTTAATAAATTTCTTATGCAATAGGATCTTTCACTTAGTAATTTTAAGTCTTGTTAAAAAAAAGTATCATGTATAAGAAACTACTCAACTGTGTGATAAATAATCAACGTGAATAAGCAAATGCTAATAATAAAATCTATTCAGTATGATTCATACCCTAAGTTCTTAAGCAGATCGTTTTAGTTAACAATCCTATAAAGCAAGAATTTAATTTAGTGTAAAGTTCAAAGGTCTAAATTTTTAAATGTGATTATTAAGGTATTAGTTTTCAATGGATATCTTCTATTTTGACACAAATAGTCACTAGCGTTGTGCGTCAAACAGATGATTTTCATAACAAAGAAAAATCGACTTACCGAACTCGAACGTAGAGTGCATATTGATACAAACCCTTTGGTAGATAATCTCGAACACTGCATAATGACAGCAAAAACTCGTTGTCCACTTTGTTATGGCAATATCCTGGAGATAAAAATAAAAAAGTGGAATCCACCTTAGAGGAGAGCCATCGTTGAAATCTCTTAACTGTAGGTTTCCATTCGTATACAATTTGTACGCTATAAATTAGCTGTTACGCATAGCCATTAATAAACCAAAAATTTCTGTGTTAACTAGAAACCGTGTTGACTAAAAATTTCAGTGTTGCGCATGATGAACTATCTAACTCATTTGGATCGATTTACTGCATAACTGAAATGCGAGTCGCAAGTCACCCTTCAATACTAACCTCTGCATCTTATTAGAAGGACGGTAAAGGGTCGACTGTCGTAGTCCGTGAACAAACGGGCCTCAACACTTGAGTATTCAAAACAACAGGTGCGCATAATCGCTCTAAATTACATCGCCTTGAAGATAATTTATGTAATTTCTAACAAGCACATACAACTTGTAACATAATGTTAAACACAAAACTGGAGTACTTTTAACGATAAATTTGTTTACTACATAATTAGAATAAAAGGACTATAAATAAAGTGCTTCAAAATTATGATAACTTTCTTTTAATTATTTGTAAGTTCTTGACATACGAATTATTTGAATTAAAAAGAAATCTAAAATTTTTGTGACCCAATACAGGACTTATATGCGTTATTGCTGGAGACAAAAACAAAATGTTACATGCTTATAGCTAACCAAATAACACATCATTTTTGCCAAATAAAGAAAAGAATATTTACATTAATTTACAAAAATTCACAATTTTAAATCTCAAAATCAAACTTCTTTATATTCCACTGGCATATATAGCAGAAAGGTGTTATTGATAAATGCCGACTTGACGGGGAAATAAAAAAATTATTATTAAATGCAATAAATTCATACATTTACAATTACCATTTTCTAACTTTTTAATTGCATCAGTTTCAATTATGACACTCATAAACCGATAGTTTTATTTTCGTAAAAATCCAGTAATATATAAAATACAATATAAATTATAGAGTGAGCGGCATAAGTAATAAATAAATTCATTTCTGACATTATTATTAATTTTTACGGAAAATAACAAAACATGTCCATTTTTGTTTTTAATATAAAACTTTTTAACATAAAAATTTTAGCTCTGTCACTAACTCCCTCAAAGGGGTAGCTACCCCTTAATATTTTTTAATGGAAAGGGATGGTTTGCAATACTTCATTTGAAAGGAAATCTATTGTCCATTTAGCAGCATAGTATTTTTCATGTTACATGATTAACCATTGGAAAACACAGCAGGCACCGATTTGGCTAGTAAATGACAAAAGTAAATTACATGGCAGTTGCACTGTAAACAAATTTTGTTTATTAGTTGCCTTTTAGTGTAATTGCAATGTTTCAACTCACTGGTAAACAAAGAATTAAAATTTTAGTTATGATTGGGTATGGTAACAAAACTAGAACCCAACGAGAAGTTTGTAATATGTTCAATCAAAAATATCCTAATAGGCATATTGCACAATCTGCTGTGAGTAACATTGAAAGAAAGTTTAGAAAAACTGGAAGTGTTGCTGATATTAAAAAATCAGGTAAACGTTCAAAAATTAATGAAGATGTATCATTAGACGTAATTCTTTCTGTACATGAAAATGTTCACAAGGGAACGAGACAAACTACATTAATGATGTCAGTCACAAATCAGTTCGTCAAATATTGAAGGCTGAAAAATTTCATCCGTATAAGGTTCAGTTAGTAAAAGAGCTCAACGAAGATGACCCAGATAGACTTCTACAGTTTTGCAAAGAACTATCTAGGAATCAAGATGAGAATCCACAATTTTTTCTGATGGAGCTACTTTTTGTTTACACGAAAGAAAATTGTAGATATTGGGCTCAAGAAAATCCTGATTGGATTATGGAAGCACACGCCCAGTATTCATAAAAAGTAACGGTATCGGCAAGTATTATTAATAATTTAATAATAAGCCCTTACTATTTTGAAGGAATAGTAACAGCTCACAGCTATTTGCAAATGATACAAGCATTCGTAATTCCACAATTACTAAAAATATTTCCAAATGATCACGAACATGTACAAATTTGGTTTCAGCAGGATGGTACAAGTCCTCATTGTACCAAAATCGTCAGAGATTATTTAAATCAAATATTTCCTAACCGATGGATTGGCCGAAGAGGCTGTATAGAATGATCTGCAAGATCGCCAGATTTTACATCCCTCGATTATTTTCTGTGAGGGTATTTGAAACAAAAAGTATATGTAAACAGACCTGCTTACAGGATTTAAAGAAACAGATAGATCAAGAAATTCAGTCTATTAGTGACGGCAAAAGGCTCAATCAATGCAGAATTCGTGGAATGCCAAATTCTACACATAACATTTCGTATTCGTAAATACTAGTGACAGCTTTATGAGTCAACATCCTTTCAAGGAGGCCAGCGACCTTAATCAAATTTCATGAGCAGATTAGGTTTATTAATACCCATCTTGGGGCCCCAGAAGATTTGAATCGCGACGTGCTAGGTGTTGCAGCCTGATGTAGATGCTGCCGATATATTTAGTACAGGTATTTATAATAAAGTTAAGTGGGTTCAAGAGCAATCACTCCAGTCGTTCTCAAATTTGATTTACAGTGACAGTTCACTTAACATACACTTAGATATTAAATAAACAGTTTAATGGTTATATAAGTAATCTTATTCGAGAGTTCGAATTAAGGGTTGAAATTGTTTAAGATTGTTCATCTTCGCTGGTTACATATAGTTGATGTTGTAACGTACACAAGCTTTTGTTAGTAAACAAACTAGTTAGCATTGCACACATTTATAATAAAGTTAAGTGGGTTCAAGAGCAATCACTCCAGTCGTTCTCAAATTTGATTTACAGTGACAGTTCACTTAACATACACTTAGATATTAAATAAACAGTTTAATGGTTATATAAGTAATCTTATTCGAGAGTTCGAATTAAGGGTTGAAATTGTTTAAGATTGTTCATCTTCGCTGGTTACATATAGTTGATGTTGTAACGTACACAAGCTTTTGTTAGTAAACAAACTAGTTAGCATTGCACACATTTGATAATTATTCAAGGTGTTCATGTTAATTACTTGAATATCTGGAATCAGTTTATTTAGTGTCAACCGCTGCGAGTATTTATTTATTTCATGAATGCAATTAGATGTAATATAACCTCATGTTTGGTAACTGAGCTCCTTTATTGCAACCGGTTACCATTTTTTATATACTTGCAACTATAAATTTATTACGGCATTACTAAATAGTACAGAATCAAGTTGACTGCCGTTAATCATCCAATCAAACAATTTTTTGTATATATTTAATATTAATATTAATGAATATATTATTCCTCATTGAGAAAAGTTTTGTCAGTTGTAAATATATTGGTGGTATGAATGTGGTGTTGAATAGTTTACTGAAGACAATCGCTTTTTTTTTATTTGGTAACTTGATTGAAAATAAAACTAAAATATAACTAACTTGCAGCCAATTACTCGCTATTACCAAGCAAACACAGGTCGAACCTACCCCGGAGGATTTCATTGCAGAAGTCTCATGTGCTTTAATTTTTTATCTATACTGTAAAAGTTGCCAGGCTAGTACTGAGGTTAAAAATATTCTACGAAACCCTTAATGCAGTGTGTGAGAGCCTAAATCTAGATTCAGGTAGCTATCGGTGTTATTTTGTGCTTCCATTGCAGTGAGGTTCAGGAAGAAAGCCACAATTACACATCACAAAAAAACTACAACAAATTTAATAATTTGAAAATATACTTTTTTAGTTGTATTTTACATAAAGATATGTAATGCTAGTGTGTGTTATTTAATAAAACATTAGGTAGTAGAAATAAGTCATTAATTTGTTAGTTAAATGAGCTTTTTAGCACGAAAGAAACCTGTTACAAAGTAGAAGCTTTGGTGGTGTACATTTAATACTGTGTCTATTCCAATATGATATTAGATTAAGCTAAAGAAAAATTATACAAACAGTAATAAAGATCGGGACTTTACACTCCTTCATATTGAATTTAGAAAAATTACGGATAGACACTCAGGAAATAACCAGCATATTAAAGTTATTTGTACACATTAACACAGATTAAAGAAACTGCAATCATGGAGGATTACGTGGAATAATCATATTCACATAAAAAATAGTGTTGAAAACATAAACAAATGATGCAGCTAAAAGCGTGGGAATAAGATGATCAATCACATAAATGCAATGACATGGACTCAAAAATTGATGCACACTACCCTGAGAGAATAATGAATCATGAAATACTCCCGGGATTTGAAACTTATAAAACCTACTAATAATAAAAGAGAGAATTATCTTCCGTTATACGAGAACAGAGATCAGAATAGAGCTTCAAAATCAACAAGGTTGATTATTGGGCAATTAATGTGATGGTATTAAGCCCTGGGACTGGTAAACAGGTTTCCAAATGCGAGTAAAAGCACAGATATAAAAAATACTGATTAAAACAGGAAAGTACCATGTGTTGGGCACTTTTATTCAACATCAAGTTGGAATAATTAATGTATCTGCAACTATTTCCTGCACTATAAAGTCACTGAGTTTTGTAAAGGACAACAAAAACTGTAAGTCAATTGAATTTTTGCTTTCCACCTTTTAAACATTACATGCAGTTATATATTTAATACATGTGATTGGTGGTAATAATAAGAACAAGCAGAACTTATTATTAAGGACTTTTTACGTTGATGCATGCTTATTTAAAGCACATTGTAAACAAAGAAATTCTCATATAGAAATGCTTACAAGTGTGTCCGCATAATTCATATGTAAAAATTAAATTGGTTTGAAGGTCTATAATTGCTAAGTTTAAGTTGTCCTTTTTTAGCTACTTGCATATTTCACCAATTAGGAGTATATCTTAGGTTTTCTCTGTTGTTATTTTGTGGGATATTATTGCTTCATAATATAGGTTATGTAAACAATCTGTGGAGATTTTTTTATTGTGTGTTTATTTTAAACTACTAGAATGTGAGAAACATGTAAACAAAGCTCCATCAACCTCCACTGTAGTAATAACCATTAAACCATTTCTCGGAACACCCATTTTCCAATTAGGCTTTAATTAGAATTTCTTCAGATGGGTTGTCACTTAAAGGCTTTATATAGACAAGGAATTCAACGATATTTTAAGGTAAGGGTATAGATATCTAATAGAAGAGTCATAATTTGTATACTCCTAAGAATTTTGCATTTGCATTCATAGAACCCATTCCTCACCACAGAAAGCTAGCTAGTGCACTAATTAACTGTTACATAACTTCGCTCCAGGTAGAATAAAATTAATTCACGTATTTAATTCAGTATGTAACAGATAGCTGTGTGTAAAATACTGCATTTCAATTATGTCTTATTCAATATACAACTATTAACATATATGTAGTTTTTATTTTTAATAACAGAATTTGAATGAGTTGCTTGAAAAACTTTCATAAGTAATAAGCAAAAAGGCAATATGGACCTGCTGAGAGGGAGCGGTAGTTATACAAATAATTTGGCGAATGTATACAGTGTTTCTAAATACCAAAAATTAACTGTATATTAAATAAAAATAGCTTTAATAAGTGCTGCTGCATACAGAGCTAGTAAAAACATTGCAATAAAAATTTTCCAGCAAATCCACAACAAAAAACCGATTATATAAATCAAACCACCTTCTGCATGTGTGTTTTGTTAATATTATTAATAAAAATGTAATCTACAAAAATTAACATTACGGACTTTTAAATTCAATATCTATTTGAAAATTTTCAACAGTGATCCAGAAAAATTAATAAACCAATCACCCCTTGTATTTTAATTCTCTGAAATAAAGACAGTAACAGCGTTGTTAATCTTGCATTTCCATTCTTTGAAATAAAGTCAGTAACACCGTTGTTAATCTAGAAGTTTACATACCGCAAAAGTTAGGAAGTCTTTTAAAGACAAATATACATCTACATAAATGCTAATAAGAGAATAAATAACACTTTTATATTGCTAACAGTACAATTTTGCATTATTAAGTATATTGACACTATAAACAAATCAATTAAAAAAGAAATACAAATTGTTAGAAAGTAGTGTAGCACCAATAAATTTATGACTGTAACCTAAATTGACAAAAAAGAAGAACATTTCCTGCCTCATTTTCTCATCCTTGGCAACTGAATACAAATACAATATACAACAAGAATTTTAAGTAGTTATGTAAATTAGATATTGTTAATCAACACTACAGAAACAGAACAAGTGAAGAGGTGGTCAACCCTATAAAAAAAATTTTAACTGCAGCAATTTATAACGAATAGATACTAAAAAGGACATTCATGCTTTTGATGTCATAGTTTTCTAACTGCTAAGTATGCATACTTCATTCTAATACCAATACAAAAATATTACTACTAAAAGAAAACATTGTTTTAGTTAATATCCAATATTCATATGCGAATCATAAAACTAAAAAACAAAAGTGGCACAACAACATCTTGCTATATGAACGTACAAAATTAAAAACATACGAAAATGTTTGATACTTAAAACAAAATCAATCAACATATCTACATACAATGAATATAGTAGTGTTCATTTATAATAAATCCACCTATAACAAATTTCATGTTACAAAAACAATTTCATATTTTCTTTTTATTACAAACCCATTATCTGTATATAACAAACTTCCATATAGAATGGAAATTCTCGTATATCTAAATTAACTAATTGATCCTTTACAACGAACCTTAAACACAGCTAAATATTGTAGTGTTTTAGTAAAATGCTTTGGAATAAGAACTAATATGGTATTTATTTATTTTACATCGGTCTATTTCTGCTACTTTGGCCAATCATTGATAACAAAAGGCAAGACAGCTAAGTGCCTGACAATTTTGAATTTTACTGTAAATACAAAGGTCTCTTTACAAAGATGTGGTATATGGTTTATTTATTTAACAGTACATATATATTTTAACTAATGACTTAAACTTGTTAGGATTATGTAAGGACAATTACAACAACTCATCACATTGGTATTTTATACATTAAAACTCATTAAAACCAGTCTAGTTGAAACCAGATTGGGCTGTGTAGTGGGATTAATAATGCGAAATAAATAAGTGCTACCTGCAAAATTTAATTAATTTTTTTTCTTTTTTCAATTTAAATACCCAAAGCACTTACAATTTCAACTTAGCAAACGTCATCTTCATTTACAATTCCTAAGTAATTAAATGCAAATTATTAGAGGTGGAAGACGTAGAAATAACTGCAAAGGTTAGACAACAAGGCTAATTAGGGTCAGCTTATAAGATTAGTCAATAAAAATAAATTGAATTGTTAATAAAATAAAAATTACAGGTGTTTTTGGAGAGAAACAAAATACCTTTTAGGTTTACTTTTGTATTCAGGTTTTGAAAATTTTTAAGTATTTCATTTCTGTCTATCTGCTCAAAAAAGTCATGAGACAAGTTTTAAAATTTATGTTGTGCAACAGTTTTGTGGAAGGAGTAAAGCTGCGGTTGTTAAATCAGAGATGGAGGCCAAAGATCAAGTACGTTTGTAATGGCATTTTTTTCGCTAAAGCTGAAGTAGTAAGATTACATTTATTAGTTTATAGTAATGGTGCCCAGTGGCTTATATCGACCCCTAGGAGTCGACTTCCAACTGCAAAAGGTGCATGCTAGCAAAAACAAAAATTGGGGATCCACGAGAATTGATTTCATTTAAGCAGGTCGTGGATTTTAACTTTCCATAAATGGTATAGTTCACATAATACAAATAGTACCTATGTACATACATAATACTTTCTTATAATAGTAATATAAATTACCTATGAAGTAAAAAATTTTTAAAACATAAATGTTATAAAACATGAAGAAGATTTTGAGCTAGATTTGGAAAACTTTACGACTCCATGCTTTAATTGTAGGAAAATTCGAGATCGATAATGGGATCATTCTCCATCGACGAGTCAAACAAACAACTTTATTGCTTTGAATTTTAATTAATGCTAATTGTTATAATATTCTTTTAAGTTCAATCATCCTATTTCGTTTTACTTATAAACTTATTGTTATACTTTTGTCATTAAAATCTAAACTATTACTTTCTTACATATCAAACTGTATAAGAATTATTATAAATTTCATAGTAAACATTTATATTATTTAGTACACTCAATTACATATTAATTAAGTTTATTTAGTAAAATTGAGCAAGTAATTCGCTTTGTCGTCTAAACACTTGTAACTTGCAATAACTTGCACATTTGATACTAGTAAAATATGTTGTGTGAATACGTGAAATAGTGAATCTTGTTCAGACTTGTACCAGATTTTGCTAGGATAGCACAGACTTGTACCAATTGCACTAGACAGATTAATTTAATTTGTCAATTATAAATACGAATGTCAGAGCCAAATACTGTTCATTTGATTTCAAAATTTTGAAAGTGTTAAAATATTTTAGAAAATATAAATAGTTAGGTATAGTAGAATTTATTTAAGAAGAGCCCGTATGTCATCATGCGCACATGACTTAAACGGTGCCAGATTAGTCCATTGTTTATATATATATATAGGCGTGTTCGTTCAGCATATCAGTGGCATAGTTAATTTACTGTTAAAAGTCAATTGATATTTGTGACTTTGATATTCTATATTTATTTCTTACGCTTTCATAGTTTTCTTTCTGTTTTTTTTTGTGTTTTATGCCTTGCTTATTTGCATATTCGCCATATAAATTTAAACCACCAACAAAATAAAACTTGAAATTAGAATATTTACTCTATGGGAGTTTGGTAAAAATTATTAAATCCGCTACGCCGCTGACTTTCAAGGTTTGCGCATACGCCAAATGACGTACAGGCTCTTCTTAAATTAATTCTATTCTACATACAATGTGATTTTGTTTGGGAGTGCCGAAGAAAATCAAATAATATATTTTAAAGACTTTTTTCCCATTCTGAACGGACCTGCACCATAAAGAAGTTCTAAAATAAGTTAGAATGCTTGCGTGTTTCAGCGAGCTAAAGAACTGGGAACAGACTAAAACATGTCCCCAAAAGAAGGCAGTAGCTGTTTCAGTACTTAGAGTGGTAGAGATCATAGGGGTCAATACAGCATTCTAAGACACACTACTGCGATGTGAAAGGCAAGGAGAAACCACCACATTACCTCCCAAGTACGCAACATACCAAGAAAGTTTTAGAAATGATGGTATCCTCTGGGGGTAAAATATTTCGGTGTTAAAATAGTCCCTCATTCGAATCTCAGCGAGGGGACTACTTCAGAGGGTGTGATCGGCAAGCTCATTAAAAATAATGAATTAAGTAGATAAGCTAGAGAATTTGAAAATTTAAATGGATTTGCAATAAATCATACAGCTCGAAGGGAGGAAATTCGAGTATGGGAATAGTATGCAAAAAATATAGGACATTATACAGAAATTTGTTTACAAAATAACGAAAGGAGTACTCATGATTAGATTAGAATCTAAACTGGTAAATACAGTAATAATACAAGTATACATGCCTACCTCTAGCTACAGTGATGAAGAGATAGAAGCAATCTACAACGATATCGAAGACACCGAGATTCGTAAAAGGGCATGAAAATTTATAAATTATAATAAATTTTAATGCAGTGGTAAGTGTGAGAAGAGAACAAAGACGATATATGTGGAAGATGCAACGAGACAGGGATATTACATTCTTGTTAGACAACAGTTCAGGAATCAAGACTGTAGAAACTACCCAGAATAGCAGATATAGGTGGCGCTGTGGGTTAGGTAAGTTCGTGTATGACTACTAATCCCAAGGATCCTGAATTCGATTCCCGCCACGGATCACTTGAAAAATGTTAGGCGAGTATTTTTCACAAAAGTATGCCCTCGTTTGGATGAGAGGTAAAATGTAGGTCCCGTGTGTGTGCATGTTGTCACACACGTTAAAGATCCCTACCTTGATTGAAACAGCAAGGGTTTGACAAAATTAAAAATTACTAAGTAAAAAACTGGCTTCCTAACCATAATAATACCTTCGCATTGAGCAATGGAAAATCTAATGTAGGGAAGCAGATATAGACACTGACCTCAAGGTAGTAATTATGAAAGCCAAGCTTAAATTTAAAAATTTTAAAAAGGGAAAGTAAAAAAGCACTTTGACTTTGAGAAACTAAAAGATAAAGAGACACATCAGGGAAACAATTACAATGCCATAAAATAGAAAATTATTTGCAAATGCAGGAAAACGAAAGAATAATAAATTGAGGAAAAGTCCAAAGAGGTACGAACTAAGATGGAAACAGGGAAGGCAGACGAAGCACCAACCAATTAGAATAAAATGTAGTGATATAAAGCTGTATATCAACAATATAAGGATCGCAGGAGAAGACATCATTATAGAAAATGTAGAGACCATGAATAGATGGCAAGAATATATAGAGAATTTACATGCAGAACAGGAACTAGAAGCATTAGAAAAGAAAACAGACAATGAAAAAAATGACAGGATATCCTATATGCAGAGATAAGTTTGAACTAGCATTAAAGAGTTTGAAAAATAATAAAACACTGGGTATAGATAAAATGCAAGCAACCCACTGGACAAGCAGTAACAAAAACGCCTCTTACAACTTGTCAGTTACACGTATGAGGCATGCGAGATAACCAAAGATTTCAAATGTAAACTATGGTCACTATACTGAAACTGCAGATAGATGTGAACATTTTTGAACAATAAGTTTAAGAGCACAAGTGTCAAAAATATTTATTAGAACCGTACAAAAACAGATGTAAAAATAAGCTAAAGAAATACTGGAAGAAGATCGATTTGGGTTTAGGTGAAACAGGTGAACACGGGAGGTCATTTCAACTTTAAGAATGATAATAGAGAAAACAAGAGAAAAAGGAGAAAGCATATGTTTGTAGATCTGGAAAAAGCATTCGCCAATGAAAAATGAGAAAAAATGTTCAAAATATTGAAAAAGTATGAAATGAGCTATAGAGATAGACGAACAGTATACAGGGTGTTTTTTTAAGTGGGAGGTCACCTGTATATGGAAGACCAATGGTAGAAGGAAGCTGAAAATTTGCACTAGGAGGTTATCGAATGTGCCCTACACGTCTAAAATAGTTTCGATACATTAGCGCTTCCGGTTATACCGGAAGTAGGTATTACTATCGTTATTTTAAATAGAACACCCTATATATTTATGCATTTTCAAATTCCTTGTCGAATTTTATGTGAACTTTTATAAGAACCATATTCCTATCTAATGCCGTTTTCGAGATATTTTGACTTTTAGTAGATTTTTGACATTTGCACGCTGTCACATAAATTGGAATAACTAGAAATTGAACGAACTTACAAAATTGTTTTTTTGCAATCACATTCATAATACTTGATATTATTTCTACGTGCAAAGAAAATCTGATTACAATGTACAGGGTGTTAGAAAATTCATTTTATAATTTGACTAATAAAATGTCAAATATTCCGTTTTTTTTAAATGGAACCTACCATATTTTGTTACATTAATCGATTCTATGGAAAAAAATACCTTAGGTATGTAATTACAACAATCCATTTATTGTAAGCCGTTTTTGAGTTATTTGCATTAAAAGAGAAAATGCACTAGTTCAATAACATAATAACATTTGCTACTATTAAGTAGCTTTTGTCCGATACATTAACAAAAGAATAATTGGTTATTTGTACGAAAGGTTAAATGTAGATAATTCTACGCAGATTGCAATTCCCGTACTGTAGTTATTTATGAGGGTTAATCGAAAGATTACAAATCAAGATTATCTCAAAATGATAATTATTTATGGCGAATGAAATAGATTTCTTCGAAGAACTGGCGATATTTTTCATCAAATATTTTGTTATATTAATCAATTCTATG
This sequence comes from Platerodrilus igneus, assembly GCA_036346225.1. Classification (NCBI taxonomy): domain Eukaryota; kingdom Metazoa; phylum Arthropoda; class Insecta; order Coleoptera; family Lycidae; genus Platerodrilus; species Platerodrilus igneus. The sequence continues at coordinate 990,218 of JARFIW010001393.1, read as the reverse complement.
GAATTAATATCTTAGTACTTAGAAAACAGGAAATGCTTTTGCACATTTTAGTTGCCAAAAATGGCAGCGCAAGAACATTTTTTGAAAAATAATGTTTAAAAGCTACACAAACATGGAACAATGTACTTCATCTAACAATATTTTATCTAAAGAAAAATAAATAAAAACATAAGAGGTTGTTTATAAATGTTCTATTTGGCGGCCATTTTGATCCAAGCATTTTAAAATGCGTCTTTTAAACTCTTCATTTGTTGCCTTTTGTATTTGCTCTGGAGTTACAGAATTTAGAGCATTTAATACTCGTCTTTTGCAATCTTCCTCAGTAGTAGGAGCGTAGGAGAAGACCGCATCTTTTACATACCCCATAGAAAAAAATCCAATTTCTAAATATCGTTCCCCTTTAAAAAGTGTTCATCGAGAAGAAAAAGAATTACTAAAACAATATGTACTTTACCGTTTAAATTTTCCTGGTAAAACACTACACATACAATTCGCGAATCTCTAATAGCACAATAAACGTTAAAAGACCATCTTTCCTGAAAATGTGTTATGTATGCCTGGTGAGGATTTTCTGTGGAACAATGGTGTGAATTATGTCGGTTAAACACTACGTTTTTCGTAAACTTTGCTTCATCCCTCCATATAATATTTTTCAAAAACTGTTCATCCTCTTGCGTTCTAAGTAATACAAATTCGCAAAACAACATCCTTCTTTCGAAGTCGGTTTCCTTAAGGTGCTGAACAGGATAAAGTGACCAACTTTTAGAATTATTTGCTTTCAAAATATTGCATATGGAACTACGGCTCATTCCTATATCCTGTACAGCATTATTTAGTTAAGCTCTGCTGCATGAAAATATGCCAATACATTAGTAACTCCAATTACTTCCTCCGTCACGGTGCTGGTCCTGTTCTTCTTTGTAATAAATGATCTATTATTCGCACAGTTTTCAAGAAGCCTAACATTCGGCGCTGGCTTTTCAGGAAATTTTTGATGAAAGACATCGCAAGTTCTTTGAAGAATTCTGTTGCATTCGCCATAAATAATTATCATTTCAAGATAATCTTGATTTGTAAAGTTTCGATTAACCCTCATAAATAACTACAGTACGGAAATTGCAATCTGCGTAGAATAATCTTCATTTGACGTTTCGTAAAAATAACCAATTATTCTTTTGTTAATGTATCGGACAAAAGCTACTTGATAATAGCAAATGTTATTATGTTACTGAACTAGTGCATTTTCTCTTTTAATGCAAATAACTCAAAAACGGCTTACAATAAATGGATTGTTGTAATTACATACCTAAAGTATTTTTTTCCATAGAATCGATTAATATAACAAAATATGGTAGGTTCCATTTAAAAAAAAAAACGGAATATTTCACATTTTATTAGTCAAATTATAAAATGAATTTTTTAGCACCCTGTACATTGCAATCAAATTTTTTTTGCACGTAGAAATAATATCAAGTATTATGAATGTGATTGCAAAAACAATTTTGTAAGTTCGTTCAATTTCTAGTTATTCCAATTTATGTGACAGCGTGCAAATGTCAAAAATCTATTAAAAGTCAAAATATCTCGAAAACGGCATTAGATAGAGGTATGGTTGTGTTATAAAAGTTCACATAAAATTCGACAAGGAATTCAAAAATGCATAAATATACAGGGTGTTCTATTTAAAATAACGATAGTAATACCGACTTCGGTATAACCGAAGTGCTAACGATCGAAACTATTTTAGACGTGTAGGGCACATTCGATAACCTCCTAGTGCAAATTTTCAGCTTCCTTCTACCATTGGTCTTCCATATACAGATGACCTCCCACTTAAAAAAAACACCCTGTATAGCTTATACGAAGTACAGACAGTGGTAATGGAGTTCGAGCATAAGCGTTGAAAAGTAAATATTACGAAGGGGAGTGAGACATGGATGTGCGCTATGCTCACAAAGTTTTAACTTGTATATAGAGCAGGCAATGAATACTGTTAAATGTAGAAAGACATTTGGAATTATTGTGCAGGAACAAATGATTAATATGGTCAGATTCGCAGTCATCATAGCAGTATTCGCCTCTAGCAAGAAGAGTTAGAAGCAGTTTTTAATGAAATGGAAACAGTACTAGCAGAGATATGGTATAAATATCAACAAAAAAAAAATTGAAGTACTAGTACGTGAAGGATGGGAAAATAAGTTAAAAACCATAATACAAATAGGAAACGAGAACTTATAACAGATTAAGGATTTCTGAACAGAAAGCCAAATAACACATCATGGAAAACTGAAAAAGATATAAAAGAAGGGTTATCACAAAGTCGTGCTGCAGTTAATAAGAAAAATTATCATGTTCGAAGACAACAAACATGGAGACAAGGAAAGATTGCTGAAAGCATATGTGTGGAGCATATGACTGTAGCGCTGTGAAATGAGGACAATAGGAGAAGCAAAGAGGAAAAAGATAGAAGCATTTGCAATGTGGTGCTACGAATGTACGATGGACAAAATTAAGAACAAGGAGATATTAGAACTGGTATGGAAAGAAAGAAATATGAAGAAAATAATAAAAAATAGGGGAGATGGGTAACTTGAGCTTATAGTAGTTCAATATTCAAGTCAACCACATCTGTATCATTTAGAATACACAAGGTCCAGCTATCATTTGTCACAAATTCTTAGGTACAAGATAGTTTTAAGTTTCTGTTGTGTATTTAATTTTTAGAGGGTACAATTTTTAAAGGATACAAGTCTTCACTACAGACTTCTGGCTCATGTGTGGACACCGACAGTACCATGCCTTTGCTACATGCTGTTGATGTTTTTCTTATACGTGAAACAATTCCAGTGAATCACTGGGCACTTAATCTGATTGTGGTTTCAGATGCATCTAAAACTCAGCTTCAAACACTGACCTTTGGACTCTGTAAAGGCAGTTGCAGTAACATGTGAACTTCCCCCCTTATTCGACTGGATAGCAGGTTTACCCTTCTTACTTGGTTTGTTGCCAATTTCAAACCCAACAATTTGACTTATTAACCTGCCATATTATGAGCAATTTGATATACTTTGCTGAAGTTGAATTGCACTTACGAAAGTTTTTTGTATGGTTTCAGGCACCACCCCACAGAAAGTATTAAGACACGCTAGATATAAAAACTAAATGGGTAAAGAAAAGTAATCTAAGATGGACAAAATGCATGTTGATATAACCTATATATTTTGATTTCAAATTTCTTAGTGTACATAAGCAAGACATTGCAGTAAAATTGATAGTTCTATTCAAATCATACACTTAAAAATCACAAAAACATTTTACATCCATTAAATACAAATTAGGACGAAACTGAAGGTCGTAAATTAATTTAAACCACACCATGTAAACAAACTAAACTGTTAACTTTCACAGTGAAATCATGTCATTTTTTAGAATTATGAAATAACAGTGAATTTAGTTATATCCAGCTCAAATATATACTGAGAAAATGCATGGATATTAGATTGCAGATATAATTAGTTATTTCAATACATTACAATGTATTCATTTATATTGCTGGACAGAAGGCAACATAAATGTTAACTTAAGTAAATCACATAATAACACGAGTACCTCCTTGGGTTTCTTTCAATAAACTCAATAGGAAGACTATACTATGACAAAAAAACCCATACAACATAAGAAGTAGAATGGAGAAAAATACTGTAGTTGGATATGCGATAGAGAATGAGTAATCTATTATTGGCGAACTGGTAATAAGCCAATATCAAGATGTAGTTATGGCAAAACATAATAAGGTGGATGAAACTGTGAGGTTGGCGTTTGATATAATGTTCATTTAAAAATGAAGTTGAAAGTACAGAGCTCTAAGAATTTGATTACATTCCTGTGGGAAATAAGCGGCAATCAACATAAAAGTGAATTAAGCCAGTAGATGTAGGGTAGTTTCACAAACACGTGCGGTTATGATGTTATGATCACCATTTAGAAGAAGGGGTTAGGACATGTGAGCTCATCCCTCCATTAAATTGAAATTTTGAGGTGTGTTACGACAAGGGAGTAGTGTTTTTAGGTAATTTAAGAAATGGTTGCAAGAAAACATCAGTGTTATTGCATACCCAGAAAATTACAGAGAATAGGATGATTTTTGTGTTTAAGAATTATTAATTATGCATCTGTGAACTGCAAACGTCTATTGCTTGTATAGGTATTTGGTTGGACTAATTAGCGACAGAATTGTGTATATTAATTTTAAAATGAAAGTTTTAGTGGTAAAATTTAGTACCAGTTAAAGCATAAACAATTAGTGTTTTGGAATGGACAATGAAAGATATAATGAAAAGCGAAGATTTAACTGTTTGCTATTGAAGGCATTTTCAATAACTGGGATTTATAAATGCCATATAAGTAAATACTGAAAACAGGGAAAACGTGGAGGATGAATAGCTTTGTTGATGGATTTGATTTAAGATCTTTTAAAGATTTTTTATTTTAGCAATGTCTGGCCAGAATGAGATTAAGAAATTTTCTTTTAAGGACGGTATATTATGTAATTTTAGTTGGAAATTATTTTATGTTAACTTCAGGATGATTTTTATTTGTATTTATAACTAGGTGAACAGTCAATCGTGAAAGATATCCAGCTACCCCAGTGATGGAATCATATTTAGGAAGCATTATATTTTTCAATTTTCTTTAATTATGACAGAATTAATAATTACTTTTAAGGTAGTTTCGAGAAATGACAAAGTTTAAGATACTGAAGCAAGAGAGATTTATGTGGAATAACCGCCTTCCATATAGGTATAATAGCAAAAGGAATTGCTGTACAGACAGTTTGGACCCCCTTCAATTTTGACAGAGAAAGCCTTTCAAAGTAAGTGCTAAAGCAACGTAGAATTTTTGTATTTCAGCCTTTTTATTGAGTTATGTCTTTATTCTTTCTATTTCAAATTTTTCTGTTTCCTTTATAATTTTTCCATAGGAACCCACTCTCGTACCGCTGCAGTTAGCTGATGCACCCTTATATTGTTATAGGATCCCCATCCCTTCAGGGCAAATCAAAATTTGTTCACCTAACTCTCATTTTACCCGTAGCATAAGCTACTTGATGTACCATTTATTTATTAGATTTATAACAGCACAAACAGCTATACAGCATTTCTACATATATTAAACCAACTTGACACTTTGTTTTGCAGTGTCTCCATTGCTACTGCCTAATTTATTATCTTAATATTAAATATACATATCTCCTCTAACTACAATTTATAAGTTCAATTTAGCTGGAAGTTTGATAAACCGGCCACTGTGACTAACAGTTCCAATTCTTGAAAAAGTAACTATAGAAGGATCCCAGACTGTGTATTGCGATTGACCTGATAGTTGCTGCGGCTGACTTTTACATTCCTCCATATTCATATTTGTTTTAGATTTCTCAGTATTTATTTAGTATCGAATCAATCCTGACATGGAATATCCCAGGGAACTTATGGTTGATTCTACAAAAGTGGGCACTTTCGAGTCCCTTAGCTACAATGTTCTTGTTAAAGCTTTGGTAAAACCTATTTGCTATAAAATAGTTATAAATAGTTACTTCTTGTATTAGACAAGTACAAAGTTCAACAACAATACATATTATCAGCTGTTAACAAATTATCAAAATAGCAAAACGTCATTTCGCCGACTGTCCCTAATTCTTCATTTTCAAGCTTACGATAAATATGCACCCATAACCTCTAACATTATTTGAAACCAAATAACACACAATGATTTTTTAATCCCTTCTCTTGGTAAAATAATTTAGATTTATTAGAAAAACAAGAAATTAGTTACTTAAATGTAATTTTGATGCATGTCCCCGCCTTACAATTCTACTGCGCAGATGAAACGATTTTAAATTCAAACACCTAAAACCGAAATCTGTAACATAACCAGTGCTGACAATACTTAACATTGTCATTATCTTAATAAATACTGTTTTACGCTTACGATTAAAGGAAAATACTGTTGCGTACCTTTTTTATGTGTAATTCTGCCAACGTAGCATAGTGCGTGAAATAAAAACTGGAGTACAACTTGAATGTTTTTAAAACTGCGCCGGTAAGTGCATGTATCATCATAACTTAAAAGCTTTTCAATTTGGTAGTGTTTACTTGGCAAATTGTGGTATTTACAAACAGTTCGCCGTTTCGCCGACTATCATTTCGCCGACATCGCCGAATATGACATGTGCCGATGAAATGACTAATTGTATGTGGCGCTACAAGTTTTATGTTAGTTGCACTTGCAAGCAACTTTATGTATACGTAAAAATAAAGCCTTTTAAAAATACCAACAAAATCAAAGTTTGTTAGGTAATAGTGTATTCCTTTAAAATAATTGTAGCATCATCAAACTACAGTCGTATATCCAAATTCGTTTTATTTGTATTTTATTGTTTTATAGAAATATCTGCCAAGAACAAACAAACGTTTAGAGTGGAAAATACAATTACGAGAAAATGTAACTGAAGATTTAGAAATTGTTTAAGATAGAAATTTTAATATTTGTAGAAATGAAGCTACTGCGTCTCCCAAAATCACAAAGAAAAAGAATACAAATGTGCCTAATGTAAAAAAATATCAAAGAGAAAGACATCTTGCGAGAATAAGGGATCAAAGATATAGAGCAAAAATGACTCCTGAAGCACGTGAGCGAAAAAGAAAACTGGATAAAGAAAAATATCATAGAAAAAAGGAATTGAAATTGTTAAAGCCGATAAGCAAATAAAATCCCAGAAAACAAAGAGCGTAAGGAAACAGTGGAAGTTTAATTCGAAAAAGTATAGAGAAAAACAGAAAATGTTTAAATATTTAGACAAAATTACACCACCCCCTTCGCCTTCATCTTCAAATTAGAAGAAAAAATTTTGCAAATAGACATCAAATTTCTGAACAAAAGAAGCGGGGAAGGAAATTAGTAAAAAAAAGATCAATAAAAGGTGTACAGAACTCTTAGAAAGAAAGAGAAACAAATCAAAATACTGCAGTCTTGGAGAAATATAAAAAAACAGAAAAGGGAAAATGCAAGCATGCATTTTCGCCATCACCTTTGACCCAGACAAAAGAAATTTTAAAAGGACAAAAGGTTCCAGAATATGTAAAAAAACAAATAACTTTTGAATACACAAGTAAAAAGGAATTAGAGAATTGTGCAAAATCTTCAAACCCTAATTCAAATGAAAGACAAGTAATCACTAAGGTTATTAATACAAATGTTCTTAAAAAGTACAGGGTTCAGCATTTTAAAAAAATGTGATATCATATAAAACAAGCAGAAAGCATCGACCTAAAGGTGTACAAAATTTAAAAGTACGAAGCAATAAGACACCACCAAAGCTTTTAAAAAAAATCAAGGCTTTCTGTGAAGATAATCAATGCACTAGAATTTGTCCGGGCAAGAGGGATTTCGTTAAAAAGGGGAAGCAAAAACGACTTCTTATGTACACAACCAGAGAAATGCATAAAAAGTTCAATATAGTAAACAACACCTCTATTTCATATGCTGGTTTTTGTAAAGCCAGGCCCTTTTGGGTTAAACACCCTCAATATAAAGATCGACAAATATGCACATGTGTTAAACATAGTAACATATATTTCATGTTCTTAAAGTTAAAACAAATTAAAGTACTAGGTGAACAAATTAAAGTACTAGGTGAACAAAAAATGCAGAATCTTTTAAATAACTTGGCTAGCGGAAAAAAACTGACACTGTTTTTGAAAATTTTAGAGTAAAATACTGTCAATAGCAAACTAAAAGTGAAGAATGAAATGTAAAAGGAGAGACAAAAATTGTTAAAATAGTAAGTAAGGTTCATTTGCATTCTACACTATTAGAGTTGATAATGGAATTTTAAAAAAAATTGCCAGAATTTAACAAACATGTTATTGCTATGAGGCATCGAGCTGTTAGGCTTAAAACAGAAAAAACAACATTTAACATCTAATGAAATTGTTTTTCATACAGACATCTCCAAAAAATTATATCAGCAAGTTGTCTGAAGAAATCCAGTCTCTACATTTTGAAGCATCGAAAAAGCAAATTGCATTGCACACTGGGGTTGCATACGTTATTGAAAATGAACAGCATCAAACTGTGTGTTTAGCTACTGCTTCTGACATAGACCATCAGGCGCATGCTATTTGGACACATATGAAACCTATACTAAACACTTGTCAAATAGAAATATTAAGAAAGTTCATTTTTTCAGACAGTCCCAGTTCACAGTACCAAAATCGCCTAAATATATTTCTCATGACAAAAACTGTTCCACTTCATTTCAAAAATACAGAAATCATTACTTGGAATTTCTCAGAATCTGGGCATGGCAAAAGTTGGGGAACCCTAAAAAAATGCAGATATATATGGTGTTAAGAGGAAATGATATAATATCTGCAGCAGATTTTGTAAATATATTTAAGCAAAGTTTTATAGGTAACTGTGTCATACATTCCATCTGAAAGTTTCTCAAAATAAAGAAAGCTTCTGAACATCTCTATTTCTCTAATTAAAAACATTATGCAAGTAAAGCAGATCCTGTGGATGACAAAACATGCCCTAATGTTTACAAGAACACTGACATGTTTTAAATACCAAGATGAATGTATTCATTATTCTTTAAGGAAAAGATGTCAACTTGAGCATAATTACTCAATATCAAATGAAAAATATGAAAAAGGTTTGCAAAACCCTTTAGTAATTATTTTACAATGTATCACTCCTTTTCAGGTGACTCTGACAGCACGCTCTGTACAAAATTCAATGATAAATCTATCGCAGGAACTTCGAGAAACATAAAAAGTGTATCTGGAGGTAAATCTAAGTAGATTCCGTAATTTTTATAATATCTTGGCATTTTAGAGCTTCTTCTAAGTAGGCAGCTTAAAACCGGTACATTTGTATTAGTTCAAGTAGAAGGAAATAAATGTAGTTATCGATATGTGGCAGTTTATGAAGATAACTTAGAAGATGATGGAGAAATCAAAATGATGTATATGAAATTAGTTTCGAAAGGTGGTACATTATTTTGTTCTAATTTATCTGACGTATCATATGTTATCGTACGAAAATGTACTAAATATTTTGGATCCTCCTTCAATCCAAATGAAAGGAGATAGACTCTTTTATAAGTTTAAAAAGCCAGTAGATGTGCATGGACAATAAATTTTGTTTATATTTTTACATATTCCTACTAATTCCAAAGATTTAATTTTTTGTATTGTATGATAGATTAGTTACCACATAAAATTCATTACTAATTTGAGTTGTTGGGTGTAATTTTAGAAAATTAGTTAACTAGCATCATTTTTAAAATTGTCATTTTACTTATAAATAAGAAAAGAAATGCTATTCGGTTTTAAGTTAGACGATTTCAAAACACTACAAGCAATAATTGTTAGAAAAATATAAGACATAACTCTTAGTTTACGTGCACTTTTTAAACAGCTTATTGTGAATAGTTTAAAAATTCCTGTAAAATAATTAACTACATGTGTACACCTGTAAGAAAATGCAGTGCTCGAATTATTACTACTTTTTTTACAAACAACTGCTAAATTGTAAAAGTAGATGCTAAGTTACAAAATTGCTGAAAAAATCGTTATTTTAAAAAGTCCAGCTCGGCTACTTTGGGGTTTTAACTTTGAAACCCAATTTAACAACATAGACATATTTTTGGTATTTTTCAGTCTGATGATTTTTTTATTTTCTTTTAAAGCAGAAAAGTCCCACTTTTGTAGAATCAACCTGATATCATTGGAGTTGTATTTAGTTCACCTTTGGAGATACATTAGGATTCGGTTCTAGTAAGCACTTCAAACTATTTACATGTTTAACCAATATTATTCTCTCTAATTTAACTAAATGTCCCGTCGGCCATTTGATGATTCCATAAACATTGATTAATTAATAAATTCATTTAATTTAATAAAGGAACTACCATTGTTTAACATAGATGTAGCACAGAAATCAAGTAAGGATGTTATATCGAAAGTCTTAGATGTGTCTAAGAGGTTGGCGAAATGAAATAAATGATGACAATTTGAAACTATTTTTCTATAAGCGGAATTAATTATCCATCGAAAAGGGTTGTGTTCTGTTAGTTAGTAGAATTATAATCCCAAATAGTCTAACGTCAAAAGTCAGAATTCATTCATTTAATTCATATAGGAATTGTTAGGTCGAAGTTGTTAGCCTGTTCATTTATGTGATAGCTTAGTCTAAATGATGATATATAGATGATGGATGCAAAATGTAGAACTTGTCAGCTAATGCAAAATAATGCGCCAGAATTGGAGTTGAGTAGTCGGCCTAAGATAGATTCAGTATTACAAAGAATGCATGGCAATTCTGTACATTATAAAACTAAAGTTCTTTTGTTAATAATTAACAGCAAGTCAAATTGGTTAGACGTTCATAAAATGTTGAGGTACGGTTTACCAAGTCAATTTAAATGCTTTATGCAACAGTATGGAAGGATCTGAATATTCAGTCACTTGATATTATAAAACAGTGGTATACCCTATTCACGTTAAATATGGGATGGCGTCATAAACAGTAATAAAGTGCTAGCGATTGTAAAATGTGAACGTAACTAAGAACGTAGGTTTTGATGTTTGAATTTAGTGTGTAGCAGTTTGCAGTTCTGTTCGGTGTTGCAACATTTTTTTACTTCTATTACCTTAACATTTCTCATTTTATTGTCATTGTTTAGTTTTGTAGTAAATCGTTTATGCTTTATATTTGCTAAATAAAAGTTTCTTTCAGTATTAAAACACTTTATACATTGCAAGTTTCGAGTATTTGACATTTAGAATGCCTAAACATTTGAATTCACGCGCACAAGAAATGGTTACTCTGATCAGGAAATACACATAAAATAACAACTATGACAACGCAGCATTTATTTGAAATATGACGTCATCCCATATTTAACGTGAATAGGGTATAAATATTCATAATATATGCTTCACACTGAAATTGTTTGTCAGGCATATTTAAAAGCAGTAAAGAAATGCATTTTAAAACAAATTACAAAAATAGCAACTGCAAATTACAAATGCTTAAGCAGCTTACAGGTGAATATTTCGATTGACAACTTAAATTCTGTAATATTAGAAAAAACAGTTGATTCGTGTCGACTGAAAAGTTAATGTGTAGCAAAGAAGAGATTAAACGTTATATAAACAAATAGATATAACAAACATTAGAACTCTTACTAGAAAGATAAATAACTACAGTTCTCTCACACTGCTATTTATCGAAAATACAAAGAATACAACCTTTACAATAGTTAAACACGCAAAAATTTCTAAATCTTTGTAGATTACTATAATAAAAAATTCAGGCAAACTAAAATATGAACAGTTATTAGAATGTGTATAACATCATTTAATTTATATAATGACCTACATTTACCAAAACAAAAACATTTCCTATTACATTTTTTTCCATCTTTAGCCATTGAATTCAAAAACATACTAACATACAAATTCTAAATTGAGCTATTATCAATTTAGTGACCTGTTCGGTTTTAAATAAAATACAGGTTGTAAAAGCTCAGCATAATAATTAATAGCATAAAGAAGATGCTGTTTAATAATTTACATCTCAAACCCGAAAACTAGTTTTTAGATATAACAACCTTCACTTTTATGGCAATTTCTGTAGCATGTTTGAACCTTGAACCCAAACATTAGCATAAACATTATCATACATATAAATAGTTCAATGTAAAAAGTGAGAATTTATACGTACCTTAACTTCATGATATTTTTCTTCTAAATAATAAGCAATATTTCTAGCTTCTTCATACTTTTGTGAAAGGTGCAAATACTTATCATAATGTTTTTTAAAAAGAACAAACCTGTAATAAAACATTAATATAAGTCATTGCCAATAATAAACCTACTTGTAAAAGTCATTTTCTGAAACAATGTCTCTAATACTATCTTCTGGATCTACTCTATCATAAACAGGAACTCGGCGATGATGCCTGTGAGGTAGTGTCATAACATCAACTTTGTCCAAAAAGTTTCCTTCTGTAGGAGACATATTACCAGAGGTATCTATATGGATTTCAGAATGTCCATGATATATATTATCAACCACAGCTACATCCACATCATTTTGAAGCACTAACTCGTCACTCTTGCTAGATTTTAGTTCACTGTAGTAATCGTCATTCATTCGAGATGTACGTTTAGTTGCACGATATGAATCCAAGAAAGACCTAGGAAATGTATCACCCCGGGATACAATAACCTCGGTCATATTATACACTTCTACTAAAATATTTAAAGAGGCACCACTATCTACACCAGAATAAACAACCAAAAACATTGTCACAAACAGAACTACAATAAGTACACAATTTCTTGTTATTTGAATTTTTCCAACCACAGAACTTCATTTTATATAACGTATTAAATTAATCACAGTAACTATTTTAGTGCCAGTTTCAATTGTATGGAACATTCACACCTTGCACACCTTCTCTAATTGACACAACAACAAATCTATAGGATTAATTCAGGTAACCACCACAACGAAAATATGTGTCAAACAAGAAAATCCTTAGATCAAGCTCCAACCTTCAACTGGCGTCCAATTTCGTACAACCTGTAGGAATCATATAAATAACACGTAATTTAAGGGTAAAAGCAAACCAAATTATAAATATGAAATAAATACAGTTAAACCGCGCACGTTACCAAAGTAATATAATTGTTGGAATGGATACGTTCAGTAACTGTGTACACAGAGCACAGTAAGCCTGAACAACCGTTCATTAAAAACCCGATTACAACTAGATCAACAAACTGCTTAGATATTTGCGTATATATCTATTATGTACTTTCAAATTATCCACACATTTGTATAGTAATACAGTTAAAAATTGTCTGTTTGTAAGTTGGTTAACTGAAGGGTATTCTGAAATGTTGGCACAAGCGTTTACTTAAAGTGAGATATACTATATAGAACAGACAACCCAAGAGTGTTTAAATGCTTATAATTAATTGCTTTTAAAGGATTCAGAATATTTTTAAAATGTTGACTTTAATTTTAAGTTATTTAGTTAAAAGGTTTGAAATTAAATAAATAATACAAAGATAATAATGATATTAGAAAGTTTCCTGGGAAATATACTAAATACCAAATTTGTACTATTATAGTTAATACCCTTATGAAAAGTAGTGAAAACCCTTGTTTACTTTTGTCGACTAACTATTCTAAAAAGTATTTGAAAAAAAACGGAATTTTCTGCCAATTATATGATTAGTACAACATTTAGAAAAATAGTCCAATCCCATTCGCGCTTAACCAATTTCTAAACCTATTATACACAATAATTTGAAAATTGGGATTCTCAACCTAAATCATAAATCAATGCGTAATAACATTCGATATTGGTATAACTGTACAGTATCTGGTACGACGTCACCAAACTTGCCTCTTAATTTAAACAATATTTTAATTTATAAAGCAGTATTATGCGGTTGAATGTTATAGACCTTAAATTAAAACACGCATCTTAACACTTATATACGCAGGATTATAAAAACACTTAGTAAATAAGATTTTAGGTTGCGACTGCCTTTAACAAAAGCAGTCGTACACCAGTGGATAATATTGTATAAAACCATGATTTTATCATTGCGATGAACGAAATCCTCCAATATTACTAACAAGACCCCATTATAGCAAACGTTAATAAAATTATTTATTTCGTAAATAAAAATAAATTTGTATATTATTTTGTATTGCAAATAATAGTTATATAAATAAAGTTTACAGAAAAACAATGTTTTTTTAGAGCTAAATGTTAGGTTGGTAATTATAATCAATACATTTTTAACTAACGCAAGTTATGTATCACCCAATTTATGTATGTATAACGAAATAGAAATAATTAGGAATTATTAGAAATTGTTAAAGGAATTATAAAGTAAAATGCAACAATGTAATACAAGGATAAACCAAACAGGTTATTCTTATTAACAGTTTATGAGAACGGATACAATACAATGTATTCCAGACAATAGTGATACTGCAGGTAGCAGGTCACAGACGGTTAAGATATCGCAATTACCTAGAAAGTAAGATTGTAACAATGTAACAAAGTATAGAATTAAAAATAAGCAGACATGAGCTCTACATGTTCCCACAGAAATGTAAGGGGAAGGGACATTATAAATAGACCAAGAGCCCCAAGACCCGGCAGTCAGTCAAAGTATTTAGCTTTAGCATTGCAGTTTGCTTAGACAACTCATAATAATTGATTTAAATCAGTTTATTTCGACTTAGAATACTTAATACCAGTTTGTCAAAATTCAACATTAATTTCTGTTTAAGTAAATAAATTTGTTAAGAAGTTTCAAAATGTTTTTTAAAAACGCAGCTCCCAAGCTCCGAATCTTAACTCGCATCAAAAGCAAAACATTAATATGTTTTAGTATTTACTATTGAGTTATTCATTATAATCTATAAAAGCTTAAAAAGTCGATTATAAAACACAAAATAAACCGCAAAAATAGTGCTTTAACAACTAATTAAGATTATTAAACGTCTGAAGAAAAAGAAATGATTATAACATTATAATTCAAATCTATAAAAGTTTACAAAATACAAAGTTAAAGAAATAAAAATTTAAGAACATTCGGGTATTTAACATTACAATAATAATATCCAATTCAAACAACACTTGCAAAACTCAGTCGAACACACGCGTCTCGGTACACAATTATTTTTGGCTGTTTCAAGGTCATGTTTGACGTATAAACATTAACCTTTGCACTCTTCACAAATAATTTCCTCTTCCATAATATTTATTAATAAAACTTATTATCTAATCCTAATTCTATGCAAAGTTAAAACAAATAAAAATAAAATTCAAAACCTATATGGCGCGGTGCAGTGATGTTTTATAATTATAATTTTTATGCGAAAAGTATGTTTTATTCTATGCACAGATATATAAAATATAAGTGGAAGAGGCGTTTTAGCAGTTAGATTCCGTTACCGTTCAAATAACAAAATACTATTATAGAGAGTTCAGTTTTAACGGATAATTTAAATATGAGTTTGAAGTGAAACGTCAAAGTTGATCCTGTAACAGCCAAAAATAATTGTGTCCCGAGACGCGTGACATTATAATCGGTGTACTAACATTAACAGTTGCCTGAAATGCATGAAAAACATGAATAAATTCACATAAATGCTTACAGTTTTTCAATACCCACAAAAACAGGTTGTTTAATAATTAAAATTTAATGAACCTCAGAATAAATATGAAAGTAATAATTTTTAGAAAAAATTTGAAAATATTCCAGTGGTTATTATTCATAGTGTTTGATGAAGTAATTAATCACTATTTTAATATACCACACATGCCAAATGCTATTTTTTTTTAAATGTATAACAATAGAATAAAGGTTCATTTTCATTCACAAATAATTATGACCTGACTATAATTGAGCACTTACTGTAAAAATCTAATTTATCCACTAAGTTATTGATAGCATTATTAAGATCGAATATTGCTTTGGTTTTTAGAAAGTTCATGATATATCGCAGAGCTTTAAAAGAATTAATTTTTAGAAAAAAGTTACTAAAGAATTTCTATAAATCTAGCTACAATGTATCAGAACGCACAAGATTCAAAAAAGAGTCGAAATAAAAGTTAGAAGTCACACCTAGACATTTTGGACCCCTTGTAATTTTTACCTAAATTTGTTTTTAAATTCAGCAAATTGATGTATGCTGGTGCGTAAGCATATATTTTAAATAAGCTGATTCCAAATACGGAGTTTAAGGGCTACTTCCAAACCATTGGGTAGATCCAGAGGGTAAATAATATAACTGTTTTTTATATTTCATTTTTAAAGAGTTATAGTCCCGCTAACGGGCTATACTCATTTTATTTTAATATTATTTGAGGTTAGGTGGTGAGCAGTATTACTTTATGGTTTAGGTGTTGATGTTTATCATATGTAGTATTCCAATAAAACTTTGTACAATATTGCAATTGGGTGTGTAGTGTATTATATAAGACAACGCGTTTTGTCTTTTCAATGCAATAGTCAACTTCACTAATATATAAAATGTCAACAATTTTTTTGAAAAATGTGTCCAGTAAAGTTACATCTCAAGGCTTTTCCAATATTTATATATCAATACGTAATGGCCACCATATACGTGGAAAACCGCCAGGGGTAGCAAGGTCTTTAAAACAAAGACTTGCTGGTAGTCTAAAAAATACAAATACTTTGAATTAGAATTATTATTTTCAGAAATTAATTATAAAGATCCTTCCATATATTATCGTGTAGATATTGGTTTTCCAGAAAAGGCTCTGGCTAGAAAGGAAGTTTTAAAGAAAAGATTGTCGGTGTTAAAAGCTAATCATGAAAATAAAGAACTTGAAAGTTTGTCAAGAAATAGAAAGCGTAATTTACTATTGTTACATAATTATTCCGTTAATCTTTTTTTGTAGTATTGATTGACTTGGATGAAACCAGAAACGAGTGGTTGAAAACTGTTGGGTCTTACCACATTAGAGATATAGCTGATCATTATTCAATTAATGAACACCTATTTGGTGATGCTTATTTTTTTTCACGAGTACCATTAAACATTTTTTATATTTTGGATGATGATAATAAATTACCTGTATATTATGGAAACACTGTAAAACCTTTGCAAGCTCGTAATAAACCAACTGTAGCATTTGAAAGTGATAATGAATCATTGTGGACATTAATATTTACTAATCCTGATGGTCATTTTACTGATCAAGAAACGGAGTGTGTACATTGGTTTGTGTAAGTTTTTGAAATTGAATTTGCTGTGTTGCATGACTTTCAAATTTAACAAAATTTCATTACGGATTATAGATTACAAAAATGGTTTGTTGTGATAAATGTCATATTTGTATTTAATATGTGCGATATAATTTATGATCTAGGAGACTTTTATGCAACTACATGCATCTATATAGTCTGATGTTGATAAAGACTCCGAAGACTATTGGATGAATTCGGAAAATTAGAAGTAATGAAAAAATATCTTTTTGTAACTTGGGTCCTTGTAACAACGTATCGTTAGGCTCAGATTTTTAGAACTTTTTGCTGATGCATCATGCACCACCCTGACATCAGTGCTGATGCTATCTGGTTTTATCACATAAAAATGTGATAAATAGCAAGAAATGGAATTATCAACACAGGGCTCCGAAATTGGGGACATGTGTTTCTGTTCTATGTACCTTAGCATAATATTTGAATACGATAAGTAAAGTTCAGGTGATTTTAGCAATTTGTTTTCTAATAAAATAAATCGCCGATTAGCTTAACTGTATGTGTCGCCTAAAACAGGCTCTCCATCACGAAACGGAAGTGAAACTTGAAAACGGCCCGAAGCGGTTCGGGTCACGGTATTACGAAATATTTCTTCGCACTTTATTTCTTCCGGGGAGTAATTAACTTTAGAAGGAATCTGTTCGATTTCCCAAAATTTTGGTATTGAAATTTCCAACGGAATATGAGTGCTTGTAAAAAGGGAATAAGTACTCGGAGAAATTTGTTGCATAATCTTTCCAACGACTATCCAACCAAAAACTGTGTTAATAGCCGTAGGTTGCCCTGGACTACCTAACACCTACCCTCCGTTAAAATGTGTGGAAATATTTCGGTGCCTACCAATGAGTCGATAGGAGCCGGAAAATGATACGATTTATCAGCAAGTTGAAGAATTTGTAAATGTGACCACTTTTTTTCTATTGGAATTTGTGGCATGTCAGAACATAACCTGGTAACAATGATCGTATCGAATGTAAATGTAGGTTCCAAGTTGTCCTGTAGTCTGATTGTGAGTCATGCCTCTAGTTGAATTTGAAGCCATGTTATTGCGACCAAAAATAGTAGTTGAAGATTGACGTCGTAAATTTAAACGACATGCGCATCTTTCACTAATGAAATTACATTGACTACCGGAATCTATAATTATTCTGATAGGGCAGAAATTGCCATTGTTGTCGCAAATGTTGACAACAGCGGTGGCTAGAAGTACCGTGCTCTGATTGGCGTTTGCTACACCACAAAGAGTACTGGATAGGTCCTCGGAAATATTGCTTGTATAAGCAATACAGTTATTGGACAAAGTGCCTGAAGGTGGTTGTAGGTTAGTCGAAACGTTAGTGGGTGAAGTGGTGTGTAAAGTCGAATGGTGTTTCACTTTACATTTACAGCATCGAAAAAGAAAGGTACAGTTTTGTACCACATGTGAAGGGTGTAAACAATTGATACATAATTGTTTTTGTTTTATAAATGTTAATCTTTCGTTTTCACCTTTCTATAAATATTTGGTGCATTTTGAAAGAACGTGGCCCTGATTACACAAGTAGCACGTAATCAGATTGTTTCCAAGTTTTTGTTAGGGTGTAACACCTTCGTTACACGAAGCGGTAAACGGAGATTTGTTTTTGGGTAATTTTTAAAGAAATTATTAGGACTGCTTTTCGCAACCGGTGAAGTAATCTTTTTTGTAGAAATATCTTATAGTTGCACAGATTCGAGTGCCTTGCATTTATTTTCAAGATAAGACACTAAATTGTCTAAGGTGGGAATTTCTACGTCAGCATATTCGACTTCGAAATGGGTTCGGGTAGAAACGTCGAGTTTTTGTAAAAGAATATGAAACAGTAGAAAATCCCATTTGTTTGTTTCAAATTGTAAAACCTTTAGTGCAGCAATGGATTCTGAAAATATGTTTACAAGAGCACGTAAATCTTTTGCATTATCGCCTTTTAAACTGGACTTCATAATATTGTAAACGGCTTCCGCAGCTAGAAGCCGTTTGTTATGATACCTTTTTATCAGCTTGTCGTAGGCGATTTGAAAATTATCCCCTGAAACGGGAATACCGACAAGCAATTTTAAGGGTTCTTCCTCTAAAAATGAGAGGAGATCTGATAGCGTTGTATAGGTCCTAAATTGGCGTTTTTTTTACTATAATACTATCGAAAAGTTTGTGAAATGTTTGGAATAATTTTTGATCACCCCTGAAAATAGGAATGCTCAACGATGGTAATTTTGCCGCAGCCTTCACTGAAACGGGTTTAGTGGTTTGTGCAGCCGAACTGATGGGACACAGTTTAACATGAACCGTTTTTGCCGAGTAATAGTAATTTTCAACTTGTTTTCTGATCAGTTCCTCAACATTGAAACCTTCATCATCTGTAATTTCTATTATTTGATAATGGACCTCAAAGAACTGGTCAAAAGAAGATTGTAGGTCTTCGTAACGTGTATTGAATAAGGGTAAAAAGAACGCTGCATCATCGGTTGCCTTGATGGAAAGATTGTACACCTCGGTGATCCGCTGAGCAAATACGTTTCTTTTGTAGTCTAATCGCTTTCGTTGTTGAGCCATTGTAATATGTAAACTTATAAGCGATTGACAATTTTTTTTTGAAATACGTAAATTAATTTTGGTGCTACTTCCAGCAACAAAATTGAAATATGAAATGCTGTATTGCAATAAATTATCCTCTGATTAAAGAGAATGAAACAAAACGCCACAGGTGTTTTAAAACTAATGATCGTACCACCTATTGTTTCTACAAATACAAAGTTCCGTAAATTGAAAAGTAAATATTGTGACCCTTGGTATTTATAGGAACAAACGTAATGTAAATTAAATAGAAAAGAATATTGTAAATGTAACGTAATGAAATGATTTATGTTAAGTGCGAGAAATGTGCCGCAAGGTATATAATTAAGTAAAATTTTAATTGTGACAGCAAACATGAACAGAAAACAGTTCGTTCAAATATTGAACTATAAACAAGTGTTAATTTTGATAACTATTAAATGTTAGATTTATCAAAACCTGCAATTCCAACCTAATATACGATAGGGATTTAGGAAAACACTTTGTGTATTTTAATAAAAATTGTAACAAAGTTTATAAATTCCGGTTTTATTCACTGGAAGACTGGTTTCTTCTGGATCCACGCTTAAATACAACTTTTTGTTGTTCCGCGCCGATGGAACATATGGTTATTTTATGGATCCATGCTCGTAGGATCATTTAGGTTTTTGTATAACAGCGCACGGCAGTAAATTTAATAATTTTCCTTCGATAAGTTAGTGGACCAGTCATGCATTGTTACGACAAAATCCCACCGGTTAATACGTAAATGGTTGAACAGTTTATAGCAGAAAACGTAAACAAGGTCAAAGACTTACCAATGGTGGTAGCAACAGCGGTCTAGTAGCCTCACTTGAAACTGTAAGAGGATATTTGGAAAGAAGGGAAAGGAAACAAAAACAATTCGCACCACGTAATCAGACGGTTCGAGGGCACTTTCACGAAGTTGACGTTTCGACGGGTACTTTCAAACTCGACTGTTCCTATTAAAAGCTCGACTGTCCCTTTCAAAGGCTCGACGGTCACTGATAACACAGGCGAGGATTGTCTTGTTTTCGACCACGCGTGCGTTCAGTTAATTTGAAATAAATGGTAAAACCAAATTTAATTGAATATCGCACTTGTTGCGCAAACAATAGGAAAAAGTTACTTTTTATGCAAGGGTTGCATATTTTGAATATAGATTAAAAAAATAAATTACCTGTATAATATTTTTGAATTGTTTTTAATTCGCACACTGATGAAACCGCTGCTTAAAAAAATGTGGTTGAGCAATTTTTATGTGATAAATGAATCGATACAATAATATACATGCAATAAAGTCAAGAGATAAAAAATTTAGTATAATTTTTAACACTATTTTAAAGATTGGAAATTAATCCATATTTATTTATATTTGCAACTTGAAATGCTTCTTTGTGGTACTTTTGTAATTGAAATTAAATGTAACATGTATACATAAACTTAGAAGGGTTAATATAGGTGTGTGACCTGTTACAAGAATTACCTCTGTTATAAATATTTAACATAGTGTGATTTCTGTTACTGGCATGTGACACTGTTACAATTATGACCATGTTTGTCAATTAAAATTCTTTCGTTATTCAAAAAAGCCGATATCTGTTATTAAGCCAGAAGTATTAAAATCAAAACAAATCAAAAACTGTCCAACATTACTTCAAAATGTATTGAATTTTTAATACATTTAAATACATTCCCAAGGAAATAAATCGTGTGTAAGTAAGATTACCGAATATCACATTGTATTGTTACAGATAAAATAGGCATTAAATGAATTAAATTTTGATTTGCCCTCGAGGGGTGTGGATCCCATAACTGTGGTGGTACGGAATGAGAATAGAAAATAAACAATGTTTAAATTCAAAAATTCTACATTACGTTAACACACCCTGAAAGGTCTCCTTATTTTCAAAATCAAGGGATGCCGAACAGTCTGCCATAGCAATTTTTTTGATGTCATTTCCATATGGATGACTGTTTTTACACATAAAACTCCCTTTCTGCTTTGGTATCCTAAAGTTGATCCTAATTAAAGAAATTTCTCAAAATAAAATACTCCTTCCAAATAAGACTATGACTGGGGTAGCTGAACATCCTTTACAAATCACTGGTTTACATATTTTCTAAATCAATTAAAATAAAAATCAACCTAAACTTAACGTCTGTCAACATAAAAATAATTTCAGTACACATACAATAAACTTTCTAAAAACAATTTAACAAATACTGGAGGTATTGATGATATAGCGATAAGTTTAAATGTCAAAATGTCATAAACTAATAACTGAGTAGTTATTGTAATTGCGAATTTATATTACATGATTCAGTTAGTGCCTGTAAAAACAACCAAGAAGAAACTCAAAACAGGGTCAAGTAAAAACATTTACATTACATTAATACTCTACATAAGTTTAACTTTATCATACCAATTCTGTTAGCAATAATCAACAAAGCATATGATTTAAATCTTCCTGCAAATGCTACTTAACCCTTTAACTGCTATGTCCGTAAATATATGTTTTCAAAACACATACTTAAAGTGCTACTTCCGTAAATATACGTTTTATAATTTCAAAAATCTGTGTGTCGTCAGTAAATATGCGTACGAGATGCTCACCTACTCTATTTTATAGTTGCTTATATGTATTTTGTAAATCACAAGTATTTCCGGTTTTATTAGATTTAGTCGTGTTCAGATTTTCAATTGTGTTGCAGGTGCTTTCATTGCAGATATAAATTCTTATAATGGCAGGATATATCAGTTTGACTCATAAGGAAGCAAGCAGTTACAGAAAAAAGAAAGGACAGTAGATATTTTAGTCTTGACTGTGACGTTGGACTTTGTCTGGTACCCTGTTTCGAACTATTTCACACATTGAAAAAGTTTTAAAATATTTAGCACAACTGATTTTTATTTACATTATAAAAAGTATAGTATTTATTTGCATTTTTTCAATATCTGTTTGACAGGTATGCTATGAACGTATGAACGTACCACAAATTATATAATATATATTCTATGTCAGCAATTATACGTTCTATGTAATTCTGAATGCTACATCCGTATATATATATATATATATATATATATATATATATATATATATATATATATATATATTGCTGTGATATACTCCTTTCAATGCGGAACTGGGTCCTTTCAACAAAAAATTCTAGTCCCACAGATTGGGCGTCATAAACGGCTGTGATCCTCTTTTCGCCTCGGCTGCTCACCTAATGTTATAAACCTCCTCATTCATAAAAAAAACAACACATTCCTACCAAAACATCAACGTTAACTCTATTTACATCAATATTCAGAATACATTAAAATTTCAAAATTAAAACTCAGCATAAATTTCAGTTTTAAAAGAATTTCAAGATTAATTTTATTATCATTTTAATGTGCATCCAAAATTAAAGTCCTTGTTGGATGCCTACTAATTAATATAACAATATAAGCAGACCGAGTCTGAGTATAAAGGAGCATCTACCACCCCTTTACGTTAATTAACCAGGTTCGTCTAATTGAGCTCAAAGACATACCCAAATTTTCATCATATTACCGAACATCAAAACTAAATACCCTTTCTACTTCAACAAGCACATTTCATCTTAAAATTAAAATTTTATGGTTAGTACAATTTCACTAATGTCCATTTAAAGTAAATCAATTATAAAGTTATTCAACACACACAAAATGTCAAACAAAATAGTATAATTTACCTGAAGGTTACTGTCCTCGTAGCTTCAAAGTACATCGTCCCTTTAGTTAATCACACCATTCCAACAGGATTATATTTACGGCTTCTAATTCTCAACGCTTTTAAAATTTTCTCCATCACCATTTATTTAAAGTTGTTTCTGGGCTTTTCCGGAACTCATCTATGTATATCTGACCCTTGTTTCGTGGATCCAGACACGTATTTGAACCATTTAATTATTAACACCCCGAAAAATAGCAAATAACTTCATACTTCTTTCACCAATATATGCCAAAACTGCCTACTTTTGTGTATACATTTGTCGTTGTAAATTTTGCTAATTGGTACAGTGAAACTAAATTTTATTACCTTGTATCTAAGTGCACTGAAGTACATTCATGTTAGCACGTAAATAACCAACTATTTTGAATCACTAAAATATACGAGCAAAATTTTAAATTATTTTATCAAACTAAAATGCACTGTTTAACATCTTCAATCAAGTCGCGGATGTAAGAGCTTTTAACGCATCGAATAGTCAAAAGTCTAAGAGGGCTTGTTTATATTCATCTCGGTATATATAGCAAAAAGCCGGCACGTCGCTTTTGTCCTCAAAACGGGTAATTCTAAAGAATTCCTCATTCTATGTTCCCAGTCTGTCGCTCGCGTCGATTTTACGAATTTTCACTCGTCCCATTTAAATCTCAGAAATTTCAACACGGCACGCAAGCATGTCCGAGAAAAACTGATTAATTTTGTACAGAAATTGTTGTTTCTACCTCTGATATTTGCATCCTATTTTCCCTCTACGGAAAATCCTCTGTACCTGCTAGAATGCTTGTGTAATGGAATCCGCCAGAATGAATCCCTTAAATCTACTTGAGTAAAAACAAACTTGCCATCTTTACTTAATTTCGCCTTCACCTGCTCCTGATATGCTGCTTCTACCCCCACTACTTCTGCATGTTTTTGTAATAAAGCTTGAACCTCTACTCTCCTATCCTCTGGACATCTTATTGTGTTGATCTGTTTACCTTCATCATCCTCTACCTCTACTACATTAATACTAAACTCCGTGTCATCCTCTGTGACTTCATAACTGCCCTTCCATGGCACTACCCTATCCTTAATCCTTATTACCTTCCTTTCCATATCTATCAAAACCCTAACTTCATCATACAGTCAACACCTAAAATGCTCTGAAACTTCAGTCCAGGTACAATTACAAACTCCTGTTCACAGCTAAAACCTCCTATATCTATCCTAAGCACCACAACACTATTTACTACAGCAAACTTCTTTTTATTTGGAGCTACTAAATGGCTACGCTTTATAGGCATAATTCTATCACAAACCTTATCCCTAATTTTGCTGACGAATTCCTCCGATATTAAACTCGCCTCTGCCCCTGTATCAAGTAATACTTCTACATTATTTTCAAAAATTTCTAAATTAATAATTGGCAAACATAATTTTCTACAGTTTCTGGCTCTACTTCCTCCTCAATTTTGAAAAATTCACGTGGATGTTCATATACATTTACACTGAAATCTAGTGGTCTGTCGCGTTCTAAAATCCTGTCTCGTCCTGTTTTCAGTGCTTGGTCCTGGTTGTCCTTCTACAACCTGTGCGACGTCCTCCTCGTGTTAATATCCGTGTCCCTGTCTCTATTCGCGTGCTGGTCACAGTCCTGTTTATCTCCGGTAAACTGTTCTGTCGCGTGTAACTAGGTCTTGGCGTCGGTCCCCTAGTCGCACTATTGCTCCTGTATTCCTGTCCTCGTCGTTCCCAATTCGGTCGAAAATTTCTGTTGTAGTCAGGCCGTCTCGGATAATTCGGTGTCCTGTTGTCAAACCTAACTGTGTTAACGTTTCGTTCTCGTATCTCTCTTGTCCGTCCAACACATACATCGTCATATCTCTGTAAGTATTCCAAAAACGTCTCCCGTTCTGTGATGTTTTGTAAGGCCACGTGTTGTCTAATTTCCAGTTCAAAATGTCGTGATAGGTACTTGATTATCTGTCTGTCCGTCAATGGTGGATTCAGTTGTTTGGCCACACTGTATTTGCGGATGGCATATTGCTCCTAGCTCCTGCAAACTCTCCCTTAAATTTTCCTGTAATCAAGTCGTCCCTAATCTGATCCTGTTTGTGATCACTCCAGTAATGTTGTAAAATTTGTTTTCAAAGTCCTGATACGTGTCTATGTCCTGTCCTACTAAATTGTACCATGCCTCCGCATTGTCCTTTAATAAAGCCTTTATCGTATTTAGTTTAGTCTGTTCGTCAAATAAATTTCCCACTAGATTTCTTACACTATTAATAAAAATTTGTGGATTTACCCTGTTATCGCCATAAAACTTCATGTGTTGGTCCAATGATACTCCACCTGTAGAAAATCTGGGACCATCCCCGTTAAATTCGACATGTTGTATTTGATACTACTAACTTCGCGTTCTACCCTGCCTAACTGATCCCTACATGAGTCTGTCACTTCTGTCATTTTACATTAATCTCTTCTTCACAAAAATGCGTGCCGGACCTTAAATGTCCCATTTCCTGTCGAAGACCTGTAATATCATGCTCATTTTTCAACCCTATTTTCAACCTCCCCATTTTACGGTAAGACTATTTTTAAATTCTGTAAATTCTTTCGTATTTTGTTCAATTTTCCCGCTTATCTGCTCTAATTTTGGTTGGACTCCTCCTCGCTCTATTAGATTCTTCCCTAGCTAATCGCATTTCCTCAAACATTCTCAACATTAACTCATTTCCTTGATCCCTGATTCCGTCCTCGACTGATCTCTACTGCCTCCAGCTTCTTCCATTTTCGAATTTTTCCACACAATGCACTATCGTCACTTCCAATTTCCACTCCTTGACTCCTTAACCACTCTTTTCTCTGCATACGTTCTAATCACTCACACACTCTAAAATACTCCTAAATTTATACACACACAGAAACTCTCTCTCTCAGATCGCCAGTTTCCTTGAATAAAATAACAAAAATTTTATTTGGAACTCGAGCCCTCACGTTGTGGTCGCCAAAATTTGCTGTGATATACTCCTTTCAATGCGGGAACTGGGTCCTTTCAACAAAAAATTCTAGTCCCACAGATTGGGCGTCATAAGCGGCTGTGATCCTCTTTTCGCCTCGGCTGCTCACCTAATGTTATAAACCTCCTCATTCATAAAAAAACAACACATTCCTACCAAAAATATCAACGTTAACTCTATTTACATCAATATTCAGAATACATTAAAATTTCAAAATTAAAACTCAGCATAAATTTCAGTTTTAAAAGAATTTCAAGATTAATTTTATTATCATTTTAATGTGCATCCAAAATTAAAGTCCTTGTTGGATGCCTACTAATTAATATAACAATATAAGCAGACCGGAGTCTGAGTATAAAGGAGCATCTACCACCCCTTTACGTTAATTAACCAGGTTCGTCTAATTGAGCTCAAAGACATACCCAAATTTTCATCATATTACCGAACATCAAAACTAAATACCCCTTTCTACTTCAACAAGCACATTTCATCTTAAAATTAAAATTTTATGGTTAGTACAATTTCACTAATGTCCATTTAAAGTAAATCAATTATAAAGTTATTCAACACACACAAAATGTCAAACAAAATAGTATAATTTACCTGAAGGTTACTGTCCTCGTAGCTTCAAAGTACATCGTCCCTTTAGTTAATCACACCATTCCAACAGGATTATATTTACGGCTTCTAATTCTCAACGCTTTTAAAATTTTCTCCATCACCATTTATTTAAAGTTGTTTCTGGGCTTTTCCGAACTCATCTATGTATATCTGACCCTTGTTTCGTGGATCCAGACACGTATTTGAACCATTTAATTATTAACACCCCGAAAAATAGCAAATAACTTCATACTTCTTTCACCAATATACGCCAAAACTGCCTACTTTTGTGTATACATTTGTCGTTGTAAATTTTGCTAATTGGTACAGTGAAACTAAATTTTATTACCTTGTATCTAAGTGCACTGAAGTACATTCATGTTAGCACGTAAATAACCAACTATTTTGAATCACTAAAATATACGAGCAAAATTTTAAATTATTTTATCAAACTAAAATGCACTGTTTAACATCTTCAATCAAGTCGCGGATGTAAGAGCTTTTAACGCATCGAATAGTCAAAAGTCTAAGAGGGCTTGTTTATATTCATCTCGGTATATATAGCAAAAGCCGCACGTCGCTTTTGTCCTCAAAACGGTAATTCTAAAGAATTCTCATTCTATGTTCCCAGTCTGTCGCTCGCGCGTCGATTTTACGAATTTTCACTCGTCCCATTTAAATCTCAGAAATTTCAACACACGCACGCATAAGCATGTCCGAGAAAAACTAATTAATTTTGTACAGAAATTGTTGTTTCTAC
Organism: Platerodrilus igneus; assembly: GCA_036346225.1. Taxonomy (NCBI): domain Eukaryota; kingdom Metazoa; phylum Arthropoda; class Insecta; order Coleoptera; family Lycidae; genus Platerodrilus; species Platerodrilus igneus. Next base: position 962,610 of record JARFIW010001393.1, on the reverse strand, counting down.
CTCTCATGTTTGCCTCTTATTTTCAACCAATCGCAACCCAGTGACGTTGCTCAAATCACGCCTTTTACTATATGTGTCTCTGTCTTGCGCATATTATCCGTCTCTATCTACCCTGTTCTGAGTGGTACTAATCGATATTCTTGTTGTTTCTACCTCTGATATTTGCATCCTATTTTCAACCAATTGTGACCCTCGTGACGTTGCTTAAATCCCGCCTTTTACTATATGTGTCTTTGCTTGACGCATTTTCTCTTTCCTTTTCTAACCTGTTCGTATTGGTGCAAATTGATATTCTTTATTATCGATTATATTTTAGTCCATGTGGACTGTTATCTGGGTTTAATAACCCCGTATCGCACATTCTCGTGAATATTAAGCCCCGGTTTCTCCAAGATTCTTTGAAACTATTAATTATCTACAAAATTTACGCCGTATGTGATATTTAAACTACGCAGGTGTTCAAAATAATATTAATTCTCAGAGCTTTTAAATAAACCCTGTTTTGTATTTCGTGCTAAAGCATCTGACCGTTTCCAATATCCTTAGACTCGACATGTTTATCTACACAAATTAAACTGAAATTGCCTTTTAAAAACATCCTACTTCTAACTAACACTTCTAGGATTTGCATTATTGGGTTTTACAAGTTTCTATAGATATTATCTGTACGTTTTGTTCAATACCGGTTATTTGAAATAGAGTTAATTAAGATAAATTTTGCATGTAATTTCTCTTTGCTTCTTTATTAGGAATATATAAATTACACGCAGAGCTTTTTTTTAATCTGTTTCTTTTGATATAAAGCGTCTTATAAATAATTTAAATTTCTTATTTTACTGAAACGACCGAGTTTATTTATGCTTCAAGGTTTTAATAAAGCGTATTATTTAATGAAATTCCTTATACACGGTGATTAAAATTATTTGATGTGATTATTTAATTTTCTACCCTGGTCTAAATATGAGTAATATATATAAAATATATATATATATATATATATATATATATATATATATATATATATATCTATTTTGTATTGTTAACGACCTTTAGTGTTAATTTATTAGTGTAGTTTGTGGGTTATAGGTCTGCTGGAAATAACTACTCTTCTTTAATACCTAAATTTTCGCATATATTTTATGCTTGATCACAGGTTTAACTAAAAATATATAAACACTGATTAATACTATAAGTATGACAACTTGCAGCTACTTACAATGAGATTGGTTATAAATATGATTGGAACATGGAATTATTGTGTATAAATTAAATATTTAAAATAGCTTTTTTCAATGGTAAAAATTTTTTTAATATAGAAAAGGTAAAATATTGGTTTGGCAGAATTTCAAAATTTGATTAATACTATCTTGGATTTATATGTATGTATGGGTGCATGTGTAAGTAGAATGAGGTGCCTAACTGTGTTTGAGTGTATGTATGTGTGTGTGTGTGTGTTTGGATGTGTGTGTGTGTGTGTGTGCGTGCGTGCGTGCGTGCGTGTGTGTGTGTGTGTGTTTGTTTGTTTGTTTGTGTGTGTGTGTGTGTGTGTGTGTGTGTGGGTATGTGTGTGTGATAGTATGTCTGTGTTCCCAAGTAACGTAAAGGTTACCATATATAAGGGTATGTGTTTATATAATTCTTAAGTATCCAAAGTTTTGTAGAAGTTTAGTTATTGGAATTGAATTTTAGGTTTAAGAGATATGCGTTGTAACGTGCAATTTTTGTAAGTTTAAACTTTTACGCTATCCTCTACTCATAAATAAATCTCTACAAATCACTGGTTATATTCTATATTATATTACGCTCCTGTCGGCTAGCGTACTTGCAATACATCAGTTTGCATAGCTGGTTGCATAAAGGTTGGATTTACATTAATAAATAAATAATTATTCGTCGTATAAATTTCGTCCTTAGGCTATTTATCGAGGTCGAGATAAGACGCTCAGATGTTATGGGGATAGCAACGAGGTGAATAAACGGATAGTCGAGTTTAGTTTTGCTCGTCGCTCTGATATATGATTTACGTTGATAATACGGTGTCCTGTTTGCTTTACTAATTGTAGTTTTTTTTTTGTGTTTGGGTCCGATGTAACTACGTTAAAATAATGTTTGCTTTCCGTTGTTGCTTTGAAGATTGTGATTTTATATTTAATAACTACAAGCACGTCACGATTTTAATTGTTTTTCTGGTGAAGGAAGAGTTGTTCTTTGTTTCTAAAAATGAGTAGTTTGTATATTAATGGGAGAGTCGAGTTTCGTTCCTGGTTACTATATATTAATTACGTGGAAAAGACTTGTCTTTTTGCTTTAACAAGATTGAGAATTAATGCGGGAATTCTCAGATCGTTCATGAACAAGCACGCCGTGTTTTTAGTTGTGTTCCTTGTAAAATAAAAGCTTTTACGGAACGTGTGACGGACGGTGTTATTGCTTGCACGTGTTTTACTCATTATGGGTTTTGTTTCTTGCTTGGTTTTATGTTATTTAAACTGTGAAGATCGGATTTCCGTGAAAGGAATCTGAAAAAGAAAAGGTTGCTTCTTATAAATATGTATCTCATTCACATGTATACAGTTGATACTGTGGTTCGGAATTTTCTACTACCAAAGAATCTAGAATAGATCACTACTCGTGCAAACTTTCGTTATGCAAAGCATTGGATTTTTCTTTGTTGCTATAGGTAGCAAATGAAACATCTCGCGTTGCTGTTAGTTTAATGCAAGAACTTATCAGAGGACATGCATTACATCGTGCCTTGCAAGCCCGTGATTCTAAATGCTAAATTTTTACTACAATTTTTGTGATTAGTGTAAAGTGTAAGAAGTTCCATCAGCAAGCACCCTTACAATCAAGGGTGAAGTGCTGCGTTAGTGCCGAACATCGTACTCCACCAGCTCCAACTGCAAGGCTATCAGTAGCCGAACTGGTCCAATTCTATAGAAACTCTTCCTGTGCTCCTGGTTGTGTAAGTTGAACTATTTCATACTTGTTATTACTGTAAATATCTACCCGTTGCTTTACTATATCTTTGTCATTCTGATACCTTTTACCATAGACTTGCATGACATTTTAAAATATTAAGGAAGGAAAAAAAAAACTAATACTAATGAATTACTCATCAATTGTGCTTATCTATTTATCTTTTGTTAAAAATATTTTTGTCTCATTGATGTTAAATTGGTGTGTGAGGAAACGTTTCTGCTGCTCCCCAATATTACCTCATTTTGTATTAAAAGTTTTTGTACTGCTTTTACCGTTGCTACATTATATAGATTATCCAACCGTTTTCTTTTACATTCTTTTACATTCTTTTTTTTTGTTTCAGGTTTACTTAACTATTTTTTTTTTCTTTCAGGTTTGCTTAACTATTTTCATTGCAGGTATTGTCCCTAATTTCTTACAGCCGCGTACATTCTATGTTAGTCTACTTTCTACAACCCCCCCTAATCTCCGATTGAGCCCGGTCATTCCGTAATTTCTTTGTGTTACACACGGCTACACGAGCCAACGTAACAGCGTATATAGAACTAAGATCACCAATATCACTTTTTTTGTTCATAGATTTTGTATTCTTATAAATATGACATACTTCCATAAAAGTTCTTTTGAAAGTATTCTTTTCTATTTGAATGATATTTGGGTTGTTGAAATCATGTCCGTCATCAAGTGCATGTGTAGCTAATGCACATGCTTTAGGTTTAGTATGAATATCACTTTTATGTTGTGTAATTCTTTGTTTCAAATTTTGAGAAGTTTGGCCAATGTATGAAAGATCACAATCTAAACACTTTATTTTGTAAATAACGTTTCTATGTAATACCTGAGAATTTTTGTCTTTCATTTTTGAAAATAGACTACCAACACTAGTCACATTCTTTTTTGCAATTTTGATGTTATGGTTTCTAAATATTTTTGTTAATTTTGGTGTTAAATTTTTTAAATAAGGCAAAGAAGCGTGAATTTGGTTTATATCACCGTTTATATATTTTTTATTTTGTACATCTACAGTTAAATTATTTTCAGACCTTTGATTATATAATAATTTATTAACTAACGTCTTAGGATAATTATTATTTTTTAAGATACTGCTCAGTCTTAATATGTTTTTATTATATAGAGAAGAATGTGAAATCTTTTTTATTTTGTTTTTCATTCCTAAAATAAAGTTGACTTTTATATCGAAAGAATGATATGAGTTATAATTTAGATATCGGCCAGAGCTTGTTGGCTTCATGTACCAATTTTTACCATTGAAAAAAGCTATTTTAAATATTTAATTTATACACAATAATTCCATGTTCCAATCATATTTATAACCAATCTCATTGTAAGTAGCTGCAAGTTGTCATACTTATAGTATTAATCAGTGTTTATATATTTTTAGTTAAACCTGTGATCAAGCATAAAATATATGCGAAAATTTAGGTATTAAAGAAGAGTAGTTATTTCCAGCAGACCTATAACCCACAAACTATCCTATTAAATATATATATATATATATATATATATATATATATATATATATATATATATATATATATATGTTTCTAGGTTTTCTTAATTTAGCACACAAGTGGTGCATGTTTCATCCTTAATTCAGCAGCGAAAGGGTTAACTAGACTTTCAAAAATACAACCACTTTGAGCAGAACAGTAACCAAATCTGGTACTCACCACTTTAAAAATATACCTTGTATCAAAAATACATGTAAATTTCCATTTGTTATAAATAATTTCCTAAATGAATTTATGAATTAATTAAACCTTAAGACTTCAACTTCTCTCAATAAAATTGTTAGATTTAAAAAGCCGATACAAATATTTTCATAAATCTTAAAAACTACTTAGACCTTTGAATTCAATAGTCTAGAATTAATTCCATACCAAACAGTTTCTTAATGCTCCAAAAAGTATAACACAAACTTCTGTAGCAAGGACCGATTTTCGAATGAAATTACACACCTTCACCAGGACTGAATCAAAACCAATTGGCAATGAATTAAATTGCAGCAGAAACAAAACAAATAAGTTTAAGCTAATATTAGCAGTAATGTTTGAAGAAGAAATGAAATAATAATCAAAGCAATAATTGTAGCGTAGTTGAATCATTAATCGAAACCTTAAGACATCCCATTACCTAATTAATTTAAAATACACAAGTCTAATTATGATTTTATTTAAATCGGCAAAAATCAAATTGAACAACACTTTTGATTATGGTATTTGTACTTGCACTTATTTTAGGAGAACTCAGTTATTTTCAAATACCGGCACTGTTTCGCAGAAATGCAGCAATTGTCCGCTCAAAGTAATTGTATTTCTATATATAACATATAATTCAGATTATTAACAACCATTTGTTCCAGGAAATTTCATTGTAACCCAGTATTAAAACTCGCAAAGAGCTACACACTTCATGCCAATAAGAATCATTCAGTCCATAACAAACGATTTTGTTCGTCGAGCGCTTAGATTAATCCAAAGTCGACGACATTTACGATATGTAAAATCCATCTTGTTAATTTCTAATCGCACCGAATGCTTTTCTCTGTAAATAGCAGGTACGTTTCAATATTGTTGTTATCATGTAAGTGTTGGGTTCATTTAATGAAATAACAAATGACTACCTGACCAACCATCTATCAGTAATACTTTTATATTAATTAATTTATGCATATTTATTTCAGCAAAAGTGAAAGAGTCTTCCATATAAAGAGTTTTTCGTTAATGAATGAATGAAATATATGTGTAAAGTATACATCCATTTAACTAATATAAAGCACACGTGAGCGTTTATAATTATAGTTTGTAGTTTTATGATTTATTACTGAGAATTTGAGTAGTGCCTTTATAGACCATAATGGCGTCTTTTCAGCTTGACGTTTGGAGCCAAATTTTATTGCTGTTAAAGGCCTGGGCCCTAAAAGAGATTGCTATGATGAATGTTTCAAATTGCCCATTGTCTGATTATGTTTGTTAATGAATAATATCACTGCAGTCATACATAAGATTTATAATAATACGAAATAACCTTTTACACAATTAATACATCCACAGCAGCATTGTCTTACAAACAATATCTTAAATATAACATCGATAAAAATATAACTTCCTCTCAACACAAATCTTATATACTAAAAATAAATCAAACATCTCTTTTCAAAACTAGGATGACCACTCACTTATTCTACAAATCTTATTGTCGTAAGTATCATTCACAAACAATTTCATAATTAAATCTTCCTTAATGTGTACAACATTTAGCTTAGTAAGTCATATAATTTATTATCCTCTCCCTTAAAACCGTATTAAACTATTTGAATTCAGCGGGGTTAAATAATCACCCTGTATAATGGCGAAAACCTGTATTGTAGTTTTGCCAACCCTTTTTAAAATTAAATTATATTGGCTTTTACACATTATTCTTCTCAGGGTGTCTATTGTCACGAAAAAGACACGAATTTCGTTTTGCGGTAACTAAAGTAACGAAAAGTCACTAAATCCTATATCTTGGTCACGAATTTTTTCTTCATTGTTTGATTATCGTATGTATTTCCACAAATACGTCATAAAATTTTATAGCCATACTTCAGATGTTGCAGCAAATAAATGTTAAAGGACAAAAAAGTTTTTTATCGCACCGAAAGCATACATTTATACATACATACATACATTTATTCGGTTGGGTTATATAAACCCTGCGGTTTTTGTTTGACCCTTGAATCTAAAAATCGAGCTTATCAATGCTTGAGCAGCAGTTTTGTGTGTATATTTCTGACATGATTTTTTATTATTGTATGCGGTAATAAATACCTGCTATTATAATCAACCCCAGGCACTGTGGCAGTGGCGCCAATGACCTTCATTGTAATATGGAATTGGAATGTGGGCAGGGAGCAGCGGGCGACCGCATTTAAAGAATATTACCGCAAGTCAGTCGTAAATAAAACCTTATGAGATGTGTTTCGTTTTGATTATTTGTAACGCCGCAAGATTTTACGTTTTTAAGTTTACACAGTGCGTATGTACTTAAAGTGAAAACTTTCTTGTAAAAATGCCTGGAAAGTGTTTGTTTTCTGAACTTTGGTTGACAAATCCGATTTTTAAAAGCTGGTTACAACCAGTACCTGTGACCTGTGACCTTCATTGTAATATGGAATTGGAATGTGGGCAGGGAGCAGCGGGCGACCGCATTTAAAGAATATTACCGCAAGTCAGTCGTAAATAAAACCTTATGAGATGTGTTTCGTTTTGATTATTTGTAACGCCAAGATTTTACGTTTTTAAGTTTACACAGTGCGTATGTACTTAAAGTGAAAACTTTCTTGTAAAAATGCCTGGAAAGTGTTTGTTTTCTGAACTTTGGTTGACAAATCCGATTTTTAAAAGCTGGTTACAACCAGTACCTGGAAATGTTCATATTGCTTTTTGTGCCTACTGCAAAAAAAAATTTGATATTTCAAAAGCTGGAATATATAATGTAAAACTTCATTCCAAGGGACTAAAGCATTCTAAAATAGCTAATCCAATACTCAATATGAAGCAACCAACTATTGAGGATAATTTAGTTAGAAATACTCCGGTCTCAGACTCTCAACAAAATGATATTTCAGCTTCAGTAACAGCTGATTTACCTGCAAAAGTGTATTCTAAAGAAGCTGATCGTGAAAATAAAAATATTGTTTCATACATGATTCGTAACGAGATTACTAAAGCTGAAATATTATGGACTATGCACAAGATAGTATTTTATTCTTCGTCAGGAGTACATCAGAATGCTACTGAACTTTTTCAAATAATGTTCCCAGATTCTTTTATAGCGAAAAACATGCAGTTACACAAAGACAAAATATGTTATATAGCCACTTTTGGCTTGGGTCCGTTTTTCCAAAACGAACTTTTAAATAAAATTAAAGATTGTATTTTTTTGTGTATAAGTTTTGACGAAAGCCTGAATAAAGTTGTGTAAAAATGCCAAATGGACATTCTTCTCAGGTACTGGGATGATGAAGATAAAATTATTTGTCTTCGTGTTTTCTTGAAAAAACCACTGCCATCGATCTTTTAAATGGTTTTTTAAATACCATAGATTCTTTTAGTATACCCCATTAAAAAAATTTGTAACATCAGCATGGATGGACCTAATGTGAATCTGAAGATCCTTCGGGAACTAAAAGAACACATTCGAATTTCTGGTAGTGATGATGACCCCGCAATGTTTGATCTTGGTACGTGTGGGCTGCACATTGTTCATGGAGCATATAAAACAGCACACAATGGCACTGGTTGGTTTATCAATGAATTTCTACGTGCATTGTATAACCTTTTCAAAGACACTCCTACTAGAAGAGGAACTTTATCTATCATACAGGTACAACAACATTTCCACGCAAATTTTTGTTTAATAAGATGGGTGGAAAATGGCGGTCTTTTACAGCGAGCAATAAAGCTCTATTAGAGCCTCTTAAAAAGTATATTACAGCAGTTTCAACTTGTCCACCAGATTGTGCTAGTTTTAAGAAAATCAGTAAAGCTTTGTCAGATAGTTTCTTGCTAGCAAAACTAGAATTTTTTTGTCCGTAGTGTCTGATCTCGAACAGTTTTTAACTAAATATCAAACAAATGAACCGATGTTGCCCTTTCTTCATTGCGATCTAAGTTCGTTGCTGCGTTGTATTGGGGAAAGATTTATAAAAAAGGAATTAATAAAAAGTGCAAAAACGTCTTTGGATTTAATTAATATTAAACTTGAAGTTGCCAAAAATTTGTTATCATCAATGCAGATAGATATTGGCTTTGGTGCTAAAATAGCAATCAAGAACTTGAAAAAAACTGTTTCAGAACTTCAAATTTTAATGTTTAAAAAGATTGTCAGACCTTTCTTAAACTCCTTTTTAAGAAAATCGGTGAAAAGTCACCTCTTAAATATAAAATTGTTAGAGGTGCATCATGTCTTTCTCCATATGTAATGAAAAGTGAAACACTTAGGAAACAGAGGATTCAAGACGCATTAGAAGAATTTGTAGAAAAGATACATATAAGTCCAGGTTGTGCAGATGGTATAAAAAGACAATATAAAATTTTGTGTGTATCAGAACGTGATTCTTTAAAAGAGTGGCGTAATGAAAGGCTGGATATATATTTTAACGAACTTTTTGTAAAATCCTCTATAAACGATAAACAATTTCTTACTTTTGTGAGGATAATTTTGACAATGTATCATAGCAATGCCATGGTAGAAAGAGGGTTCTCTATAAATAAAGAATGCTTACAGAGCGGCTTAGAAGAAAGATCATTGATTTCACAAAGATTAATTTATGAAGCAACATTTAAGAATTTAGATATAACTGCGAAAATGCTTCATGCTGTAAGGAATGCATCTTCTTTAAGACGTGAAGCTATTGCCGAAAAAAGAAATCTAAGGAAAAGGAAGTATGCAGTAAATAGCGGATTGTGAAGGAAGTTGCAGAAGAAACAGAAGGACATAGCGAAGCATAACTTTGAAGAACTAAAAGCATTGGACATTGAGTTAGAAAAATTAAAGAAAAAATTAAAACCATTATGAATTTAAATTGTGTTGTTCTCAAATAACCTTTATACAGGGTGTCCCAAATTGAGTAGGATAGCATGGGTATCTTTCTTATTATTAATGATAGAGATCTGCTTAAATGGGCAAAGTTGTGTTATTTGGATAGCTTATTTAAATTCCGCATAGATACATTCTAAATTCCAAACGATTTAGAAATTATTTAAAAAACTGAAAACTTTCAATTTCTTCGAAGTCGAATATTTTTGTTATAATAAAAGATACGAAAAAATGTATCTTATAAAAGTTACTTAGTTTAATTGTGTGCACTTAAAAGCGATATTAAAATTAAATTCAAGATGGCGGTTATCGAGATATTAGCATCAACTTTCATATTTTAAATGGACGCCATATTGGATTTTTAGATGGTTAGATAGCATATTTTTTTCTTTTTTCAACAATGTATCACAACATATGTTTAAATGAAAAAATTTTCTGAAAATGATAATTTAAATTTTTTATCAAGTAGGCTTCACCAGATTTCTCTTAAACAAATAAAATTATAACAAACTGTCATGTTGAATTAGTGTATCTGTTGTACTAATAATTGGCATTTGTGTATTCTCTTTCCCAGTTATAAGTTGTGATATACTTATTCTATAAAATATTCAAATGGCAAATTTTTTAACAAGCGAACAATGTCATATGTTTTGTACATACATAAAATGTAATAAGAACAGTCGTCTTGATGCCAAAACATACTTAACAAACTTTCCCGAAAAAAGACACCCAAACATTAAAATCTTTCAAAGATTGGACACAAATATGCAGCAGTATGGATGTTTAAAAAAACCTACTCGAAACATAAATGGAGACATTGCAGATGAGGTGTTGACACTGGCCTGTGTGGAAACTAATCCAAACATTTCAACACGGGAAATAGAAACCCAAGTAAACGTATCCAAGTCTTAAGCATCAAGAATTTTAAAAAAGCATAAATATCACCCTTACAGATTTCACATTGCTCAAAACTTACAACCAAACGACTATCTCCGCAGATCAACATTTTGCAGATGGTTTATCAATCAAGTTAGGGAGAATGATGATTTTATCAATCGCGTTTTGTGGACCGATGAGTCTTATTTTTCTAACTGTGGAATATTTAATCGTCATAATGAACACTACTGGGCACAGGAAAACCCACGCATAACAGTTCCACGCTGCAATCAAATTCGATTTGGATGTAATGTTTTTTGTGGTATATTGGGAAACCGTTTACTTGGTCCTATAATATTCAATGGAACCTTAACCTCTCAACGTTATTTGGAAATGCTTCAAACATCTTTAGAAGATTTATTAGATGACCTACCTTTGGCACAAAATAATCAAATTGGGTATCAACAAGATGGCACATCTCCACACAACGCTAGAGATGTTATCACCTACTTAAGTAACCGTTTTGATGGCACACAGGTCACTTAGGTACGACAAATGTCCTGATTACTTAATTTTGTGATTATAATGGTATGAAACTTAACAGCAATAGAATAAATACTGTTGAAAATAATTGTTTATTTTAAAACCTTTGCAGGGTGCGTTTTTCTAATTTGATTATGTTGCTTGGTTTCCAAAGAAATGTTGTTGATTTTATATACATATGTCAGTTGCAGTATTTTATAAAACATGTATGTCATAAATTAATGTTTTTCCATATTTAATAGATTAATTTACATCGTTTCTTATTCATTGCATCAAACCACTCTGTGATTCTAGCATTGTAGAAAACCACAAGAGTTTTCCATATTGTCTAGAAAACTACAAGAGGTTATGGGCCCAGGTTACGTATCATCTATGCGTTATAAGTTTTGATGTAATTATGGAATTAGATCGAGTAAAAATTAATCTACTTCGTGGAGCTGAAAATTGGGCAATATGGAAAACCAACATCGTGTTGATGTTAAAGCGGAAGCATGTCTACGAGGCATTACTACCTACGTACAAAGACAGTGAGCCTACCATGCCCGCACCTGATGCTGATGCAACCATAAGTTCAACCTATGAAACTGCAAAATTGAAATATGTGGATACAGATTTGGATGCCCAAATCTTAATCCGTGCCGATCAGTGAGGATTTGTGTTCAATGTTGTCAACTTGTTCAAATGCAAGTTCTATGTGGGACAAACTTCTGAGCATCTATGAACAACGCTCTGGACAACGGTTAGATCTACTCTATACGAAATTGTTCACTTATGTGAAAGATCCCAGCGTTAACATTGCCACGCATTGCCATGCCATAGAAAGTATTGCAAAAGAAATCAAAGACGAAGTTGGCTCTATGACGGTGGAAGAAGTAATTGACTCAGTGGTTATAAATCGTATTTTGAATACACTGCCTCAAGAGTATTTTGAGTTTAAGGATACCTGGTCTGCAATGCCTAAAGAAAAGCAAACAATGCAAAAACTGCTTGAGCGACTATGTCTTAAGGAGCTCTCTCTAAAAAATCGCGATGGCGGTGAGTCGGTTACAGATGCTATGTATCTTAAGACAAAGAAGAGTGATCCAAAAGTGGGCGAGTCTAAGCACAGCAATAGCCGACGTCATAGGAAAATATCGGTTCAATGTTTTGCCTGTAAAAAATTTGGTCACATAATGAAAGACTGTACCAATGAGAAAGCTTTGAAGAAACACGCTGAATATAAACAGCGTAAGCAGCAGCAACAATTTAGTGAAAAGCCAGTTCAAGAAGGAATTTTAGCTGAATGTATACTTTCTGACTCGACTAACTGCTACATACTTGAATCAACGTCGACTGTATCTGAAGAGTGGATTCTGGATTCAGGAGCGTCCCGTCATCTATGTAATAGGCGAGAATGGTTTCAATCGCTCACCTTACTAAAGGTCCCTGGAGTTGTTCGAGTAGGTAATGCAGAAGCTGTCTATGCATTTGCAGAGGGTGACATTCAAGTTCAAACAAAAATAGGTAATAAATGGAAAGTAATCTGGCTACGTGGTGTTTGGTATGTTCCAAAAATCGTCAAAAATATTGTATCTGTTGGAGTCGTCACAGCTCGAGGCTGTAGTTGTGTCTATGTTGGTGGAAAGTGCTCTATCACACGATCCAGTCAAACGAGTGTAACAGGCAAAAAGGTAAATGGAATATACAAACTAGCAATTAAAGCGAACGTTTCAAACACATCTTCTACCTGCGAGGTTAACATAAGTGAAGATGTGCAATTGCAGATGTGGCATGAAAGGTTAGCTCATCAAAACAAACGTCATGTCAAGTCGTTTCTGCGTCTAGAGGGTATTGATGTGAATGAGGATAACGAATTCTGTGAAGGTTGTGTTTACGGTAAACAACATCGTTCATCTTATAGATCTAGGCCCAATCGTACAACTAAAGTGTGTGAACTTGTCAGTACTGATGTTTGTGGACCAATGGATGTACCTTCACTATCTGGTAAGCGACTCTATGTGGAGTTCAAAGATGACTACTCCAAATTTCGCATGGTGTATTTTATTAAAGAAAAATCTGAAGTTATTGATCGGACTCGTGAATTTATTGCTCATGCTAAACAAAGTGGACATGTGATAAAAACAATGTTGTCAGATGGTGGTAAAGAATATGAGAATTCTGAGTACCACAAACTACTTGCTGATAATGGTATCATTTTTAGGAAATCGGCCCCGTATACTCGGAGCAAAATGGTGCTGCTGAGCGTGAAAACCGTACCCTATGTGAATCAGCAAGATCCATGATCCATACAAAGAATTTATCTAAAAAGCTATGGGCTGAAGCGGTAAATACTGCCATGTACGTTCTTAATCGGACAGGTAATACATCAGTTAGTGGTAAAACGCCATATGAATTGTGGTATGGAAGAAAGGCGAAATTTGACCACTTAAAGATATTTGGAACTGAATGCTATGTACATGTTCCTAAGCAAAATCGAAAGAAATTTGATAGAAAAGGAGACAAAGGTATTTTTGTTGGTTATCACGGCGATTATGACGGATATCGTGTTTATGTACCACACAAAAATCAAGTACGCATATCAAAAGATGTCAAATTTACAACAGAAGTGACAGTTAAACAATCAACTATTGTAAATATGCCCTCCTCTAGTTCATGGTTCCAAACTAATGCTCCTGTGGTAGTGAAACCAGATGATACATCGTTAAGCGACAACATTGCACCTATAGAATCTAAACATCATGAAGGCTCACGGCAACTGCGAAATCGTAATATGTTGAAGAAACCCGCTCGCTACTATGATGGCTGTGATGATGAAGATGAGGTTCTCATTTCCTATGATGAACCGACCAAGTATAGTGAAGCAATAGAGTCAAATGAGTCAGCACAATGGAAAAGTGCTATGGATGATGAAATGGATTCACTAAATGAAAACAAAACATAGAAACTGGTTAAGCTTCCAGAAAATCGAAAACTAGTTAAAAGTCGATGGGTTTATAAGGTCAAGGTAAATGCAGATGGAAGTATTGGTCGCTATAAAGCTCGACTTGTAGCAAAAGGGTTTACCCAGAGAGCTGGCATTGACTATGAAGAAACTTTTAGTCCAGTAGCACGGATGGATACAATCAGGTCACTCATTAGTATAGCAGCTGCAAAAGGTATGAAAATGCGTCAGTTTGATGTAAAAACCGCGTTCATTTATGGAGATCTTCAGGAGGAGATTTACATGGAGCAACCTGATGGCTACAATGATGGCTCTGGCCGTGTGTGTTTACTTCAAAAAGGTCTATATGGTTTGAAACAAGCTTCCCGTTGCTGGAATTCAAAATTCACATCAGTTTTATTGAAATATGGGCTCAAACAAAGTATGTCTGACCCGTGTTTGTTTATAGGTTGTTACAATGGTGAAAAACTGATGATAGCCATCTATGTTGATGACGGTTTAGTATTGTCTACAACCGAACAAACGGCAAAGCAGTTTCTTGAGGAGTTGAAACGAGAGTTTAAAATCACAATTGGTGAAGATTTACATTATCTCGGACTATGTATTCAGCATAATAGTGATGGTTCAATTACGGTCCATCAAAAGGGTTACATTGAGCATACTCTTACAATGTTTGGAATGGATGATTGTAAGCCAGTTATGACTCCAATTAGTAAACCCCTGTCTTGTGACAGTGACAGTGATGTATCTGTAGATGTTCCTTATCGACAAGTCATTGGTCGATTAATGTACTTGGCTCATTGCACTCGCCCAGATATTATGTTTGCAGTGAACTACTGGTCAAGATTTGTCGAAAAACCAACTAGTCATACGTGGATTGATGTTAAGCGGATTCTTAGATACCTTGCAGGTACAAAGGACTATCAACTCACTTACTGCCATGGCCATGACAAGCTTGAAATCTACAGCGATGCAGACTTCGCCAGTGATAGTGATCGGAAGTCTACCAGTGGAGTTTTGTTTAAGTATGGTGACGCAGCAATCTGCTGGATGAGCAGGAAACAATCTGATATCGCTCTATCCACAATGGAAGTGGAATTCGTGGCAAGTTGTGAAGCTGCTAAACATGCCATGTGGATCAAGCGACTTTTCTTCGAGTTAGTCAATTATGATGAAGTTCCTGTTATTAATATCGATAACCAAAGTGCAATTCAAGTTATCAAGAACCCAGAGCTGCACCGCAGTACAAAACATATTGAAATTCGTTATTTCTTCGTCCGCAAAAAGGTTCAAGACGGTCAACTTAAAGTATCATATGTGGAAACAAAAAATCAAGCCGCAGACGGGTTAACGAAAGGGTTGGAACGTTGCCGTTTGGTTCAAGTTAACAATCTTCTCGGATTGCTTTAACGATATAAAAACTAAACAATTAGGGGAAGTGTTGAAAATAATTGTTTATTTTAAAACCTTTGCAGGGTGCGTTTTTCTAATTTGATTATGTTGCTTGGTTTCCAAAGAAATGTTGTTGATTTTATATACATATGTCAGTTGCAGTATTTTATAAAACATGTATGTCATAATTTAATGTTTTTCCATATTTAATAGATTAATTTACATCGTTTCTTATTCATTGCATCAAACCACTCTGTGATTCTAGCATTGTAGAAAACCACAAGAGTTTTCCATATTGTCTAGAAAACCACAAGAAATACAAGTAAGTTTTTTTTTAACACAGGTCACTAATATTTTATAAAATGGTCACTAAAAAGTCACGAATTTTCGTTTTTGAATCTCAGTAGACACCCTGTTTTCTACTCTAAATTCAAATGTCTTGTACACAGAAAAATCTCACCATACAACTTAATTAATCGTTAGATGTCTTTTTTATAAAAGTAAAGAAGTTATTTCACCGTTACATATCTGCTTTGTTGTCTTTTTGCAGAACTTAATGACTAATCCGTGCTCCAAAAGTCATTAAAATTGTTCAGAAACTAAACATTTTAGTACCAATTGCTCCGTATCACATATAACAAACCATTCAAATCTTATGTCTTATTCCAATGAAGAAGACATTATTTTGTTGTATTTTTAATTGTTTCGTAATTATCTATTTCCATTTTGAAATCATTATAAGTACTTCAAATTATCTACTCACTTCTGAGTATTCATAAAATAAACACCTTAACATTGACTGTCAAATAACACTCCTCTTAAGATCGTGTTTAAAATCGTCTATCTTCTATAATATATAAATAACTTTCACTACTAAATATTGTGCATTTCATGTAACATATTATCTAATCTCATTCTCATCCTTGGTTGTTATTGTCACAGCTTCAATCAAGAATGACTTGCCCTCAAGAACTGGCTTTATAAAGGTGAGCTTCTTATGATGTCGGCTTTGAGAACTTGCGGTCAATCTGGTTGTTTCCATGTTTGAATTGGTTTATTCTAGAAGGTATGTCATTCATGTCTGTTATCAATATTCGAAGATTTTTCGTTCTACTACTGCCTCGAGCTATATAATAATTGATGTTGTTTACCTATCTTATCTATTTCAAGAATTGTATGTTCCTTGCTTTTTCACGGTTTATCGTCGCTCTGGGCTATTCACGTCGTTTATATATATTTTCTATAACATGGGTCAATTAACTATGCTCCTTCTTGCCTTATGCTTATTCACCTTACTTCGAAATACTAACGCACTTTTGTTATGAAATTTAATACTTTAAACTTAATCAATGCACTTTTCAAACGCAAATTCCTTTGATACAATACGAAAATTAAAATATTTATCCACAGAGTATTATATAAAATTGACATTAAATCTTTACGCATTTGAATAGGAGGGCCAATCCATTTCAAACCCCATCCAATTTAAATAAAAAAATTGCTTAAAATTTTTTATTTTCCTGATCTTTTATCGTGAGTTTCCTATAGGTAGACAGTCACAAAACACTATTTGAAAAAATGTTATAAGCCATAGTTTTTCTAGCAGCCATGTTTAAAATAGAGGTGGACAAATTTTAATGAAAAACGGGTTTGTAGAAAGTTTAATGGCCAAGCTATTTTAAAAGCTATCAGATAAGAATAATTCAAAAACCAGTGTGTTCAACATGAAATTAACTTCAGGTATACATTTTTTAATTTTTCTATCGTACAAGAGTGACTCTTTTCTGTAAAAACTCGAAAAACATTTATCAATGGTTACTTTTTGACCATAAATTTTTTATAAAACTAATATGTTATTTCTGTGTTGAATACTTACATAACTACATGCATATTAAGTTTTAGTTCTGAGAATGCACTCTTTTTCTTCTAGTGCTTTTCAAAAATGACCGCGTCCATGGCATTGGAAATGCAAGCAGCAAGACGCAAATTTGCGTCTATGGCAGTGAACGTGTTAATAGGTGTAAAAATCAATAATGGAAATACACGTCTGTTGTTACTAGGAATGCTAGTAGCTGGCACTAAAGTTTATAATAAATAGATAACCAAATTTATTATAAACAAAGAAGAAATTAATACACAAAAATAAACTATCGATACCATACAAACAACTTAACTTTAGGAAACGCAAATTAATTAATGCTAATATGCCCACTATTAAATTGACATATGTTCAAAATGACCTTCATTAGCTCACAAACACATCTCGCACTTTTTAATTAGATTTCGCTCTACCTTATGTAAAGTTTGTTGTCTTACACTTGTAATAGCTGCAATAATACTATCTTTAAGTTCGTCGAGGTTAATTCAATTGCGAAAATAATTAGAAAGATATTCGGAAACGACTTGAGCGTTGTTAGCAGGTACATTGTCATGCTGAAAATATTTAAAGTTTTGTAGTAAATGAACGGACAAATTATCTAGCATTTTTTGCAATTAGTTTTGTAAAAATTCAAGTAGCATACGGCGTTTAAATTATCATGATAGAAAGAAGGCCTGAGTATTTTATTACCAAAAATGGCACACCACTCATTTATCGCAAATTGATATTGATCCCGCAATTTTTCTGCTAAATAGTTGATTTTCCTGGCTCCAACACACTGCATTTTTTCTGTTAAACATGCCTTTGTTGGTAAATTTAACTTCGTCGGTAAACATAATAGTGTGGCCAAAATTAGAATTATCATTTGTTTCATTTAGAAACCGTTTACAAAGCTGTTGTCCTCTCACAATCCCCAGGATACAGTGTATTATTAACATAGGCTTTGTATGGATTTTAGCGGTTTTGTTCCAAAATTAGGCGAGCTTTTTCTGTGAACGTACCACACTCAATTGCAGTTTCTCGAATTGACGCTGTAAGGCTAAAGTTTGATGTAGGCTAACACACGTTAATCATCATCAGTTTTGATTTTTTTTTTTAGCGGTGATGGGTTTTGTAAAAGCACCAAACCTTTTTTAATTGTTTTATAATTTAGAAAACCGTTGTTTATTTTGTTACCTTCTTTCCAAATATCTTTCATAATACACATCACTAGTAGCATTACAATTTCTATTACAGACATACTAACGAAAGAGCATGTCATTTTTTGGCGTCGTTTATATTGTTTTTTACTAATCAAATAATTTAAAAAGTGTTATACACAAAATTTGCAACCCAGAGCAAATAAGCATTTCATCTAATAATATCTGACAAATGCAACTTGAAATATGTATCGGTCTCCTTGATGTCCGCCAATAAATAAATCGTTTTTCTTAATTATAAAGGAACTACTGAAAATAAGTATATCAACCATTACATGGGAGTAATCACAAAAAATATAACTTCTTATGGCTTATATTAAACTATGGTTTACATTAAACAAAGTGAGGTTATGTTTGCAGCTCGAAAATCCCCTTTCTATTAAAATTGTCAGATATGCTATTGAATTCTACGTAAAAATTTACATTACAAGCAGTTTTTTATTTTCTCTACAGGTTAAACCGTTAAAAAGTTATTAATGTTTGAAAAAAATTGCCAATTTCAGTTTTTCCAAATATCTATAAAGTTGAGCATGGTGGGTTTCCAAAATTTTTGCTCACCTTTGCTAATTTAACCAACTTTGTATCTTTTATAATATAAAAGTTACCCCTGTATAAAGTGCAGAACATTCTATTATCTTACTGCTTCCACAAATCTCCCACTAAAACAAGCCATTTATCAAATTTGTAAATATGCAAATATTCTGGATTTATCTTGACATTTTTTTCAATTGTAAAATCTGTTTTTTATTATTTACTCACTGTTTAACCTTTAGCGATAAGCTGGGATTATCTAGTAATGAAAGCCGATAGAATGTTGAAAGATCTTATGCCATTGTGGGATTTTAAAGGATGCATCCTAATAAGCCAGTGCATTGTAATTGTTGCTGATGATGGAAACTCTAGAGCTAAGATTATGGCTAGCAATTGCCGGTAGTTCCGTGTAGTTAGGTTTGTGGGTGACTATTACATCCGAAGGTCTCAGGTTCGATTCCCAACATGGACTGCTTAAAGTATGTTAAACAAGCATTTTAAAAAAAATACACTGTCCTTCAGATGAAAGGTTTAAGTGTATGTCGTGTGGCGAACTTTTTACGTTGGAATGTAGACAAAATGTTTGAACGGTGAAGTTTTGCCAAAAAGCGCCGTTTAAGTTTTTCCTTCTCTGTCTAGACAAAAGAGATGTAATAAGTGTATAAAGTAAATGGAAAACTTCTGAAGAGAAAAATAACTAGCTGGGATTAGATCGGGAGGCATGAGCGAAGTAGGGGGTAAAGGACAATAGGGCTAATCTTAATAAGGGAGAAAAGTAAGATTTGTAGTGAATAAGGTAGGCTTTAAATGAAGGTAATAAGACGAAATGGAAATTACTGAATTCTGCTTTCTAAAAGTTTTACATGAAATACATTAATTTTTACCTAAACCCGAATTATTTCCTTACCTTTGACTCCGCCTTTAAAAGCACATACCATCTTTGAGGTGAAAGCTAAGTGTCTCTAAATTCTTAAATAAACAAATAATTCAATAACCAAAAGAAATAAATTGGAAATTCTGAATTGAATGTCCTCTCAGTACTTGACAAAATTTTTTTTAAAAATAATGTGTAAATTGTAAAACCAAAATTTTTTATGTTGAAGGAATTGATCATTTGTTAGTATTTATATTTTTTATGCTACGTAAGTTAAGGTTCGTGGCTTGGGAGCTGCCTTTTAAAAACCAGTTCCAAACTTCTTAACAATTTTATTTATTGATACAGAATTGACTTATGGAATTTTGACAAATTAATTAAATATTACTTTAAATCGAAATTACACTATTTAATTGTACTATGATGAGTAGTCTAACAAACTGCAATATTAAAGCTGGACTGACTGTCGTCAACTGGGGCTCCCAGGTTTTTTATAATATCCCTACCCCCCTCACATGGCTGTGGGAACTTGCAGATCTCATGTCTGCTTATTCTTAACTCTATTCATAATTACATTGTTGTACTCTTAATTTCTAAGTAATCACGGTACCTGACCGTCTGTGACCTGACATCTGCAGTGTCACTATAGTCTGCGATACAAAGTAGCGCTTCCGTTCTCATCATCATCATTAGGTCTTCAGTCGTGGAACTGGTTAGACGCGTACCATCATTGTTTCCTATTCTGAACTAACCTACAGATTTCCCTGAAATTTGCACAGTCTGCATCTATAACTATCTGATCTAAGTCTACATCTACCTCTTTTTTCCTATCTCTGCGTGTAATATATCCCATACTATTCCCCAAAAATGCCTTAGAACGTATTCTGCCTTTCTATTTCTCTTATCTTTTCCCCTGATATCCTTGTTCCCCTACTATTTCTGTAACCTATTTGTTATTATCTTTGTCTGTCCATGCTATCGTCCTCATACATCTGAAGCACAACATTTCAAAAGGCTGCTACCGTTTTTCTGTCTGCGTTTCAGACTGCCCGTATTTCATAGGCATACTGTGCTGTGCTCCACACATATGCTTTCAACAATTTTCTTCTTGTTCTGTTTGTTGTCTTTTCTCATAGACGCTGTTCTTTCTTGTTAGATGCAGTTCGGTCAACTTCTATTGTTTTACAATTATATACCCTATTTCTCCGACCTTCAGTGGTTGTGAAGGGAGGTAAGCAGCCTGTGGCTGCCAAGTTCCCCCAACTCTTAACCATTTACAGATTTAATATATTTTCCAATATATCTTTTCGCACAGTCATCATTAGTTGCAGATATTTCGCAACCAACAACTAGTTGTTTTTACTAATCATCAGATTTATCTGCGCTTATTTTTTCGTCATTAGGTTTTCCTTCTCAAAACTGGTTGGACACGTACCTGCACTTATTTATATTCTGAGCTAGCCTACATAGTTCCCTGAAATTCTCACACAGCATGTGTATACAGCTCGGTCCCCTTCTATTGTTTTCTAATTTTATGCCTTATTTCACCGAGATTCAGTGAAGGGGGCTAAGCAACCTGAGGCTACCAAGATCCCCCAACACTTAGACATTTGCCGAAGTAATGGTTTTCCAGTAAATTCTTTCACACACTTAACATTATTCGAGAATATTGCCCAACCAATTCTTGTAGTTACTTATAATAATCATCATGTTTAAGCACAGTTATTTTTTCGTCATAAGTTTATCCATCTTGGGATTGGTTGGATGCGTACGTCCATCGATTTCTATTGTGGGCTAGCGTACACATCTCCCTGAAACCCTTGCAGCCTATATCTTTTACTATCTGTGTGCAGTAGTCTAACCTAGGTCTGCCTCTTCTTCTCTTTTTTCCTATCTCTGCTTCTAATATATTCCGCACTATTCCCTCATGCCGTAGTATGTGGCCTATCATCCTATCTCTCCTCTTTTTTACCGTTTTCCACATATTTCTTTCTTCCCCTACCATTTTTAGTACCTCTTCGTTCTTAACTTTGTCTTGTAACGTATTTTTTTTCTAGTTACACCTAGCCTAATAAATTAATAATAAAACAAATAAATTTTAAAGTATTTAATTCGTAAATATTCAGCCAATAAAAATTAAAGTATAATGTTCATAATAACACATGGATTCTAGAAGATATATATTCTAAAGCTTGTTACCAAGCGCTGTCAAGTTGATAACCGGCACTTTGGTCTCCAACGTCCTAGAGCGAAGCCGCTTTTTGTAGACGAGAGATAAAGTCAAGATGATGACCCGTCAGAAACACGAGGCATCTAATCGAGTGAAGAAGAAAACTTGAGCTGAGAAAATGGATTGATAATATACATCATTTTAATACAGTTGGTATAGAATAATAAAATATATTAGACTAACACTTACTCACTTTAGTGCAATATCATATGGACAGGTTTACAGCAACGGTTTTCAATGTAAATTATAATAATTTTCCGTCACAGTAATTAATGGTAAACAGCTATGGTTTCGTCCTTTTATCTAACTACGCAGTATGGAAATGGTTGATGTTACAAAGAACCTTGACACTTCAATCTAACTGATGACTAATACGATGAAATAAATACAACAGCTGAGGTCGTGATTTTCCACCTGCAGTTCTTTTGTCTACACGTGAGTGTTTGAAGCTATAGTAAATTATTATGAAATTTTCTACGTTAATTATTAGAGTAACAGAAAATATAAAGTACTTTCTTAAAGTTTGTAAAACAACGTATAAATATCTAGGTTGTCAGTCACTTGTACAAGCACACAATGTGTTGAGATATTCAGAATCTAAACGCCAGACGCAGTCTTGGTTTAATTTTATATTTTGTTTAATTGAAAACATGCACGTCATGTAAAAGTCTCTTTATTGATACTGAAATTCACGTATATTCTTTTAGTAGATTACCGTTAAAATTGAGTAGTTACATTTTAAGGTCGTTATTGTCCTGACGATCGAATTTTTTTGTGAATGGTCAAGGAAGCGCTTCTATGATTATAGTAAAAATAAAATCCTGTGTTAGGAACTAATAAATTATGACATATTTGCTTAAACTAAATTTTATAGAAACGATTAATTTATACGTATTTATTCTGAAGGTTAAATTATACAAAATTCTTTTTTATAAAATTAATGACAAGATAGTAAACATATGTATTGCAGTCGCATGTATATAGTCAGATTTCCATATGAATAGAATTCCTTTTGTTTTTCATAAAGTCGTTTTTATTATTCAATATTTAAAATATGAAAAGTAAACTAGAGCAAATCCTCCTTAAGAAAAACAGATAGAGAGAAGAAAATAAATGCCTTTAGTATTTCATAGATGTTTAAATTCTCTTATTATATTTTTGGGCATATGCTTTTAAGGACACAAATGGTGTCCATGTGGTGTTTTGTTTGTTCACAGGTACAGCTGAGACAACTGTTTAACAACTGGTGGTTGATGTTTTGGTAAGTGTGTGATAAAGAGTGAAATTCAAATTTTATGGCTAAGATAGTGGTGTTAACATAAGGTTTCCGCATTTCCTTATACAAACACAGTTAAATTTTGTTGGCACTTGTATTAAAAATACGGTGGCGCCTATTAAAACTATTTTTGGTCAGTTATCCACCCATGACCCATGCTCATGATCTACCCAGAGCTAACACTCTACTAGCCGTTTAACCCTTAAGAGTTTTCTTTGTCTATAGCCGTTTTCCATCCGACATTACCCTGGGCTTGGAGTTTAAAGAAGAAATACTCGACCTAGTGATATCAGATTAAAATAGAGAGCTTTAGTATATAGCTGATAGTCACCAGGATAAATTTGCAAAAATTTTATTATAATTACACTTGCGCTCGCAACGTGGGGCTGGAAATTCATTTAGGGGCTGGAATTTCATTTAGAGGCTTGAATAACTTCACTTATAGGCTGGAATATTTAGTAGTTATCTTCATCACACTTATATCTACCGACTGAGGTTTGCATTGATTCTAGTAAATAGTTTTGTTTCATTTTGTTAAAGTTTGTTACAGTTTACAGTGGGTTTTCTATATAGTTAGGACATTCGTTCGTTTGAGATTTCATCTTCAACAATTATATAATTGAGTTACATTAGAGATATTCAGATATTTAATTATGGCAGAAACTTATAGCATCGTACACTTACTTAAAAATGAGTTAGAATATGAATTGAACATTAGAGGCATTGAAAATTCAAGACCAGTTTCAGATAAAAGGAAAATTTTAGCAAGGTTGTTGGCCAAAGAAGCAGATAAACCAGGTTGTTTGATAGATCCTTCTTATTATAAAGTAGATTTCAAGTAGAGAAAGCAGAGATTGAGTCTAGTATAGAGTCCGTTAAAAATGTTTTGTTAGAATTTATGGATGATCCCAGAGTCAATTTTTAAAAGGATAAGGTCAAGATTAGTGCATCTTACAGGTAGAATACAACGGTTAAAGCTCCCTAAAGAAAATTTTGAGGAAATGGTGTTATTTAAAATGAAAGTTTGGCTACTATTCTTGTTGTGGAAGCAGATCTACATGAGAAATTAAATAAAGATACAAGTTCAAATAGTAAAGATATTAACGTAAATTCTGTTGCTGCATCTAATGTGCCCGTTCCAACAGTTACATATGTCACACAGTCAGTTCCTATAGCATCTTGGTCGATAAAATATTCAGGAAACCCATCTCTCTTATATCAATTTTAGAAAACATCAGTGACATTGCACAGTCTCGAAAGGTATCTGAGATGGAATTGTTTAATTCTGCAGTTGAATTGTTTACCGGTGATGCCTTGCTATGGTATCGTATGCGTTCGTGGTTCGTTAACAGATTGGAGTTCGTTAGTTAGTAGACTAAAGGAGGATTTCCTGCCAGCACATCCTGAAGACGATATTTGGGGAAAAATCAAGAATAGATTACAGAAGAACGGTGAATCTGTTGTATTGTTCATTGCTAACATGGAAAGTTTATTTAACCGATTACCTATTATTCCTGCAGAACACACTAAAGTTAGAATAGTCAAGAAAAATTTATTGCCATATTTCATTCAGCATCTTGCTCTTACAGAGATCGAGAATATTAGTACGTTAGTTAAATTATGTAAGAGGTTAGAAGAAGCTTCGTTGAGTAAACATAAGTCTGTTTCAGTTACGTCATATAGTCACAAACAGCCTTTTAATTATTTTAATCCACATTTTAGAAACAAAACCCCTAGTTCATTTCAGAATGCTTCAAGTCATGTTTATACCCCTCCGTCTTCACATTCCCCAATACAAGTTCTTAATTCTGCCACCCCAATGACAGAAATGAGTGGAGTAGGTAACTCATTTATTAAGCGTAAATTGATTTGTTGGAATTGTTCACGTGATGGTCATACTTTCAATGTTTGTAGATCTTTCAAGAGATTATTTTGTTATGGTTGTGGTCGTAAAGGAGTGACTAGTATCACTTGTCCGTCGTGTCCAATTCAAAGAGTAAAAGAACAGAAGTTGAGTAGCGAAATTCCTATTTCTAGATAAAATGGTAAAGTTATTTGATATGGATATTACGAGTTTGTTTGATTTTGGATGTATTGCATCGATCGTGGGTTCATCTTTTAGCCTTATTAGCTAAAATAGTTGGTCGAATAATGGTACACTAGTCTTTACTGTTGAAATATAGTTTGGGAGATTGCTCTTGTGCATGAGCACGTTTTAGTTTGGTTTGATTTATTTAGAGTAGCAATTTTTATGGTCGCGTTGCAACGTAGTATATTGAGTTGAGTTACATCTAAGCGAGACTTGTTGTGGTTCATCGTGTAGCGTTATGTTAGTCTAGACGAAACTCAGGAAGGGTTGGTCGCTCAGCGTTATGTCAGTCTATGCGAGGGTCGTGGTAAGTTGTCGCTTTAGCAGTTTCGACATCGTCACTTGAAATTATTTGAGGTCAGTTATGATGTGATTTGTTTTGCTTATTTAGTTTGTCAGTCTAGATGAGACTCAGAGGAGAGTCTGCCGTTCTAGCAATATTGTTTATAAGTCTAGGTGAGGCTCATAGAAGAGCTTGTCATTCTAGCAAGTTTATGCGTTGTGAAGCACTTTAGTTTAGGTCGACAGTTTGACTATTGGTAGAGTGAGAGTGTACAGTACAGTTATTAATAGTTATCATGAAGTAAAGTAGAAAATAATTTTGTATTTAAATTTCTTCCCTCCAATTTATCCGTATCTTCATGTTTAAGTCAAAGAAAATGTTTAGTATCGATAATTCTGCGATTGATGAAGTTGAAGTTATTAACAATGTTTCTGATCCTTAAGTACTTCAGAGTATAGTTGATGTCAGTTGTAATTCTCTTTAGTCCGTGTTTTGAATCCTTAAGTTAGACAAGTTTAAAGTTGGGAAAATTTTTCATAAAGTAATTTATGTTTTAGTAGTAATAGAGCTTAATATGTTTGTTGATTTAGATATTGCATGTGTTAAATGAAAATCTCTGATGACGATAAAGAAGTGTTAAATGATAATTTTGATGACGACAAGGATATGTTTATGGATTTTGAATGATGATATTTTTTTTGGAGGTGTTTGAGAATGCAGCATATGCATAGAGATGTTGCAGGTATATAGAGATGGATATGTATTCAGTGAAGTAATACGTATTCAGTAATGGAATATATGATAGAGAGTATAGAGGGTGTTTAGTAGAGTATTGAGTATGTAGTCATATAGTTAGAGTGTGATAGAATGTTAAGCATTAAAGGAATGCTTGAGTTTTGGTTTAATAGTTTGAGACTAGGCCTAATGTGCTTATTCTTATTGAGAGTGTACATGAGCTAGGATAGTTCATGAAGAGTTTTTGTGAGTAGTTGGTGGTGGTCACCCAATAGGCTCAATATATGATTCGTTAGTGGTTTTAGGGTTCTTTAGTGATGAGTCATTGAGGTTATATAATTTTTGAGAGAGATAGTTGAGTATGTAGAATAGAGATCTTACAGAAAATATTGTGAGATGCTCACTCAAAGACTAAAAGTGTCTTGTTGATGAATATGTATTGTTAATACTTTGTCTGTTTCTCGAGTGTTAGAGATTCGTTTCGTGAATAGACTTTGTATCTAACAGCTTTTGGTACTTACTAAATTCATCAATTTTATGCACATAAATCTTTAAGATAGATATATTAAATTAGAGAAAAATATTCGTTGTACAGATTTTTGTTTAGTAGTGATTATAATGTCCAATCCATTTTGTTTATTACAGTTCTGATTTGTAGTAAAATATTTTCATTTTAAAAAAAAAATTTTTTGATATGGTTGTTGCGTTTGTAACTATAGATGACATGCATCCACTGAGTGTTAGATACCCCTAAATATACTTAACCGATTGACGTATATACTGGCTATGACTTCCCGGATTTGTCCCTTTATAGGCGTGTAGTACGCGCAGTTACTAATCACTCAATCCCATGCATTAATACCCCCCGTATCAATTAGCAAATGATCCTGATATTTTTTTGTTAAACTCATCATTAGGTATAGTTAATATTTGTGTCGTCTTGTTGTGAGGTGTAAGAGGTTGGTACAGTTAAGAAGAATAAGTTTGAAGTTTCAGTTGCAAAATTTTTTAGAAAAATTCTCCCATACCTCGAATTTTTCTCTTGGGAAGAGGCTGTGTAACGTATTTTTTCTAGTTACACCTAGCCTAATAAATTAATAATAAAACAAATAAATTTTAAAGTATTTAATTCGTAAATATTCAGCCAATAAAAATTAAAGTATAATGTTCATAATAACACATGGATTCTAGAAATATATATTCTAAAGCTTGTTACCAAGCGCTGTCAAGTTGATAACCGGCACTTTGGTCTCCAACGTCCTAGAGTGAAGCCGCTTTTGTAGACGAGAGATAAAGTCAAGATGATGACCCGTCAGAAACACGAGGCATCTAATCGAGTGAAGAAGAAACTTGAGCTGAGAAAATGGATTGATAATATACATCATTTTAATACAGTTGGTATAGAATAATAAAATATATTAGACTAACACTTACTCACTTTAGTGCAATATCATATGGACAGGTTTACAGCAACGGTTTTCAATGTAAATTATAATAATTTTCTGTCACAGTAATTAATGGTAAACAGCTATGGTTTCGTCCTTTTATCTAACTACGCAGTATGGAAATGGTTGATGTTACAAAGAACCTTGACACTTCAATCTAACTGATGACTAATACGATGAAATAAATACAACAGCTGAGGTCGTGATTTTCCACCTGCAGTTCTTTTGTCTACACGTGAGTGTTTGAAGCTATAGTAAATTATTATGAAATTTTCTACGTTAATTATTAGAGTAACAGAAAATATAAAGTACTTTCTTAAAGTTTGTAAAACAACGATAAATATCTAGGTTGTCAGTCACTTGTACAAGCACACAATGTGTTGAGATATTCAGAATCTAAACGCCAGACGCAGTCTTGGTTTAATTTTATATTTTGTTTAATTGAAAACATGCACGTCATGTAAAAGTCTCTTTATTGATACTGAAATTCACGTATATTCTTTTAGTAGATTACCGTTAAAATTGAGTAGTTACATTTTAAGGTCGTTATTGTCCTGACGATCGAATTTTTTTGTGAATGGTCAAGGAAGCGCTTCTATGATTATAGTAAAAATAAAATCCTGTGTTAGGAACTAATAAATTATGACATATTTGAATAAACTAAATTTTATAGAAACGATTAATTTATACGTATTTATTCTGAAGGTTAAATTATACAAAATTCTTTTTATAAAAATTAATGACAAGATAGTAAACATATGTATTGCAGTCGCATGTATATAGTCAGATTTCCATATGAATAGAATTCCTTTTGTTTTTCATAAAGTCGTTTTATTATTCAATATTTAAAATATGAAAAAGTAAACTAGAGCAAATCCTCCTTAAGAAAAACAGATAGAGAAGAAAATAAATGCCTTTAGTATTTCATAGATGTTTAAATTCTCTTATTATATTTTTGGGCATATGCTTTTAAGGACACAAATGGTGTCCATGTGGTGTTTTGTTTGTTCACAGGTACAGCTGAGACAACTGTTTAACAACTGGTGGTTGATGTTTTGGTAAGTGTGTGATAAAGAGTGAAATTCAAATTTTATGGCTAAGATAGTGGTGTTAACATAAGGTTTCCGCATTTCCTTATACAAACACAGTTAAATTTTGTTGGCACTTGTATTAAAAATACGGTGGCGCCTATTAAAACTATTTTTGGTCAGTTATCCACCCATGACCCATGCTCATGATCTACCCAGAGCTAACACTCTACTAGCCGTTTAACCCTTAAGAGTTTTCTTTGTCTATAGCCGTTTTCCATCCGACATTACCCTGGGCTTGGAGTTTAAAGAAGAAATACTCGACCTAGTGATATCAGATTAAAATAAAGAGCTTTAGTATATAGCTGATAGTCACCAGGATAAATTTGCAAAAATTTTATTATAATTACAGTCTGTCCATGATATCTTCATCATACGTCTGTAGCACCACATTTCAAAGGCTTCTACCTTTTTCTTGTCTGCTTCTCCTACTGTTCAGGCTTCACAGCCGTACAGTGCTGTGCTCCACACATATGTTTTAAGCAATCTTTTCCTTGTTTCTATGTTTGTGGTGTTTGAGCACAGTAGTTGCTTTTTCTTGTTAAATGTAGCACGACCTTGAGCTAACCTTTGTTTTATATCTTTTGTGCTTTTCCCATCTTGCGTTATTTAGCTTCCTAGGTAGCAGAAATCCTTAACCTCTTGTAAGTTCGTGTTACATACTTGTATTCATGTTTTGATTTTATTTTTCCCACCTTTGCATACTAGAACTTTAGTTTTAGTTTTGTTAATTTTCATACCATATCTCTCTGTTAGAACCGTTTCCATTTCATTAAGAGCGCTTCTAACTCTTCCTTGCTAGACGCTAATACCGCTATATCATCTGCAAATCTTAGCATATCAATTTTTTGTCCCTGCATAGTAATTCCAAATGTCTTCCTGCATTTGACAGTATTCATCGCCTCTTCTATGTACAAGTTAAAAATCAATGTGGATAGGGCACATCCCTGTCTCACCCTTCCTAATGTTTACTTCTCTACGTTCCTGCTCTAATTCTATTACTGCTGTTTGCTCTTTGTATAAACTATGTACTATTCGTCTATCCCTATAACTCATTCTAATCTTTTTGAGTATTTCAAACATTTTTTCCAATTTACATTGTCAAATGCTTTTTCCAGATCTACAAACCCTATATACACGCTTTCCCTTTTTTCTATTGTTTTCTCCATTATCAATCTCAGAGCTAAAATAGCCTACCGTGTTCCCCTGTTTCGCCTAAACCCAAATTGGTCTTCTCCTAGTATTTCTTCCACCCGTTTTTCCATTCGTCTTTGCACAATTCTAGTTAATATTTTTAACACGTGTGCTGTCAAACTTATTGTTTGAAAATTTTCACATCTATCCGTGCCTTTCTTTTTTGGTATAGTTACTATGATGCTACGTTTGAAATCTTTGGGTATCTCGCCTGTCTCATACATATAGCTTACAAGTTGGAAGAGACGTTCTGTTATTGCTTGACCAGCGGCTTTTAGAGTTTCTGCTTGCACCTTACCATTTTTCAGACCCTTTAATGCTAATTCAAACTCATCTCTAAGTATAGGATATCCCAAGTCATCATTTTCAGTGTCTGATTTCTGTTCTAATGCAGTTAGTTCCTCTCCTGCATATAAATTCCCTATATATTCTTGCCATCTACCCACTTTCTCTACCTTTTCTATGATGACGTTTCCTTGTGTGTCCCTTATACTTTTGCTATATGGTGGTATATCCCTAAAATTCATTCTAATTAATTTGTATGCTTCGTCTGTCTTTCCTATTTCCATCTTCATTTGTACCTCTTTGCACTTTTCATCAATGCATTGTTCTTTAGCTTTCCTGCATTTTCGAATAATTTCCCATTTTATGGCTTTGTATCTCTGTTTTCCTGTTTCGTCTGATTTATTTTTGTATTTTCGTCTTTCTTCTATTAAATTCAGAATATCCTTTGTTATCCATGGTTTCTTATTTTCTTTTTGTGTATACCCCAGAATATCTCCGGCCGCCATGTCTAGGCTGGATTTAATGTTATTCCATTCTGTTTCTACTTCCTTAGTATCAGATATTTTCCCGATATCTTTGAGCAATTCATTTGACTTTTTTCGAATCTTTCTTGAATATCTTTATCTTTTAGTTTCTCTAAGTCCAAGTGCCTTTTTTCGTTTCTTTTTTTCACATTCTTAAATTTAAGTGCGGCCTTCATAATTACGATATTGTGGTCAGTATATATATCTGCTTCTGGGTAGCTTCTACAGTCTTTTACTTGATTCCTAAACCGTTGTCTAACAAGAATGTAATCTATTTGATATCTTCCTATATCTCCTGGCATCTTCCACGTATATCGTCTTCTAGCATGATGTTGAAATAATGTGTTTGTGATGATTAAGTTGTTCTTGTCGCAAAATTCTACCAGCCTATTTCCCCTGTCGTTTCTCGTGCCTAAACCAAATAAACCTACTACCGCTCCTTCCCTACCCTCACCTACCACGGCATTAAAATCCCCCATAATTATTAAATTTTCATGTCCTTTTACGTATCTTAATATGTCTTCGATATCTTTGTAGATGGCTTCTACCTCTTCGTCACTGTAGCTAGAGGTGGTCATGTATACTTGTATTATTACTGTGTTTACCGGTTTAGATTCTAATCTAACCATGAGTACTCCTTCGTTCTTTTGTAAGTAATTTTCTACACAGTATCCTATCTTTTCCGCATAACTATCTCCACACCCAAATTTCCTTCCTTTGCTCCTGTATGAATTACCCTGAAGTCTCCTCTCCAAAAATCTCCTGCCTCTGGCCACCGAACTTTGCTGATCCCTACTATGTCTAGTGATAACCTATTCATTTCGATTTTTAGGTTCTTTAGCTTACCTACTTGCTTCATACTTCTCACATTCCACGCTCCGACTCGCAGAATGTTCCCGACTCTTATTTTTAACTTTCCGATCGCATCCTCCGAAGTAGTCCCCTCCCGGAGATCCGAATGGGGGACTATTTTAACTCCGGAATCTTTACCCCAGAGAATGCCATTTTATTATAATTTAGGTACGCTGTGTACTTGGGAGGTAATGTGGTGGTTTGCCGTTGCCTTCCACATCGCGGTAGTGTGTCTTAGACTGCCATACCGACCCCTATGGTCTCTGCCGATCTAAGTACCGAAAGAGCCGCTGCCCTCTTCCGTTCTCATGAACGTTAATAAACTTTACAAATTGTCCTTGTGTTACAATGTTGCCCTTCACTTGGCGTATTCTTAACACTTTCTAATAATTTTCTAATTATTCTATTTTAATATGTATACATCGATTGGGGGGATACATAACTCGTACGAATTAAACTGTTGTTCTATATATTTAATGCTTTTAGTGAACCTAAAATCTTAACAAAAATGAATTATTTGTCAGTGCGCATATCGTTCACAACTTTTTGTTTTAGTACTAGAAACGTAATTAATAATGTAAGGTTTTGACATTTCAAAAAGAACAGGTGTAACTAAATCTTATTTATTTGTTATAGAGGCAATATACCAGGCAATGATGTATCGAAAGGTGAAACCATTTATGAATATCTACCACCTTTTCCACCCAAAGGTGTGGGTTACCAAAGATGCATTTTTATTTTATATAAACAAGAAGGTAAAATTGATTATTCAACTATTAAAAAAGAGGGACCTTGGTAAGAAATGATATTTTATCACTTCTTTAGATCTAATTGTTTAATTTTAGCTTAACATTAAGTGACAGAGTATTCAAAACTCTTGATTTCTATAGAGAAAGACAAGATTTAATAACTCCAGCTGGATTGGCTTTTTACCAGTGTGACTGGGATAAGTCCTTGAAGGAGTTTTTCCACAATACTTTAAGTAAAGCCGGAATTATTTTAAAATATTTGTTATCTATTGGTGTTTTTAGATATGAAGGAACCTATATATGAATATGATTTTCCCAAACCCTATATAAAACCTCAGCAATGGTTTCCAAAAAGAAAACCATTTAACATTTACATGGATAAATACAGGGACCCAAAACAGATTAATAAGGAATTTTTGATTCGCAAACTGAAAAATGTGCATCCATTTAAACCTACCCCACCACCGTTACCGTATCCAAATGCAGTTTATTTTGAAGGTTATGTTCCATCATGGCTCAAAATAGAAGAGATGAAGGCTAGGTTGAGATGGGGTAGAATTAACGATGTAGAATAGGTTGTAAAAGCATTAAATAAAATATAAAGCCATATTTCATTTGTTATTTGACCAGTTAAGGGACAAGTTATATAACAAATTGCTTAATGAATTTGGAGAGGCTTTAATTTAAATTTTAGTTTTACCTTTAGTTATACATACTTGTAGATGTGGCAGTTTTGTATTTGCAGAACAGTGTCCCAAAGTTGAAGTACAATTTGAGTACCATTTATGTTGTAAACTGCAGTAACTACAGTGGTTGTTACTGCCTGAAATGAATCTGACATAGCAGATAATAATTGTGATATTATTACACCCTCGTTCATTTTTCCACAACTGGTCTTTAAATCAAAAATAGTTTTCTCAAAATCCGTTATAAATTCACTTATAGACTTCATTGTATATTTCACGTTTCTTAATTTCCTTTGCAATTCCACCTGAATAGTAAGTCCGTTTCTAATATAAGTATTCTTTAATGTATACTTCACTTCCTTGGCTGTCTTTTTATTTCTCACTACTTCTAAGATATTATCAGAAAGTCACTACACTATAATAACTCTTGCCTTAGCATGCTTCTTACTAAATTCATCACAAATACATGTACTTTCTTTCAATAGCATCTAATATTTACTTTCACTCGAACAAAAATCTTAATCTAAATTCCCAGCTAGAGAATCCTGTTCCATCAAAAGGTTTGAAAGTTGAAATTTTTTGATTGTCAACTGCCATTTCCTTACTATAAATTGTACTAGCTTTTCGTCAATTATTGTAAAATTTTTCAGACTGCAACTCTTATTCGGTCTACCAGTAACTACAATTCCACTGGTTCCATAACCTGTTGTAAATGCTAGTTTCCACAGAAATTCTCCAGTAACTTATAAAAGCAATTTAGTATAGTAAATATCTCAGTATAGAAATACACTACTCCTTTTTACTCAACCCTTTTTGTTATCATGTTTATTACCATTACATTATAGAATTGCCTACTTATATATGAATATAACAATACTTTAAGGTGCATGTATCAACATATTGTTCACTAATGTGATCTCGTCAAAAAGCTCGTCTTTGCCCATCATAAGCTTTTTAACGTGCAAGTATTTTTTATAATTAAAAATTTTTTTCATCTTCCCATTTTATTTCTTTCTTATTTGTCACTCACTGAGACCGTGAAACTTCTTTAAAACTGTTTTGCTATATGGCTAGATATTGTAATGATACATTATAAAAGTGTGATACATTTTCTTTCAAAACTGCTTCCGTGTTTGGGGTTTCTCATAAAAATCTCAACCAAGGTTACTTTGCTGAAAATGGAAGAAACATATCCATTCTACGGTTTTCCAATTCCTTGACTAAGTTAATATAATTACTTGCTGTATCTGTATCAATGGCACTTATTGCATCTGTTTCTTTAAGGATTACATTTTGAAAACTAATTAGAACACCATGTAAGAAAAGAATGTAAATCTCATTCATATGATTGCTGGAATAAGATTTAATTGCTTGTGGACAACTGTTCAGTTCGTTAAAGTTTCAGCATATCATACATTTCCAATGCATGACTGATTGCCAGTTGCAAGCTTAGAAAGTGCGTGTCACTGATGAGACAGCATTTTCTCATAGTCAATTTCAGCATATTCACAAATTACATTCAAAGCACAATTTCTCACCGTATAGATATAGGAAAATTTTTATATTTTCACTGCTACCAGTTCAAAAAGCCTCACCAGAGTAAAAAAAAAAATATTCGAGCCTCTCGAACTGGGCACCAAGATTTGCTGTGATTCTCGCCCTGTTGAATCTCTTCAGATAGTCGCCTTTTTACTCTTTCCGCCTTGGCTGCTCACCTAGTTAAAACTTTCATCCTCATTCATAAAAAACAAACACATTCCTACCACAAACATCAACGTTAACTCTATTTACATCAATATTCATAATACATTAAAATTTCAAAATTAAATTTCAGCATAAATTTCAGCATCATAAAATTTCAAGTTTAAATTTGTCATCATCAACTAGACTTTATTACCTTGTATCTTCTTTTCTAAGTGCACTGATGCATAATAACTTGTATCGTAGCACGTATTCTGCTTGAAGTATGGTATCACATCAAAAAATTAAAGAGCAAACTGTTTTAAAGTATTCAATAATCAAAAAATATAAGAGCAAACTGTTTAAAGTATTGAATCAAAATCGAAAATCTAAGAGAGCGAAACTCCTATAAACACGGGTTTATATAATAGCTCACCTGCACGTCGGTTTTGTTCCGCGACGGCCAGTTTTCAGAATTTCGCATTCTCTGTTCCCTTCTCGACAGTCCGGCACGCGATTCTACTAAATTTTTGCACTCGTGCCAGTTAAATCTAAGAAATTTTCACACCGCTCGCAAACACGTCCGAGAACAACTAATTAATTTTGTATAGAAATTGTTGTGTTTTCACCTCTCATATCTGCAACTTATTTCACCCAATCGCAAACCCAATGACGTTGCTCAAATCACGCCTTTTATTATCCGTGTCTCTGCCTTGCGCATTGTATCCGTCTTTTTTTAACCTGGCCTTAGTGGTGCAAATCGATATTCTTTACTATCGGTTATTTCAGTCCACGTGGATTCCTATGTTAATATAAGCTACGGTTTATCCAACCGTTTGCAATATACGCAGAATTTTCATGTTTATCAGCTCTAATTTATTAGAATTTGACATTTAAAAATACGCAGGTGTTCAATCGTAACATTTTAAATAACACTTCTACGATTTGAATATTCCACGTATTCTAACTTTCTAGATATATTTGTATGCTAGCAACGCGTTTCATATTTGGTATTATTGGGTTTTTTAAAAGCTTTTATGCCTAGTATACCTTAATAATCGTTAAATTAACTCCAATTAAAATAATAATGAATGGCATTGACTTCTACCCTTTAATTTTTAGTGAATCCTAATTAAATATTATTATTTGTACATTTTGTTTAATACTCGTTACTTAAAACTTGAATTAATTAATATAAATTTTGCACGTAATTTCTATTTGTTTCTTTACTTGGAATAATTAAATTACATACAAGTTGAGCATTTTAATTCTGCTTCTATTTATATATATATATATATATATATATATATATATATATATTATGTATGGAAGATATCAGATAAAATATTATATAATTCAGAATATGAGTTAAAGAATTAATAGTTACACACCTAAATGTGGTGTCGGCCTTTTAAATGTTTATAAACGGCAGCAAATCTTTCCTGATAGTACCGCAACCTGACATGCTTGCATATATTTAAGCACGCTGAAAAATACCATGCTAACGTTTGTAATTTTGTAAGATTTAATAAAGAAAAAATTTTGTTTTATTTATGCCACGGCTTTTAAAACTCACTCAGGGATAATTGAATCTAGCAATTTTACTCTGTAAGAAAACGTAGGTTCTTCGTCCTCTTACAGGTATGTTTAACACATGCGCATAAAGCGTCGTCTAGTTAAAACCACTTAACTTCTCTTAGTACTAGTATCTCGTGGTTATATTCAAAGATTGATAAATAGACTCAGCAATGTATAATTTAGGTAAGCGTTTGAGATTCAAATTACTAACAAATAACTTTAAATGATGTATATATAAGGATAACTTCAAATACCTGCAACTCCTCTGAATGTGCTTGGGTTGTACATGGACCTTGATACAGGATACAACAAAATCGTCTAGCGAATGCTTGCAGTTAATACCTGTTGAAAGTACGTTTTAGTTTTATGTTCTAATAAAATTCACTTTTGTTTTTAGGTTCTACAAATAATAAACTACTAATTCATCAACTGTATACTTAGATAAGGCTCTATTAATAGGAACTCTTTCAACTTCACCACATAAAATGGACCGTAATCTATACGACTGGAAACCCGCTGCAAAATATCTAAATCTCACTGGTGCTACTCTTCACCAACACTAAAACTGACCCGTTGTTCGCTTTACTTCATTCCTGTATCTACTTGTAATATAGTCCGCACTATTCCCCAGAAGATCTTAAAACATATCCTGCTCTTCTATTGCTATTTTTTTTTGTTTCAAACATATTTTTCCCCTGCTATTTCTATAACTTATTTGTTATTAACTTTATCTGTCCATGTAGAAGCATAACATTTCAAAAAGCGTCTTCCTTTTCCTGTCTGCTTCTCCTACTGTCCCTATTTCATAGGCATACAGTGCTGTGCTCAACACATATGCTTCCAACACTTTTGTCCTTGTTTCTGTTTGTTGTCTTCGAACATAGTCGCTGCTCTTTCTTGTTAGATACAGTTCGGTTCCCCTTCTATTGTTTTGTAAATAT
Source organism: Platerodrilus igneus (assembly GCA_036346225.1). NCBI lineage: Eukaryota > Metazoa > Arthropoda > Insecta > Coleoptera > Lycidae > Platerodrilus > Platerodrilus igneus. The sequence continues at coordinate 925,155 of JARFIW010001393.1, read as the reverse complement.
ATACCCTATTTCACTGATATTCAGTGGATGTGAAAGGGTTTAAGCACCCTGCGACTACCCCCCAACACTTGAATATTTGCCGAATTAATAGTTTTCCAATAAATCCCTCTGCACAATCAAGATTAGTTGAAAATATTGCTAAACCACAACTTTAGTTGTCTATAATAACAATCAGGCTTAAGTGCAATTATTTTTTGTCATTAGGTTTTCCATCTTGGAACTGGTTGGATGCGTACCTTCACTGATTTCTATTCTGAGCTAGCCTACACATTCATAAATGCTGTTACTTGTTATCCTGTTTCTTTCCAATAACCAACTGTATTCCGTTAAGACATAACTTTTGGATAAGCATTAAAATGATTATTTTATTCAACGCAATTATTAAATTTTGCCTAATTTTCTTTACTTTAATTGAGTAGGAATTTAAAATGTGCATGTTCCAACTGCAATTGCACACTTATTCCTTTTATTTTTAAAAATTATATTAAACACTATCAGTATAACCACTTTAAACTAACAATTCAATGCTAATGGTGTTAATTGTAAAAAAATAAATATATTAATGTCTAAACTATTTAAAAAGATGTTTAATGTAACCTACATCTGGGGCAAATGCAGCTAAAAATTGTATAGTAACCCTTTGTTTTGATATAACAAATGCATACAAGATTTCAAATGTCTCTGTGAATTCGTTCTGTTTTTTTTTTTGTTAAATGTTTAATGTAAACTATTACCTACAGTCTCCTTTAGTAACTAAATTATTCAATGACTTCAATTTTAACATAAAATATACACAATAACTGCTTTCCTTTTGACCAAGAACTCAGCTGACAGATGTTCACTTCATTTGTGAGTTTCTTTTATTTTACTCAGCTCATTAGAACTGAGATTTTTATTTCTGACCTCACCCCTGAAGAACCTACAGCTAAACTCTTCAGATTATGTGAGAAATGATCAGTTTGGCAGTGGGGGTAAATAACTCAAAAATCCATGATGATGTTAGTAAAATTACAAGAGGATTAGAAATTCAGTTAAGACAAGGGAACAGCAGTAAGTATAAATATCATTAAAAGTCTAATTTACAAATAAATTTTCTGCAGAAATGTATATCAAATTAAACACACTCACAGTGGATGGATAATGAATGATGCTGGAAAGACTTGTTGATACAGTTTAAATAGTAATTCATGATAGTGTATTTGAAAATGCTAACATTTTGTTTGCAGTTCTATATGGAAATATTTGGGTACCAAACATTGCCATTTTGTTCAATTCACTACAGGAACCCATAATAAGAGCACCCGAGGAATACATGTCCGCAGAAGCGGAATGCAGCACCACATTGGACGTTATATATGCTGATGATACTGCAGAGTATGTGCACTCTGATATTACTAATGTATAAATTGAAGAAGCCAAAAGAAAAGAAAAATATGATCACTTTACGAAGATATGTACCAGATAAAAAAACGAGAAACACTTTGAAGTATTATATCTCAATAACTGATTAGACAGCGTGTTAAGGTGGCATACAGCAGTTGTTTCAAATACCTATGTATTTAATGTTTTCTTTTTATTGTAGTATTCAAAAAACGCATGTGAAAAAAATGAGCCAATTTGGTATGGACATACAAAACTGCAAAAACAGTCAAACAAAAACAGGAAGACATCTGATTAGATTTCTATTTTTTCAGCAGTTACATGCATTACTTGGTGATGAACCTGTTAATGCAAGTCCTCACTTGATAGATGTCACATTGAACACTTCACATGTGATTTTAAATTGCTGAAGTACATCCAAAAGTGATAACGTTGAAGAACCACCTCACAGGAGATAGCACTTCAATCCTACAAAACAGTACATGCAAATAAAAAATAAAAATTTTTTTAAAAAAGGAGCTGAAGCAGAACATAAAAGGTCAAAACAAAGACGATACATGGAGCAGCGTTTAGACATTCAACGTCAAAGATTGGAACTAAAACAGAGGAATGCAATAGAAAATCATAAGTTGGAGACGCAGTTATTGGCAACTCAAAATAAATAGTGTATATAATAAATGCTTGTAATGAAATTTATCATTCACAAAAAATATTATTAAGCAAGGAAATTGTAATATTAAATGATTTTACTTGACATGTTTATTATAACTACAATTCAATGTACAATATTCAAAGATTATTCCCCATACATTGTTTGAAATAGTTGTTCCCTTTTTGATAATACAGGTATGATACCCACTAACAGCGTGGGCATATTGTTTGCCATTGTCACTTCACTGGATTCAACTTCATAGTGTATTTCGAAATCTTAACACATATTATGCAAAACCGTTGCTGCAACAATACATTTAATAATGAATATAATATTATTATTTTCAAACACTTTTAATCGTCTGAACCTTGCCTTCAAAAGCCAAAACCATTTGCAATTATAATTCATGGCGCAGAATGCCTGTAGTTGAACAGTTTGTGATTTTCGGAGAAAATGTCATCTTTGTATGGTGTTATCAACCATTCCAGGAATGAGTAAGAGAGTCATCTAATAAATATCTATTACGAAAAAAGCCTTGTATGTCCTTTTCATATAATGATGACTTTTTCAATATCTTTGCATCATGCATGGAGCCTGTCTCCCCACAAAAATGACAAAAAAGCGCTTTTTAGTGTCATACACATCCTGTAATAATATAATTGCTTTTGCGATTACAATAGACGTGGGCATATTCTGTACATGGACGCTTAATAATTACATACGTCTGATCAAGTGCACCCACTATGCCATCAATTCCTTACAGTTGTTTAAATTGATTTTGGGTGTGCTGGTCTTCCTCACTTAGCCAAAATATAAAGGGATTGCTGCCGACAACTAAATAATTTATTACTTTACTGATCACATGATGGATGAACTTTTTGTTACATTAATTCTATCTGAAAGTTGTTCAAAAGTTTCCATATTTGCAAGATACCACAGCGTTATATACACTCCTTTCTTTGCAGAATTTTTTTTCCAAATTGATGTTTAGGCAAAACATTGTCATTATCAACTAGTTCTACAAACACACAGATATTAGATCGACTAGTAGTAATAAGTTAAGATAAACGAATAATAAGGTCGCATGTTGTTCTAGTCATCCGAAAATATTCTTTAAATTCAATATCATAGTCCTCTGATCATCATCAGGTCTTCAGTCCTGGAACTGGTTAGACGCATGCCTCCGTTGTTGCCTATTCTAAGCTAACTTTATACGTTTCCCTGAAGTTCCCACTACCTACATCTTTCACTATCTGCATGCAATAGTCCGATCCAGATACAATTTTACCTTTCTTTTTTCCTATCTCTGCTTGTAATATATTCCGCACTATTCCTCAATTGCCTTAGAACGTATCCTGTCCTATTTCATCTATTTTATGTTCTCCATAGATATCATATTTCTTCCCCTATTATTTCTAAAATTTCTTTGCCATCATCATCATACATCTGTAGCACCACTTTCCAAAAAGTTCCTACTTTTTTCCAGTTTGCTTCAACTACTGTCCAACCTTATTTCATAGCCACACAGTACTGTGGTCCACACATATGCGTACAACAATCGTTTCTATGTTTGTTGTCTTCGAACATGGCCACTACTCTTTCTTGTTAGATACAGCTCTGTTCCCTTCTATTGTTTTCTAAATATATACCCTATTTCACCGATATTTAGTGGTATGTGAAGGGGGTTAAGCAACCTTTGGTTACTAAGATTCCCCCATCACTTAACCATTCACCAAATTAATAGTTTTCTAATAAATTTTTTCGCACAATCAACATTAGTTCAGAATATTGCAACACCAACACCTGTAGTTATTTAGGTTTAAGTGCAATTACTTTTTTCGTCATGTTTTCCCTTGGAAATGGTTGGAAGCAAACCTCTATTGATTTCTATTCTGAGCTAGTCTAAACATTTCCCTGAAATTCCCACAGCCTACATCTTTGACCATCTGTGTGTAATAGTCTAACCTAGGTCTACCTCTACATCTCTTTTTTCCTATCCCAGCTTCTAATTTATTCTGCACTATTTCCTCATGCCTTAGTATATGACCTTTCATCCTATCTCCCCTGTTTTCCACATATTTCTTTCTTCCCCTACCATATCTAGAACCTCTTTGTTATTAACTTTGTCTGTCCGTGAGATCTTCATCATTCGTCTGTATCACCACATTTCTTGCTGTCCACTTTTCCTATTGTCCAAGTTTCACAGCCATATAGTGCTGGGCTTCACACATGCTTTCAGTAATCTTTTCCTTGTTTCTATGTTTCTTGTCTTTGAACATGTAGTTTCTTTTTGTTGTTAAATGCAGCACCACCTTGTGCTAATCTTTGTTTTATATCTTTTGCACTTTTCCCGTCTTACGTTATTTGCTTCCTAGGTAGCGGAAATCCTTAACCTCTTGTAAGTTCTCGTTTTCTATTTGTATTCTGGTTTTTGACTTATTTTTCCCTCCTTTACATACTAGTATTTTAGTTATATTTTTTTGCTAATTATCATACCGTACCTTTCTATCGGAACAGTTTCCATTTCATTAAGAGCTGCTTTAACTTTTCCTTGCTAGATGCTAACACCGCTGTACCATCTGCAAATCTAAGTATATCAAACTTTTGTCCCTGCGTAGTAATTCCAAATGTCTCCCTGCATTTGACAGTATTCATTGCCTCTTCGATGTATAAGTTAAAAATTAACACGCACATCCCTCTCTCGCCCCTTTCCTATTCTCTACGTCCCTGCTCTAATTATATTACCGCTGTTTGCTCTTTGTATAAGCTATGTACTATTCGTCTATCCCTATATACACGCTTTCTCCTTTTTCTATTGTCTTCTCCATTATCACCCTCAGAGGTAAAATAGCCTCTCATTTTCTCCTGTTTCGCCTAAACCCAAATTGATCTTCTAGTATCTCTTCCATCCTTCTTTGTATAATTTTAGTTAATATTTTTGATTCGTGTGCTGTCAAAATAATTGGTAGAAAATTTTCACATCTATCAGCGCCCCTCTTTCTTGGTATAGAATATTACGTTACGTTTGAAATCTTGGGATATATCGCCTGCCTGTACCTACTATGTCCAAGGTCCCAGGTTCAAATCCCGACACGATCCGCTTGAAAAATGTTAGGCGAGCATTTTTCACAAAAATACACCCTCGTTCGGATGAGAGGTAAAATGGAGGTCCCGCATGTGAGTGTTGTCATGCACGTTAAAAATCTCTACCTTGCCTAGAACAGCAAGAGTTAGGCAAAATCCAAAATTTTCCAGATAAAAAAAAAACTCTCTTTCTGGCCAATGTAGTACCCTCGGGTGGAGCATTGGGAAATCAAATATAAGGTATATCACCGGCCTCATACATATAGCTTACAAGTTGGAAAAGACGTAACAGTTACTGCTTGTGCAGCAGCTTTAAGAGTTTCTGCTTGCACCTTATCTATATCCGGTGCCTTACTATTTTTTAAACCCTTTAATGCTAACTCATCTCTAAGTATAGGATATCCCAAGTCGTCCTTTTCAATGTCTGATTCCTGTCCTAGTGTGTGGCTAGTTCTTGCCCTGCATTTAAATTCCCTATATATTCTTACAATCTAACCACTTTCTCTACATTTTCTATGACGATGTCTCCTTCCACGCCCCTACTATTTTTGCTATACGGATTTATATCCCCAAAATTCCTTCTAATTAGTGTGTATGCTTCGTATGTCTTTCCTATTTCCATCTCTGTACCTCTTTGCACTTTTCATCAATTCATTGTTCTTTAGCTTTGCTGCATTTGTGAAAAATTTCCCATTTTGTGGCTTTGTATCTGTTTTCTTGCTTCATCTGATGTTTTTGTATTTTCGTCTTTATTAAATTCAGGATATTCTGTGTTAGTCATGGTTTTTTATTTTCTTTTTGTGTATAACCCAGAATGTCTCTGGCCGCTATGTCTAAGCTTAGTGTTAATACATTCTGTTTCTACTTCCTTCGTATCAGAAATTTTCCCGATGTCTTTCAGCAATTCATTTGACTTTTTCAAATCTTTCGTGGATAACTTTTTCTTTTAATTTTTCAAAATCAAAGTGCCTTTTTCTGTTCACTTTTTCAAATTTTTAAATTTAAGCGTGGCCTTCATAACTACGATGTTGTGATCAGTGTCTATATTTGCTTCTGTATTGAGCGGTTTAGACTAATCTAATCATGAGTACTCTTTCGTTCTTTTGTAAGTAGTATTCTACACAGTGTCCTATCTTTTGTCGCATAACTATACCCACACTTGAATTTCCTTCCTCGGATCCTGTATGAATTATCCTAAAGTCTCCGCTCCAAAAATTCCCCTGCCCCTGGCCACCGAACTTCACTAATCTGTACTATGTCTAATGCTAACATATCCATTTCAATTTTCAAGTTCTCTAGCTCCATACTTCTGACATTCCAAGGCCCAACTCGCTTAATGTTCTGGGCTCTTTGTTTATACTTTCCGATCACATCCTCTGAAATAGTTCCCTTCCGGAGATCTGAATGGGGGACTATTTTAACTCCGGAATCTTTTGCCGCAGAGGATGCCATCATCTTAAATAACAATTTAAGTACGCTGTGTACGTGGGAGGTAACGTGGTGGTTTCCGTTGCCTTCCACATCGCAGTAGTGTGTCTTAGAATGGCAAACCGACCTCTATAATCTCTGCCACTCCAAGTACCAAAACAGCTGCTGCCCTCTTTCGAGGACCTGTCTTAGTCTGGTTCCTCACTAAAGACCCCATCAATTTGGTAAAACCTTTGGTTCGTCTCTTTAGCTCATTGGAACATGCAAGCCGTTTTAGTAATCTAGAACTTCTTCAAGGTGGAGGTCCAATCAGAATCGAATTCTCTATTGTATCAAGATAATTTGTAATTAGATGTAACATTCTCCTAGGCTTTCCATCGACTGAGCTATCTGAACTAGTACTTGATTCATCCTTGAAATACATTCTTCACAGCAACTCAATTCGTTGCTGGAGTAGGTTTCAAAATTCTGCAATCAGAGACGTTAATAGGATATCTTGACAACTTTCAAATTCTTACCGAAATAATAGCATCATGAGTAACGTTATGCATAAATAAAATAAATCAATCCTTAAAATTTCAGGTTATCTTTCTTTGGCGTTAAAACTTAAACACATTAAGAATTAATTGAGCACCGTTGACCAATTACTTGATCTCTTAACTGAAGTGATATTAACTGAGATGGTTTAATCAGATTCGCTAATTTCAGATCACCATTCGTGCAAAAGGAAATCAACTAATATTTAATTGACCTCATTAAATCCCATTGGAATGGTTTTTTAGTAATATTTCAAGTAAAGTATCATCTACGAACGTGTTGGGAAGTTCCTAAAGGTTTATAGAAATCCGTTATTTGTTCACATGGATGCAGATATATAAGTGCACAGCTGGGTTATGTGGGTATATATAGAAGAAAATGTGATTTTCGAACAGAATAGACAACCAATCATACTTGATACCAATGAGAAATTTTTTATAAAATTAAACTGTTGGTAGCCCTGAGATTTAATTTCCATGATAACCGGTAAATTTAAAAATTCAACTATCAAGAGGTGGGGATTTATGACAGCCTTTGATTATGATAATTAATGTTTAGTTTATTTAGTTGAAATATTGAACTGTAAGAGTAGGAACAAGTTCAGTTTCAAGCAAGCTCTAAGCGCACAGTTTAATATCAAGGTTTGTATGTTGAGTGTATAAAATGTGATGTAACAATAAAAACAAAAGTTATGTATTTAGTTAAAAGTTAACCTAATTATGGATATACCGAAAAAGGAATAAGTAACTAAACTGAGTAAGTACGTTGTGCAAATTATAAACCATCTATATCATAAATTCAAACTGCAAAATTGTAATTCAATAATCAAGTTTATATTATACCTAATTATAAGAACTAGCTGCATTTAAATAACTTATGATTAAATAAAAAAGATAACTTATCTGTAATTATCCGAAACTATAATTCTCTTTTCCATACGGAGTACATGAAAGATGAAAGCGTTACCAATCTTAACTGATTGTTATGAAATATAAAAGTAACTTTTGGTTTGACCCCATCAGAACAAAATTATAAACTGATATAGTTGTATTCAATCTATCGAGAGAGCGGAAAAGTAACTAATTTGATAAAATTGAAACGGCAGGAAAAGTATATATTGACCAATTAAAACGAAAGTTTTAGCTGGTCCTTGTTATTTATACAGTTATTGGAGCCTATCAGATTTAAACTAAAACTACAAAATTATTTCTGAAATTTACAACTTTAGTAGGCGTTGTTTTTTTTTGTTTCACGTAGACTACGTTGAAATCGGTGATTTCAATCCTGGTTGAAGTCAAGCGCTTGTGTAAACCACTTTCAAGTTTTGACTTAAATACACAGGATTATGATTTCAAGCTGCTTGAACCGTTCAAGTCAATCCTAAAAATGTACAACTTGACTTAGGGGTGGCTTGAAACTGACGCTATAAACAGGGAAGCACCTCAATCCATTTGAAATAGCATTTTAAATGTCATATTCGTATCTAACTTTGCTTTATTTCAATGTCAGCATAACCTAGAAGAAAAATTAATTTTAATTTCAGCATGAATTGGTATTAAAATATTTTCGTGGGGTATAGGTATTCTAGGAATATTTCTTTCCACTTTCAAACCCTTTCGATTTAAACACTTGCAGTTGCGATCCACAACTGAAGCCGCCTGCTATGAATCCGGTTGAAATTTGTCATATAAACGTAGTTATAGTAGCTTTTCAATAAGGAAATCAAATTTTCAGATAATTTAGGTGATCCTAGACTAGGATACACTACAACATTTTGTATAAGATTCCTCTGTGGCAGACTGAAAAATCAATGTGTTAGAAAAATAACTGCGGCAGGCGATGTTTCCCATGCAATCTTCTCTATATGTACTTTATATGATTGGAAGTGATACAGACATGTACCACTTAGTTGCAGCGCTAGGACTTCGCTCCCAAAAGTCTCGTTCCTGGGGCCCTTTTTTCGTGTGTTGGTCGGAGGGGGTGCGAGGGTAGTCGGCGGTGGGGTGTGAATCGTGATATGGGAGAGCAGCGCTCAACGGGGCGTTAGCGGGTGCTGAATGGAGCAGTTCACTGTTGGACAATTGAATTGTTGATAATGTAGGTGTAACATATTTTGCAATATATAAGCAAATTTTTTTACAATATTAGCACAAAGCAATCTTTTACACCCCTGGTCCATTTATTACCTTTATGAGAGATAGACTTAGTACATAAATTTTTTAATTAATCCTATTGCGAGTCTTTTTCTTATACCCATTATAAATATACACGACAAATTCTTTTGCAATATTGGGACATATTTTTAATTAATCATAAAGTATGTAAGACCTGCTTACCAAATTTTATCACATTCAGTATTATTGGTGTTGACTCTGGAGGAAGCAATGTTGCACAATATTTGCACAAAGTAATCTTTTAAACCTATATGAGATATAGACTTGACTGAAATAATTTTTCGTAACGTCGTCTTCTTTTTTTACGCTACATAATCACCTTAGTAATTAATTTAACCCTTAAAAGACTTAATTCATGTACGTTGAGTTTCCTACCATATAATTACCAACAGTTAATTTCGAACAGGTTAGCCCACTTAGTAATCACTTTAACCTTAACAAAAGATAATTCATGTACGTTGGCTCGGCTATCGTAGACACGCTTACATTATTTGAGGATTCAAATACTTTTTCCATATAAATATATACCGTTAGTGTACACTACATATGTTTGACGTGTTGCATATATTCGTATTCATTCTCCATATTTACATGGTATACTTGCTAACAATTCTGCAAGACAGCAATCTATAATCCTGTTTAACCATAATCGAAGTGTGATCTCACTCATATTCTAATGCGCATTCACACAATATCAAAACGGCCAGCAGTTTCAACAAGTATTTTGTAATACAACACGAATATATATATATATATATATATATATATATATATATATATATATATATATTGCTAATGATAAGGGGTTATTTAGGGGTATATTGAGTCATAATGGTTACCTAATACATGGAAATAGTACTAGGAGTTAGAAAACCGCATTTATTTAGCATTAAAAATACGTAATTTGTATATTATGCAAAGAACAAACATTTAACACCCTGTATAAGGATTGCAATTGACTTTAATTTATGCCGAGTAGCATATCATTCAACAATACACACACATGCAGCAAAAGAAATAACTGTACACGCAATCAAACTTCTTCTAAACTAAAAATATTCATAGATTGTAAAATTAATACGCGTGAAATGCAGTAAAAACCTAGAAAATCATAATACAATTCACATTAAACAAGGGATAATGAAAGCAGATAGCAAAGTGTCCTTATAAGAAACGCATCATTCGAAATAAATACGTTTCGGAAACGTAAAAATGTAAACAGAAATATGTTAATTTACGTCACTTGGTCTACGTGATTTTCTACATGAAGTTAGTGCAGATCCCAAAAGTATTATCTTGACAAACAAAGCCATAAGTGAAATTACGTGCCAAAGCGAATTAGAAATTCCTGTAATAACATCAAAACAGACGCTATAAAATAAATGCAAACCAGAAATATACGAGAACCTACGTGATCAACGAATCGTTTCTATAAGGCAATATCAGTGATAGACCTGTAAAAGCTCAAGAATATCCAAAACAACCGATGGCTGGTCGTACACTTTGAACAACAGCTCAGATAAACCAATGAATTTAGATGGGGCGTAGAATATATAATGCGCAGGTTGATAAGCGGACAGTCTTAGTTTGAACCACGTATAAGCTGCATCACTGATACTTAAGAATTTACGCGTCAAGTAAATATTCGAATTAAACTATGAAAATTTTGTGAAAGTGATGTTATAAAATATTTTTGAATTAATTATAGTGAATATATGAGACAAGCCTGGCCGTTTGCTAGAAAACGTAAGTAGATATTTATTAATTGATTTAGGTTAAATATTCATAATTCAGGGCTCTAAGTACAAAACTCTAAGGATACTCTAAGAACAATTCTAAGGAAAAATTCTAAGAATAAATACAAGTACAAAATTATAAGGATAAATTGAAGTACATAAATCTAAAGACACCCTAAGGGACAGTACAAAAATTCAAAAACTAAGTGATAGTACAATAATTCCAAGTCTAAGAGACGTTGCGAAAATTCATTACGACGTTATGAAAATTTAAGGCAGATCACATTAAACGGGTGGAACTTGGAGACGAAGCAACTCAACTAAAAGCAATATTGGGATACTGATCCACGGCACGCAGCTGAAAGACGCTCAAGGAAAACTACAGGTCAGAACTAGCTTGCATAAGACATTATTTACTATTTATTATATTTGAACATTGAACATATTAAGGTATTATTTTCTATTTAGTATTTTTGAACATATATTAAACTTTATGTAAGGAGTCGACAAAAATTTATTTTGATACGTGAAAAATTATGTAAACAAGGGAAAATCTTGAATGTTCAGTGAAATTTCCAGTAGAGTACAACGTTATTTTGCTGGCTCTAAAATAAGGAAAGGAAGCTTTAATTTTTGGAGATAAACAATTTAAAATTTATTGTTATTTGATTCAGGGGGCTAACTTTATCATACTGTCAAACAGATTAAGCTGTGAAGTGTAAATCATTTTTATTTTCTCATTATACAAATATTAATCGACTTCGTTTTATCATTCAAAGTAGATAAACGTTTTAGGGAAAAAGGGGTATACTATTTGATTATCGTAACATTGTGCACTCTGTGTGAATTAAACAGGGCTAGCCGAGGCAGATTTAAAATTTCAGGAGATTAAAATTCACAGAGCGGTGGTGGTCAGAAGAAGACTATTTGGATAATTACATCGACGTGCAGCGTTGTCATAGCAATATATATATATATATATATATATATATATATATATATATATATATATATATTAATAAAAGAGGTTCTTGATAATTCTTGAGCGTAGTAAAATTTATCTATTTAACTATTTTTATGCAACCCACCATATGAATATTTTTTTTTTTACAAATAAATCACATACTACTATTTAAATAAAAAAATATAAGCAAATAGTGTCATAATTTGTTGATTGATGTCATCCTTGATACTACATTTTTGTCAAATAAGTGAACTGACATTTCATTCAAAATTAAAAAATTATTCAGACCAAAATACTACTTTTAAATTGATTTAATTTTAATTCTAATCAGTAATATTAAAAGTTACTCTTATTATGGGTGAATACATCAAATAATTTTATCAAGCAATAAGTAAGTCAAACATATATTACTTGTTATATGAATCACCTATTTATATACTTTTTTATGTAGATCGATGATTAAAGTGTAAATTATCACCGAAACGTACGATTTAATACAAATGATACACATCTAATGTTTTGTGTTTAATTATATGAGTGACTTTATCCCAAGAACCAAAAACAAAAAACTTAATATATATATATATATTGCAATTATAAGAGAGGTAATAAATATGGTAAAGAATATTAATAATTTGAAGAATGTTAGGCAATCACTATGCCTACAAGATATAACAATATACACAAGATAGTAAAATAAGTTTACGAAATAGATACAAATGCAACAATAAAAATAAAATCGTGAAAGCTAGTATTAACAAGTTTACAAGTATACGACAGCATAAAACATAATAGAATACTATATAAATTCCTAATATATTGAAATATAAACGTCTTTTTAACTTAAATATTATTCTAGATTGATATTTTTATGCCCCCATGCATACGTTGATGTGCTGTCGGGGATGATGTATCGTTTATCGTCATCCTTGGGTAAAATGATTTTGGTCACCAACCGTGTGAACAGCTGGTGTTTGTGACTACGAATGCACATCATTATATGCACGAAAGGTTATCTATCATTCAAAACCACATCCTTAAAATTATCCACGCTATATCCTTACTAACTACACTACGCCTAATACCTTTAATTTTTGTAACGTTTTCTCACTTATGAGATGGTAGGACTTTGCCTACTGCTGATGAATTCTAAACTAAACTACCATTAAATTTGTCCTTAAACTTACCGAGTACTTTTTTGTTTATTAAAAAGACATTATATTTATGTGTTCGGGAGATAATCACTAGTGTCGAAATGGTGTATAAGCGTATTAAATCACTATAAAGGTCGGCTGTTTCAGTACTGTACGCAAGGCTATCCGTGTCCGTGTACAAAAGCGAGAGCTTGACTCCATACATTGGTCTCATAACGGAATAGTGCAACGCGTACATTAGAGTTGTTGACAAGTCCAAAACACTAACACCAACAAATGGATTAATCATACTTTACTTTAACGCGATCCATTTGCATTACAACCAAATCCTCGCCTAGTACGATACAACAATTAAAATTAGGACGCGCGATTAGCGTACTTACGTACAGTTTCTTCTCATTTTGTCTTACTTTGTAACGATTTTTACATCGACCCTTTTATCTACATTCTCCATAGTCTTGCCAAAAATTGAAGTTATTCATTAGTTTGAAAAAAATCTTTTCAAAAGCATTTTTGGCAAGAGTGCGGTGATGCGTGTTCAGGTCGATGTAAAACTTTAACCACGCCGATTGGTAGAAATTCAGCACTCTGTGTACCATTTTTGCAAATACACTGCTGGAGGTTTCTGTAATGCATCACGTAGTTGAACTTATCATACAAGGTGACGAGCAATTTGGAAGTCTTTGATGCAGGCGAAGGAGGTATCCGATTCTCCGGACAGAACGGAAGATCGTTGTGGGCACCATGAAGCGAAGGAGGATACTCAAGATCAACACACAACATGAACCCTTTGTCGCTGTCTTCTGAAATATTCATAATTCTTTCTTCTAGAGGGTCTAGTTCATCTGCTTCAAGCCACCTGAAACCGCTCAGGGTGAGATATTGGCTCATTGTACATCCATAAGGTTGTTGGCATCGAAGTATGGCAAATATTTGATGGTTTGGCGGTATCGTAGTCGTCAATATACTTGTTATTTGCCTTTGCGTATCGCCTACTGCATTGCACTTCAAGAGCAATACACGTTTTTTGTTCGACAAGTAGGAGGTATCTTGCGTGTATTGGTGAGTTTTCCCGCGCTTACCCATTCTAATCAGATTCTCTTTTTAGCTCTTAGCTGGAGGCCAAATGGGTTCTTTCTTTATGTGGGCCCAATTGTTCGTTGACGTAGACCAACTGCTTTTGTCTGTAGACCGCTGCTGCAGTTACGGTGGCAGGGCGAATGGATCCTGACTACCGTGGCATTGCTGTGCTGACTCACCCCCGACGGGTTGCAAGCTAAGTATCCAGACACATACAGGTTTACAACTTGTTTTTTTTGTATATCAAGGGCATATTCCGTATCAGCGTTTGGTGTAGTTACGTGATAAGAAACGTGACACGGTAAAACTATTGTTTGTTGCTGCGGATCGATATCATCGCTTTACAGGTGTGATGTACCATTGTTAAAAATGTTTTACAGACACACACTTATTCTTTTCTACTGATTGGTTTATTTTACAAACGGTATTATGTACAATTTAAAAGAATGTTTGACAAAAGCTCTCACACGTTAGTTCTTTCCTACTGATTAGTTTATTTTACAAAAGTAGTAGATGTAATTTTAAAAACGCTTGACAAAAGCTGTCACATGTTTATTTACTACTAATTAATTTTATTTTGTGTAAAATACGAGATGCGCCCTTCGTATCTAAAGTACTAAATTGTTCATATCACATAATTGTTTGCTTTGAAATAGTGTTTAATTTATTGCTTTTGCTTGTTTGTACAGAATCCTTTATTTATTTTTATTTGTCAATAGATAATCGTGGGCGCGTGCTTTTTTTTGTTTTCTTCCCCACTCTCATCCTACTCCTAATAGGTTTTCGAATAATCCTTCAAATTCAGCCCTCACCTCTAGCTGCCTAATTTCTTCTGCTTCTCACTCTACGTTCTCTCCTATACCTCATTCGGGTCATCCTGCTACTACTATCAAAACATACCCTTCTTCGGCAAAAATAGCGTCAAACAAAATTTCTCCCGTCTCTAGTTCTACATCCTATTCTATTCCTCCTTTTGCTCGCCCTACGTATTCACTCTCACCCCAAACTGTGCCTCCACCACCATTGCAACCCATACTTCAAATTAGTGACTTGCAGCTAACTTCTCAAGAGTTTGTTCCCGCTTTCTTAAATTGTTCTACTCAAGAAATTTATGTCGTGTCTGCAAGCACACATGTCGCTAAAGTGACGATAATTTCTAATTTAGTCAGCGAAGGTCCTGTTGAAGTTCATGAACCTGTATCTTTAATATCTGTTGCTGTTGCTGTCAAAATTTTACATGTTCCTGCTTTCTTAAATTGTTCTACTCAAGAAATTTCTGTCGTGCCTGCAATAACAGCCGTAGCTAAAGTGATAATTATTCCTAATACGGACAGAGAAGGTCCTGTGGAAGTTAGTGAACCCGTAGCTATAATGCCCGTTGCTGTCATCGTCAAATTTTTTGCCTGATCCTGTTTCGTTATTTACTATTGTTAAGGAATCAGTTCCTATTATGGCTGAAGTTTTGTCTGTTCCTACTCCATTGTCTATCAGTGACGAAATCTTACTTGATTCTACTCCTTTATCGGACTTTAATGAAACGTTACCTACTCTTATTCATTTTTTAATGCTGACAAAATGTTACTTGCTTCTGTTCTTTTAGCTAATGTTGGTGAAATCCTTGCTGATGTCCTGTTATCTAATGTTGACGAAGGTCAACGTGATTCTGCTTCCTTATCTATTGTGGATGAAGTTCTTCCTGATGCTGTTTGTTCTTGTAACGTTGATGAACTTTTACCTGATTCTGTTCCTTTATGTAATATGGTTGAAGTTTTATCAGATTCTGATTCTTTTCCTAAGGTGGATACTCCTACAGCCAGTGCTGTTTTCTTTCTTAACTGTGATATTTCTAGTCCTTTATCTAACGTCGTTGAAATTTTATCTACTTCTGCCCCTCTAGCTCACGTAACTGAAGTGTGTTCTGCTTGTGTTTCTTTTCGTAAGGTTGATTCTCGTACAGCTCATACTTTTTCCTTTTCTACCGTTCACTTTCTTACCTCCAATCCTAACAACAAACAACTTTCTTCCTTAACTCGTTTTGAATTTTCTAAAATACCCTTACCACTTTCTATACCGCGTGTTACAACTACTTCACCCACTGCTGTCCCTGTTTTGCGGAAAACTGCCCATAAGAGGCAGAAATTTGTCTATGCTCCTTCCGAACCGGAAGATGTATGTCGGGGAAGTCCTAATGTCCTTGATCTCGTTTCATTTTCCTTCTGGCGGCGCAAACGTCTTCAGCCCAATATCTAGTCCTCGCGCCCCAGATTCTTATGCCGACTTTGCTCTCTTTCGGACTTGATTTTTGGACGTTACGATATGGTTTTACTTCCCTGTTTTGCTAGGTTTTCTTTCGTTTTCTTGCTTTTTCTGACCCCGTGTGGGTCCGGGAATAGAATAGTCCCACGGTACGACCTGCCTGTCGTAAGAGCCGACTACAGCGGTCCAACACAACACATACATACACGCACACTTTATACACGCACAACACATACACACACACGCACACATATACAGTGTGTACAGTATAAAATGCAGTACATGGGGATCTTGGAAACTGTAGGAGATACGATCTTGGTTAAATGGGACAAAAGTTGCATAATCATGAGGGTATCTCAGATCGGTTTTCAAATTTCAAAAATTTTTCATAGGCTACTAGATAGAGGCAAAAAACACAAAATTGACGATTTCTGTATTTACTCGTAGTCACTCTACTAATTGAAATAGAATGTTCAAATTTGGTACATCATGGTAATTCCCCATTGCGCTTCACATTTTCAACTTAGATTTTGTCTAGGGCATCTAGATTTTGCGTGACGATGTTCAACTTTTTATTTTAAATAGCCGCCATATTGGATTTTACATTTTGAAGTGCTGATAAAAAACCCTTTCCAAAGAGGTATAACATGGCTATGTTTGATTGAATCAAAACACTAAAAATCACATAATTATGTTTTGGTCGTAGTAGGCTTTAATTTCCATTATGACAAAGAGAAACAATTGCTCAACATCTGAGAAACGTCAAAGTTTGTCCTTTATTTTATGTTTCAAGTAGTGCAGTTTAAAAAAACAGTTAATTAATTTACATAGAAATTTAAGCAAAGCATTTGCGCATGAAATAGATCGCTTTACTAACCGTGATAAATATCAAATGTTAGAATGTTTTATTCTTTCTGGAAGGAAAGATGTTAAAGCCGCTGAATTGTATTTAAATAAATACCCAGAAAAACATCAACCAAACAGATGTATGTTTCGGAGATTACAAAATAATTTAATAAATTATGGTAGTTTTGGCTTTTCTAAGAGAAATAGGCAAATTAAAAAAGATAATGAAAACAGCGTTTTACAAACAGTTGTCGAAAATCCTCGTACTTTTCTTAGACAAATTCAGAATATAACAGGGGTTGCTCATTCTACGGCAAGAGCTATTTTAAAACGTTTCAAGTACCATCCATATTATGAACGACCATGTCAGGGATTGCGTACTGAAGATCAAATTCGAAAAATGGAATTTTGTGCTTGGTACATCAGAAAGTGCAACGAAAATTCAAATTTTGCATATACAATTTTGTGGTCTGACAATAGTCGATTTATTTAATTGTGGTATGTTCAACCGCAAAAATACAATTTTTGGTCAGATGAAAATCCACATTTGAACCGCCAAGTTAGACATCAAGTTAAATGGGGATTCAACGTCTGGATTGGTATTATTGGAAGGTACATTATAGGTCCATTTTTTTATGATGCAAATTTAAACTCTGCGAGATACTTAGATTTATTGCAGGGAAATGTGGCAGATAGACTAATGGAGCTTCCACTCGCTACTTTGCAAAATATGATTTTTCAAAATGATGGCGCTCCACCCCACAATGCTCTGATTATTACAAATTTTTTTAATTCTGAGTATAATGAAAACTGGATTGGAAATCGGGGACCAATTAAGTGGCTAGCGAGATCACCGGATTTAACTCCTCTAGATTTCTTTATATGGGGCCATTTAAAAAGTCGTGTGTACTCAAAAACGTATGATAATGTAGGCCAATTACAACAAGCAGTCCAAGAGGCCGTAAATAAAATAACACCAAGTATGATAAGACGATCTTGTAAAGATGTTTATAAAAGGTGTCGGTTGTGTGTTCAACAAAATGGGGGGTTATTTGAACATTTAAAATAAATAATGAATTCATGTGGCTGACTATTGTTATATTTTTTTCCTTGATTGTAATTTGCAATTGTCTGAACATAAATAACAACTAAAAACAGCTTAAATAATATTTTGTATTGAATAGATGCTAGTTTGTATTTATTCTTTGTTAATGCATAGTTATGTAAGTTCTGATTAATACAGATTTATTTTCAATTTTCTACGTTTTTTACTGTTTTTATTACCACTGAAAATTGAGTTTAAAATTTTTAGAGCAATTGTTTCTCTTTATCATAATGGAAATTAAAGCCTACTACGACCAAAACATAATTATGTGATTTTTAGTGTTTTGATTCAATCAAACATAGCCATGTTATACCTCTTTGGAAAGGGTTTTTTATCAGCACTTCAAAAATGTAAAAATCCAATATGGCGGCTATTTAAAAATAAAAAGTTGAACATCGTCACGCAAAAATCTAGATGCCCTAGACAAAATCAAAGTTGAAAATGTGAAGCGCAATAGGGAATTACCATGATGTACCAAATTTGAACATTCTATTTCAGTTAGTAGACTAACTACGAGCAAATAAAGAAATCGTCAATTTTGTGTTTTTTGCCTCTATCTAGTAACCTATGAAAAATTTTTGAAATTTGAAAACCGATCTGAGATACCCTCATGATTATGCAACTTTTGTCCCATTTAACCAAGATCGTATCTCCTACAGTTTCCAAGATCCCCATGTACTGCATTTTATACTGTACACACTGTAGATATATACACACGCACGCACGTACACGCACACACCTACTTATACATAACTACAATGGAATTCTGTTTTATTTTCTTTTGTACGATTCTTAGTTTTCTTTTTGGTTTTGTACTTGGTGCTTGGTGTTATTCTTTTTGGTTTTTCTTTTTTGTTTTGTTCCTTTCGTTCCACATTCCTCTCATTTTTCCTGTTGCTGGTCTTCTTTGCTGTCGGTCCCTAGTCCGATTGTGTTTCGTCCATTCGCTCCTATGGTAGGTGCTTTCTAGTCCGTTTCTCTTTCTACGGAAACCACGACTTAGTCGACTTTAGAACTAGTTAGAATTTCCTTTTCTTGGTTCTTCGGTTTGGGTTACCACAGTTAGTAGAACATCGTTTCCTTTTACCAACGCTCTCCCTCTCTCCTCTCTTCCTCTTGTTCTCTCTGGTTTCCCTTTTGTTTACTTGAGACTTGACCTTTGGGTCCTGTTTTGGTTGGCACTGTTGGTTTTCTTCCTCGTTCCTTTTCTTCTCTTAAGGTTGATAACCTTACTGTTTCTTTTGAGAAACATCCGTCCTTGGACGACTCCACAGTGCTGAGGCCATTCCACCTTAGTCCTCTTGATTGCTTATTACCTGTCTTCCCTTCCTTCCTTCTTTTTTTCTCTCTTTCTATTATTGGAACTTCGAGCCGAATTTTGTTTGGTATCTGTTTTTGTTTTCCTTTCTATCCGGAATCTGTTGTGATCGGTCTTGTTATTTTGGGGGTTTCTTTTTCTTTTTCTGTATTTTTGTTGTTTCTGTAACGAATGTTCTTTTAGTTTGAAGCGAATTTTCTTTTTTTTTGTTTTGTTTGGGCGTTTTTCTTTGTTTTTTTTGTCCTGTCCATTCCCGTACTTTTATTTTCCTACCACAACTTGTTAATTTTGCTGAGGGGGGGATTGTTACGTTTATTTTTCTACATAAATTAAATCCCTTTTTTTCACTGATTAAGTCATTACCCGCTCGAATAAATTCTATTTCTATTCTTAAATTTTCCAACAATACTCTATATAGTGTAAGTGTTCAGTATAAGCTCGCTTAACATAATTTTAAGTCAAATTCACTTTGCTTTTAAAACGAATATTTATTCGATAAATTAAATAGTCAATATCTTGTTTAAGGTATCCGTTAACTTGTTAGACATTCCGATAACGTATAATTGCTTTCTCTTGTGTTTCACATTTAAAGACTTGTCGAAATAATAGATCCTACTATTATTTGATAGCGTGTTTTCCAGTTTGCTAATCGCGCTTCGTTAACGCGAGGACTGCAGTTCGAACTCGTGTTATTTGAACCCATTTTGAATTTGATTCTTCAGGTTGTGAGTTGAAATATTTTCTACATTATTCGTCACAGTACTTCAAAAGCAATGCACGTTTTTTTGTTCGACAAGTAGGAGGTATCTTGCGTGTATTGTTGAGTTTTCCCGCGATTACCCATTCTAATCAGATTCTCTTTTTAGCTATTAGATTTAGGCCAAATGGGTTTTTTTTATGTAGGCCCAACTGTTCGTTGACGTAGTCCAACTTAGTTACGGTGGCAGGGCGAATGGATTCTGACTAACGTGGCGTTGCTGTGCTGACTCACCCCGACGTGCTTTTTTTTAGTTTTCTTGGTATGTAGGTGAATCCCCCCACTCTCCGCGTTTGATAGTTAGCCTGGTATTTACTTTTCTTCCGGCTACGTCTAGATACGTAGCAACCGATATATTTTATCATTGCATCCCAGCTCAGATTGGGCGTGGTCACATACTGACAAAGATCCAAATCGTATGTCCTTATGCAGACACTTCTGACGTTTTCAAAAACATCTGTTAAAAGCAGCACATATGTTTTAAGATATAGATCGCTATATTCCTCGAGGCTCTCGATATACTAAAAGTTTTCCACACCTTGTGGACGTGCTCGTAATCTACATCACTAATGTTGGACAATGTCAAATCGTTGAAAAAAGCATCCTGTGCTGGTAAACTTTTCTCGTTTAACATTGAACTATCGGTAATGTACTTATACACAAAGATACCTTTACGTGTGAGCAACTTGAAATGTTTCTCGTTTGAGAAATAGCGACGAACTTCGCAAAACTGATTTGAATATTTTCCTCAATCTACTGGAATCCTCTTTCAGTTTATGCATAAAAACATTGCCCGCATCAGGTCCTCGGTACAACTCGATCTTTTTCAAGCTGTCGTCATACGAGCACTTGATGTAATAGGCGAAGCTGTATGGTTCGTGATACTGAACGCTTTTAGTAGGTAACAGTGATACATCTTTAGTAGCAACCGGCTTTAATACCGATTCAAAATCTGCATAAATGACAAAAATAATTTGTATTAAACGGTTTTTTTCTTGAAAACGTTGGAATATCAAAGAGCGACAAGAATACGTTTTTTTTATGTAAAAAGGGTTGCTCTTTCAGATTTCGATGTCGGTTGTACGCTAGATGTAGAGGGTAAATAGTTATAGCTAATTAATCATAAAAAGGGTTGTAAGTAGCTCCGTCTATGAGCCAAGTTTCGCCAATTTAAAACAAGTAATAACAAGTCTTTATTACTCACTGTTCACAAATCTAATTAACAGTATATGCCTTATTTATAGATGTTTTCAGTCCAATTAACAATGAAGCACTATAACATTAATGTTCTGTACAAGCACTAATATCTTCTTAAACTAAATTCTTAACCATAAGGCTTCTCAACAACACTAAACACTACTATAATTTATTTATTACACTTTTGTCTATTTATGTTCAAGCTGGCGGTACAATATACACGTTCACATAACACAAATTTATATTTACTCTTGGACTGTCAAAAGCATTACTAATTAACTTTACAGGATATAATTTATATTCAACATTTAGATATAGACTAACCCTGTACTTCATCATAGGTCTTATGTATACCCTGAATTAAATAGATGATTCATACTCTGGTATGTGCTCAAACATTCTCGATTCCTGGAGCCACTTTTCAAGTTGATAACTTACTTCATTCAAATCGTCGGAGTGTGCTTATGACGATGACTGTTACTGTTTGGGTATTTATTTAGAAATTAATTATTTACATTGCCTGACTCCAAAACAATTTTTCTATATAATTTTTTAGTTACCCTATTGTTTAAGTGTGATATTAGTACATCATCTCGTATCACCTGCAGCGGAAATACATTTTAGTTTGTACATGATCTCCTTTATTGCTGTAACTATGTAAGTAAATTTTTTTTTTCTATTAACATTTAAAAATATAGGTAACTAAAGAGTTGAAAACAGTCTACTATAGACTTTTGTTTAATTTTTTTTCCTATATGTACATGTAAAAATTGAAGTGAAAACTTTAGTTCTAGAAGGGTATACGTTATTTTTGCTCATAAATTATTATTTTGTGTAGATGTTTTTTATACTGTGTAAATCTTTTGGGATGTGTTTTGGGTAAATGTTATATTCTACGCGAGTTGTTCTTTTTTGTACCATGTTTTTTAACTGGAGGTTTTGTAAATGTTCTTTTTGTATCAAAATTCCTTTGGTGAGGTTTCCTGTTTCTTTCTTTCTGACCCACCTCACTCTACGACGTTTTAGGTAGCACGGCATTACTTATTTCGATTCCTTGCTTGTTGCGGTACTCGGTGCGGGTTATTTTCTTTTTTCTTTCTTACGCAATTGTTAGTAGGATAACATAAATTCCGGTAGCTTGAAAATATAACAGTTTATGTATTGTTTAAATATTTTTTAGATTTCCAAAGAATCCGCAGAGACGGAACTTGTAGCATAACCATTACCTCCACCACTATAGCTTAAGTCAGGTGATATGTAACAACTGGAATTGGGTTTCTCATATCATTAATCGAATACGGCCCTGGCAAACTATTACATTGAACACACACTTAAGACGATTTTTCGCGACATAAAGTAACATATTTAATTATGTGTGTATGTGTTAAACTTGCGTTTTGGCGATGAAATTTACTGGAGGGGAAATTGTACGGCACCATTCTATCAGATAAACGAATATAACCTGTTCTGTTCTTACATTTAAAAACGATAATTGCAATTAAAAGTTCGATAAATACAACACCGGAAGCGGGGTTTACTAGCCACCACCGGTAGTTGGTAGCGCCAATCTTATACAGATTTTGGGCGCGCTCATCTACCAATGACGTCACCAATGCACAATTTATATTGCGCAATAATCGGAGATTTATATAAATATAAAACAATAAAGGATAATAGCGAACAATTTAACAAAAAGAGTACTCACTCAGAAATCCGGCATTCGACGGAATTGGGTTATAGTTGGCTTCTCCCAAGTACATCAGGGCTCCATCCCGGAGGGATTAAAGATGGTGATTCCTCCGGAGCTGTTGGCGGAACATGGGCTTCCGGCTCATTCTCGGGTCGTGCAGTACGGTTCGCCCTAGGTGGCTTCAGATTTCTCCTACCTATGCAGGGATCGGATAAGGAAACAAGGTATAAGGCAACAAACAAAGATAATTAGGCAGGATATCTACATAGGTAAAGATAAGCACGATACGATACCTCAAAGCGTCCACTCCACTCGATAGTTCAGGCAAAAAGCCACGTTATAGAGAGCACAGGAAACTTCTCACCCCCTTTTCCCCTACTCCACTCGCGCCGCGCGATCTGGCGCAACGCACTGTGACGTACCGGAAATACGCGCCTAGTCTTTTGAAATTGTGGCGCGAAACTTCCGCACATCAAAATTAAACTAATACATGTTTAAGGGCCAATTTGATTGGCACGTAACACTGTGTAGTAGAATTTATTTAAGAAGAGCCTGTACGTCATCATGCGCACACGGCTAAAACGGTGTCAGATTAGTTCATTGTTTATAAATAGGCGTGTTCGTTCTGCATATCAGTGGCGTAGATAATTTGCTATTAAATGTCAATTATATTTGTGACTTTGATATTCTATATTTATTTCTCACGGTTTCATAGTTTTTTATCTGTTTTTTGTGTTTTATGCCTTGCTTATTCGCATATTCGCCATATAAATTTAAACCACCAACAAAATAAAAATTGATTTTAGAATATTTACTCTATGGGAGTTTGATAAATATTATTAAATCCGCTGCGCCACTGACTTTCAAGGTTTGCGCATATGTCAAATGACGTACAGGCTCTTCTTAAATAAATTCTACTCTACCAGGTTATGCTTGTGTATCTTCAACACTTGACTTTTACCGGACAATTATTCAAAGCGAAGTTAGGAAACAATGTTTTCGCGGTGCGCACGCAAAAATTTTTTTCTTAACCATCCTCCCGAGTCTTTACGCTTGAACGAGTCCCGCGATAGGCTTTTTGAGGTTAGGTTACTGTTAGAAATAGATATTATTATTAAAAAATACAAATTACTTAACACGCATATCAGAACAGTGCAATAGTTTTAGCAACAAAAATTAAAGTGTTGTGATATGCGTGTTAAGTAATTTCCTTTTTAATAATAATATCTATTTCTAACAGTAACCTAACCTCAAAAAGCTTATCGCGGGACTCGTTCGAGCGCAAAGACTCGGGAGAATGGTTAAGAAAAAATTTTTTTGCTCGCGCTACTCGGTCGAGCGTAAAGACTCGGGATGATGGTTAAGAAAAAATTTTTTGCGTGCCCACAAGTACGTTTCTTAAAAAGTGCGGGGATATTTCAACATATCATACTCGAACAATTCAAGTATGTCGCGAAAATCGCCTTTAGTTACACTTCTTAATACTATTTTTTCATTAAAAACAGCATTGTGATAGAGTCTCTTTATTATACTACCTCAATGAGGGTCCTATACTGGTTGATCTTTAATGGATTTGTGCAGCGTAATATTATAACTTATCAAATTAATTATAATAACCCTACTTACAAATTCAAAGTATATTACGCAATCATTAATTTTGTCACTACTTGTAAGTGGATTATGTTTTAGTGTCTGTATTATTCCTAAAAGATAGCTGAAAAACTATGTTTTGTACAAGTTGAAGGAAAATATATTTCTTTTTATTAAGTCTTCAGCACTGGCTGAATGTTTCATATGGCACTGGCACTTAGAACTCCCACGGATAATTTTATATTATAGGATAGTGTATACTTCCATATGCTCAAAAATTATAACCAAGTTATTTGTTAAAGTTTTATACAATTAATAGAATAAAATTAATAAAATTGCGGGTGTCACGTGATTTGAAATAATAATACAATAAGAGGTTTATAAAAAATCTACAAAATTGGTACTGCAAATTAAATCGAGTACTAACGAGTTTATAATTGTGACGTCTTAACCCTCGTAATGTGCAAGGTTATCTAATAATAAAAAGTTTTCAAACCAACAAAAACAATATAATCTTCGTACAGTATAATATTGCACAATATTTGTCTTGTTATGGAATAAATTATTACTTAATTACCATGCCATTATGCTAAGATTCGTATATTGTACTTAAAGCACCTAAGGGTATTATTACTGTAGACGGTAGAGCATTGAAAGACAGCGCTACTAAAATAACGCACAAGTATAACATTCCGACCTCTGACATCGCTTCCGGATATTGTCTTCCAAGTGATTTAATAATTAGTACAATAATATAGCAGACCGAAACTACTGACTAATACAGAGGATTATATAATGTAATTTCATAGAGCTTTAACTTTAACTGCTGTCAGAAGACTGGAAACGGTGGTGAAATATGTAATTTGAAACGGAACGTAATAAATATAATTCAATTCGTCATTAAAATCTTAACGAAAAGCAACGTTTCGTTTGACAAACGAGTCTTGCTTCACCACGAATGTACTGCATATCGGGATTTAGTTACACAACACTGTCAACATTACACAAATTGATATATGTAAATATTAGCTGTGTTCTTTTTACCAGTAATCTCAGATCATTTTGAGATTAGCTGAATTGAGATTTATCTGGCTGTTAGTGAAGTAAAAAGAACGACATTTCACATCATAACCACAGACCACACATAACTTTGCTTCTGTTCATAACCTGAATTATCTATTAATTCGTCCTATTCAGGAAACACGAATTCTCACCACTTTGACTAAATTGAGCTGAAATTTCATTTGGAAGTAATAACGAGGTCGTACTTAAAGGTAAAGTGATATTCTCGAATCTTCTCAGTATGAGATATCTAAAAAGAACACGTCAAATTGACATCGTAAGTGAAGTGAGCTACTATTAACTGAGATTACTGGTAAAAAGAACGCTGCTATTGTCGACAACCGGTTTCATATTTTCTAATGAGACAAGTTCTGGCTTTTAGAAACTTTTTATTACCTGTACAACAACCGGCAGCTGGATACCTCTCTCATATTATCGGACTAGCGCTATGAGCGTTGTTTAAAACCCGAAAACAAACAAAATCTCCAAGAATTCCAACCAAACTATACTACAATAATATATTCTTGTAAAGCAATATCTGGAAATAAATGTTCACATTGAACATCATTCCCTATTTACAACATCAAAAAAGTTGTTGATTTTGTTAGTCAGCAACCGTAAAAATTTACGCCCTTCTAAAACACTTCTTTAGGATCTTGAACAATCTTCAAAATAAGGCACATTACATAATTGTATAATATATGCGACAGTTTGTAAATCTTAGGCCTAGTTTCATAACTAACTTAAAGTAGACATTAAGTATAAAGCACCTTTAAATTCTTTACATGGGCTTCATTATTCTATTTTGTCGAAATGAAGTGTAATATTTCGTATTAGTAAACAACTAACGTGTAAAGTCTCTACTCTAAATGAATATATTCTAAAAACATGTGTTTTTCAATATCACTTAGTCACCCTTTATAATGGAAACGGGTGGGTTTACAGGAAACTTTTTTCTAACTTTTCTTGATAACTCGTCAAGATCTATATATTTCCCAATTTGCGGCACTTAATTCTGAAACATTCTGTGTGTATATATATATATATATATATATATATATATATATATATATATATATATATATATATATATATATATATAATTTAAAATTATATAATTAATTGAGGATTGCAGCAATTATGGAAGTCTACTCTTTATTCTATAGCTCAAGCTTTCGAGAATTTATTTTCTCTTCTTCAGGAGTAACTAAATACAAATAATGGTAAACAAATAAATAAGTTTTGGAAGTTAAATACTTACAAATGAGAGGTTTGACTTAAATTAAAAATATCAATTCTAAATTATAAAAATTGGTTTTCAAATTTTGAAGGTATAAATATATATATATATATATATATATATATATATATATATATATATATATATATATTGCTGTAGCTGACCCTAAACCCCAGGTTGGGCGTCGATGAAAGTGGTGCGGTCTGAAGATTCCTTATTCTGCTGTAGCTGATTCTAAATAAACCCCAGATTGGGCGTCGATAAAATGCTGCGGTCTGAAGATTCCTTATTCTTATCTAAAAACATCATTAACTTACGTTATAAGAATGAAACTTCTTCAATCACGCGTTTATGCCTTTTTAATAAGTACGTTACTATGAAATTGAATATTTACATAATTCGAGTTTTTTCTAAAATTTTTCTTATTTTGCTCAGGTTCGTGTTGTATGTTTATGAAATGGTGCTATTTGACCTTTGAATGACCCTTTTGCTGACTTTCAGAAAACCATAAATCTGGTATATGTAGATATTCTGTAAAAAGGGAAAATTTTGAGAGCTGTAAATATTATCAATGATTATATTGTGTATTATAAAATTGCTTTATTTGATTCAATAAGATCTATTCGGGGTAAAAGCCTAATTTAACATTTCAAAACATTGGGGCTTAAAATAATAAAGGAATCAGACAGCTAATATCACAGCAAATTTAATGACATCTAATCATAGGGAATAAAACAGCAATATATATATATATATATATATATATATATATATATATATATATATATTCTTATGCTCTACCCCCTCGCCTTTTTTTATTAATTATTTAATTTTATTTTTATGTATGAAAATATTTACTTTTTATTCGTGCTTTAGCTACGTTTGGTTGGTTTATAAAACAAAACCGTGTCAATATGCCTCGACTATTTGAAAACTCGTTCTTCCCAGGGTATCCACCTACTTACCGTGGGTTCAGTGGTAAGTAGATGTGCAATGCACCAACCAAACAGCACTACCTTCTGTTTTTGTACCTTTGATATTTTACACTTGTATATGCCAAATTTTTATATAAGATCCACGTAGCCTTGTGCCAAATTAATTAATATTACAAAATTTTTGACTTTGACGTTAAAACACACAGTACTCACCTATTTTACACCTCGTCGTCGGCCTTTTTGACAACTGGCTTAACAATCTCACTCGCCGTATGCGTCTTTACAATGCTGGCACTATCACTATGAAAGATCTGCTGTCCAGTTTCCAGGTTTCTTTTAATGAATTTTGATGTCCCCAAATCTAAAATAAATATACCCAAATTTAGAATTTTGACTACCTTTTTATATAACTTCCCCTGCGCTAATTTTCCTGATGTTTATTCTTCTTTGCTCGTATTAATCCTCCTGCTACTCCACTGCTTTCCTGTTCCAAATTCCGCTCGTTCCAAATTCAATGCTTTCCTCTTAAGTCCACTCTTTCCAATTCACTGCTATCCTCTAGTTACCATTCAATACCATTAATCCTCCTAATACCATATCCAAATCTATTCCATTAATATCGCCTTCAGTTTCATAAATACCATTCAATGCCTTTCTGCCTTTCTCAATCTCGTTCCAATATCCCACTATTTACTACGCCTTTTCCACTGTTACTTTAATCCACTCGTACCCGTTTCACTTCGTCGTTGCTATTAATTATTCTTACTCTTGCTTATCCGTACTCTTCTTTATATATTAATCAAACTCTTAAACTTTCAAATTCATTTATTAATTCTTAAAATGTTCAAAATATAGCGCAGTTTACAAAAATACGTCTTACTACCAAATTTATTATAAATCGACTTCTTGTTTATCTTTTCCTTGGTGATTATTACAATTCAAATATGCCTACTCTTTAATACATTTTATACAAATTCCATCCAATAATATCGTCCCAACAAGTTCGTGTCACTCATACCTTATAATCTTTCTTTTCATCATCATCATTTTGTTTTCGACCTTACTTAAGGTCGGTTTGACGCAGCTCTAACTTCTTTTCTATTCTGTGCTAATCTAAAAAGCTCTACATACCCTTCACAACCTAAATTTCTAATAATTTGACTAATATAGTTTGGTCTAGGTCTTCCTATATCCTTCTATCTTTTTCCTATCCAGCTGACTCTACATAGATATTAGCAACCTGATGGTTGTTAAAGAAATCTAACATGTTTACATGATTACCATTTATAAGGAAATGAAATATAACCTGGTTATCCGCTTCAAAAAGGAAAAGTGTTAAATTATATGTTTTGGTAAGGCTTAAGCAACGAATCGCTGCCAACATGCCAGACCGCTACCTAATTGTGAGTTATGTCCTGGTGACATTTAGTTAACTGATTTTTATTTTTTTTTTGTTTTCGAACTTACTTAAAGTCGGTTTGACGCAGCTCTAAATTCTTTTCTATTCTGAGCTAGTCTAAAAAGGTCTACATAGCCTTCACAACCTAAATCTCTAATAATTTGACTAATATAGCTTTGTCTAGGCCTTCCTACTCTATTTTTATTTGGTAGTCTATAATCTAAGACTTTACTAAATAGTCCCTCATGTCTTAACTGGTGTCCTATCATTCTATCTCTCCTGACCTTCAATTGTTTCCACATACAGGGATCCTCACCTATTCTTCTATAAACTTCCTCGTTTGTTACTCTATCTGTCCAACTAATCTTTAACATTCTCCTATAACACCAAGTTTCAAAAACTTCTATCTTTTTCTTATCTACTTCTTTAATTGTCCAAGTCTCACTACCGTATAGTAGAACGCTCCATATGTACGACTTTAAGAAACTTTTTCTATTATCTAAACTAATACTATTAGCTATTAGTAAGTTTTCTTTTTAAAACATTTTTCTAGCTTGAGCTATTCTAGCTACTATATCCCTTCTGCTACGTCCATCCTTTGTAATTATACTACCTAAATAGCAAAATTCATCTATCTCCTCTAACTCGGTATTACCTATTTTTAATTTTGGTTTAGAACTAGGCTGTAACTCACTTGTCATTATCTTTGTCTTTACTGAGTTAATTCTCATACTATAGTTACTCCATAGTATCTCATCTAAAATATTTAAAACTCTCCTAACTCTTTTCTAGACTCTGCTATAATGGCTATATCATCTGCAAAACGTAACATGTCTATTTTCTGTCCCTGTACACTAATACCTATCTCTTTCTCTCTCTGGCTAAGTTTAAAGCTTCCTCAATATAAACATTAAAAATCAAGGAGACAGTATACAACCCTGCCTAACACCATTTCTAATCTTAGCTTCCTTATCTATTTCATCAAATCTAATTACTACGCTTTGGTTTTGTATAGACTGTAAATAATTTTTCTATCCCTATGAGAGATTCCTATTTTTGCAAAACCCTGAACATAACAATCCAATTAACCCTATCAAATGCTTTTCTAAATCTACAAACGCAAAATGAGTCTTTTATTTTTTGTAACCTTTTTCGATAATTACCCTAATCATTAGTATCGGTTCTCTAGTCCCTCTGTCTTTACGAAAACCATATTGGTCTTCGCCTAAATAATTCTCAGTCAAAGCTTCTACTCTATTTTTAATTATTATTGTTAGTATTTTGGAAGCATGAGAAGTTAAACTAACCGTTCTAAAATTCTCACACCTATCAGCTCCTGACTTTTTTGGGATTGGGATAATAATATTTTTTTCGAAATTTATTGGAACCTCACCTGTGTCATATATTACATTCACTAGTTCATATAATCTGTCTAAAGTTTTCTGACTTGCATATTTTATTAATTCTGTGGGAATATCGTCTATCCCTGGCGCTTTATTTAATTTAAGATTCCGAACAGCTCTATCAAATTCCTCTCTTAATATTGAGAACCCTATTTCTACATCCTCGTCTTGGTCGTTCTCTAACTCATCCATATCGTCTCCCTTATATAAATCTTCTAAATATCTTTTCCATCTATCAGCTACCTCAACTTTATTTATTAGAAGCTCATTATTCTCGTCTCTAATACCATTATATTTTTCCTATCTTCCCAAAAACTTTTTAACTGCTCTGTAAGCCCTGTCTGTCTTACCTACTCTCAAATCATCTTGTATTACCTTACAATTCTCCTCCATCCATTTATTTCTAGCTTTTCTACACTCATGTACTATCTTATTTCTAACTGTATTATATTTTTGCTTACTTTCACTATCCACTTCTCTGAAAGGTTTAAGCTTTCTTCTATTCTCTATTAAATCTAATATCTCCTTTGTTACCCACGGTTTTCTCGCTTCTATTTTTTTCTTACCTATAGTCTGTATTGCTGTATCATGTACAGTCAGTTTTATTTCTTTCCATCTATTTTCTACGTTCCCTCCTACAGCTATCTCTTTGCTCTTATTATCTAATACTTGTTTATATTCCTCTTTTACCCTACTATCATTAAGCTTACCTAGATCCCATCCCTCTCTTTTAACCTTTCTCAATTTTTTTAATTTTAGTTTACACTTCATTTTAACTAAGTTATGATCGCTATCTATGTCAGCCCCTGGATAACTACGACAGTTTTTAACTTGGCTTCTAAATCTTTGTTTAACTAAAATATAATCTATTTGGTATCTAGCCCTATCACCTGACGCTTTCCAGGTATATCTTCTCCTAACATGTTGTTCGAATAGGGTGTTTACAGTTACTAATCTATGTTCCTGGCAAAACTCAACTAATCTTTCTCCTCTATCATTTCGTCTGCCAGACCCAAATTTTCCTACCATTTTTCCTTCACTACCTTCTCCCACTGACGCATTAAAATCGCCCATAACTATTAAATTCTCATCTCCTTTTACTTTTCTCACTATACTATTTATATCCTCGTATACCTTTTCTACTTCCTCATCCTCGTACTGAGTTGTTGGCATGTAAACCTGTACTAAAACAGTGTCTGTGGGTTTTGTACTCAATCTAACCATAATTATTCTATCACTAAATTGTAAGTACTCTTTAACTTTATGCCCTAATCTTTTACCTAACACTATTCCTACGCCTGCCTGTCCATTAGTTGAAGAAGTTGTAATTATTCTATAATTATCTTTCCAAAAGTCATTACTATCTGGCCATCTCACCTCACTAATACCTAAAATGTCCAGCTTTTCCTTTCTCATTTCGACTAATAAATTCGTTAACTTATCTACTCTGAGTAATGACCTTACATTCCAAGTCCCTATCACTAAATCGAACTGTTGTTTTATATTCTTACGATGACGAGCCCCAAGTACCCCCTCCCGGAGATCCGAATGAGGGAGTATTTTACATCCGGACAAGAATTTTACTTGTGAGCTCTCCATCATATGTATTTCGTGTTTTAGGCCACACACACCTGGGAAATATTGTGGTAGGCTCCCATATCTTTCCACAACGCAGTTTTTGAAGATTTTAGCAAAAAGCAGCATCCGTCACGGCCAACCCCCAACAAGCTTGTAAATTATTGAGGATCGCCCGAGACCAACCGACCCTCCTCCAATATCTTTTAGCCAGCAAGGCTGCTGCCCCTTGCTGCGCCTTTTAATCGCCTTTTACGATAAGTAGGCTTACTATAGTAGTATTCTTTATCCCCTACTATAGGGAATAATCTTTCTTTTACAGTTTCCCTTTTCATATATAAATGTTCAATCATTGGTCCTTAATATCGCATAACCCTTCAATCATATTTGACAATACTTTTACTTATAATTTTGATATTACATGTTTGTCCAAAGGTTGATTCTATTAAAATAAATGCCGAAATGTTACACATATAAACCTGGATCTGCGTGGTGAATAGTGTAATTTCTACAGACGCATCCGGTTTCTCGATTAGCAAATGTACGTTCTATGGCTTATTCAACATACAACTCAGTGTAAATCCTTGAATACTGTGCTTTATCACGTCATCAAGTCATTGTTTTTTTCGTCTTGGCACTTATCCTTTGACTAATATTTCAAATACTTTAACATTTGTAAAGTACGGCAAACATAAATTTCTCAGTTACGGGATCTGATATTTGGCTTTCTTTATTTGGCATAAACTACCTTCAACAAAACAACCCTTAGAACCCTTTTAGCCCCTACTAACATTTCATTATATATATATATATATATATATATATATATATATATAGCTGTAGCTGACCCCTAAGTAAACCCAGGTTGGGCGTCGATAAAAGTGCTGCGGTCGGAAGATTCAAACATGATTAAGTTACGTAATAAGAATGAGACTTCTTCAATCACGGGTTTATGCCTTTTTAATAAGTACGTTACTATGAAATTGAATATTTACATAATTCGAGTTTTTTCTAAAATTTTTCTTATTTTGCTCAGGTTCGTGTTTTATGTTTATGAAATGGTGCTATTTGACCTTTGAATGACCCTTTAACCACTCAATATATATAAATGTGATAATGAGGTCACAAGATGTCATTGAGCGCCGCATTTTGTGAGACAAAATCGACCCAAAAAGCTAAGAAAATACAATTTTCCAATATTTTATTTTACCCTGTATAATATATTTTAGCAAAATAAGTGTATTCCAATGTAAAATAAAACGTTTTAAGGACACATCATTTAAGAACGAAACCCAATTTATATATATATATATATATATATATATATTTATTGATGTGATAAGCCCGCGTTGGAGCGCCGCTGAAAGAGCGATGTGAAAACAGCCGCACGTTGAGGTGCGGCTAAAAGAGTGATTTGGTAAGCCCCAGGTTGGGCGCCACTAAAAGAGTGCTATGATAAGCACGCGTTGGAAGCGTCACTTAAAGAGTGCTGTGATGCATATACTGCAATTTGTAAAACTTGAAATTGTTCACTTACCTTCCTTTCTAACTTTGCCTGGCTAGCTCAACGGAATTGACTGAGTTTTCAAAATGAAATAAAACACAGCAATATCACAAAGCATTTATATATTATGAAATATTTTTTCTCATACAAAAGCAAACATTTACAACATCTTTTCTTTCAAACAAAATAATTTCTAAAAAAAAATTTCTTACCTTATTTTAAATTTACAGAATTAAATTTCTTATT
The DNA here is from genome assembly GCA_036346225.1 of Platerodrilus igneus. Lineage (NCBI taxonomy): Eukaryota > Metazoa > Arthropoda > Insecta > Coleoptera > Lycidae > Platerodrilus > Platerodrilus igneus. The sequence goes on along the minus strand of JARFIW010001393.1, from coordinate 890,843 downwards.
TTAAGGATGGTTTATCGGGTTATGATTATTCCCACGCTTGTAAGATTTGTTTTGGCCAAAAAAAATCCCTTGGCAGATAATCTATTAAAAGGTCAGAATATTTCGAACTCTGAACACAAACTTTCCTGGCAAAAAAATATTATATAATTATCTTAAACCAAATACAAATATTCCAATATCAGTTAAAAATAAATCAAACAGTAGTACTTGCAGAATCCATAAAAATGCTCTCTGAATTAAATATCTTTTTATTTTAAATTGATATCTAAATCAGCTTGCAAGATTTTCTATATTTAAAATCCTCATTCCAAACAGCAGTTACCATAGTACATTATGCTTTAATCTTCCTTTTATGTAATTTATGTAATTTCGCGATCGAATTTAAAAATCGAATGGATGAATGAATCCACTATTTAATAAACGCTTCCTTTTATATCCTAATGTATCTGTTTTCTAGAAGGTTGTAATTCTAAATAAAAAGCGCCTATCTTACGTAATTTTCTTGAAAATCCTCTTTAGCGTGCAAATTTGTTGAGTTTATCATCTCGTAATCTCGTTCCACTTATTCGTGACGCGCGCTGTTTGTCCTTGTTTAACACATACGATTATTGTGGCATCGCATACTAATGCGAAAGATAATCAATTTTATCGGTTATTTTATGAATTTTGTGGGTTTTTCGTGTTCCGGCCGCTTTTCTGAATAAATGTTTCATATATATTTACGTAGTTCTAAATACTGATGACTCATTTTTTATATTCCTAATATTCTAAAAAAATTTTTATTTAAAATAATTTTCTGTAATCCACAGGATAATTAATTTAAACTTTAATTGCTTTTTAATGCAAACGGGGTTTGCATTTTATAGGAAATACTAGCTTTCGTGTTTCAGTACATAAAATTAAGACTAGAATTGAGTTTTTAAATACACGAAATTATTTATTTTTATCCTAAATGGGTAAAACTAGTACTATTGTATGCTATTTACAACAAATGAAAAGCATTTTTATCTAAATGTATTGATAATTGATAATTGAAAATAAATGACTTTGAATTTATCTTAAAATGATCGATTTGCGTTCGCATTTAAATGCTTTTTACGGTATCTTACAATTAATTATTTTGACATATATAACTTAAGTTACTTGCTATGTATATACAATATGCTTATATCATACAGGGTGCTTATTTATATACGAGAATTTGATTTTCCGTTTGTACTTAAATGAATAGAAGTACGCTTGTATTATACAGGACGTAACCATAAATTTACGGAAATTTCCGTTTTTTCAGAATTCTTTTATATTTTAGTTTAGAGGCAACAGTTCAATTATTAAAGATAATGAAAAAAAATTACCAAAGGTAAAAAAAATTGTTGAAGACAGCATGAATAGGGTAAATCAAAATACATCCGGAACCAACCAATTTGATTCAGGAGGAAAAGCCAGTAGAATATAAGACTAGGGAATAGCAAAAATATTAAAAACAAAAAACGAAATAGGGGTGCCAAAAGAATAAGATTGGGCGCCAGCGTTTTCGAAGGTTGCGAATTATCGGTGAAAACATAAGCTCAATGATTCGAAATAAAAAAAAAATTAAAAAAATAATAGAGAATGTCTATCTAACGGACTAAGAGAATTAAAGTAAATTCAGGCCAAAAATAATAAAGAATATCGAGCAAACACCAAAATACCAATGTTACGAAAATCGTAGCCAATACGTAATAAAAATATTTAAAACTTCCCCGCACAAAATCAAATGTAACAAAAAAGTGCGACTCACTAAAAAAATTGAGGTCCAAATAAATTACAAAAAGAATTAGGAAAATCAACTACACAGATGCACGAGAATTAAAAAAAATTAAGGGAAATCAGGAAATCAAATAATCAGGCCTTAAGAATAACTTTAAAAAAATCTAGCAAAAATCAGGTCCAAAAAATCAAGAAAAAATAAGAAAATTTAGGAGGTCGAGCAAATTGGACCCCACGTATTGGGTGTCCATAATTTATGTTACGTAAATCATAATACAATTGACAGAAATAACAGGTACCGGGCTCAGTGGGAGAGTAGGAGACGAGCGACAACCTCTGTACGACTGTAAGAAAAGTCGTATTGTAGTAATATCTGAAATAAAATAAATAGTAAAACAACATAATAATCATGTAGGACATTACTCCTACTACCCAGTAAAGTAATAAAAAAATATATACTTAAATTATATATATTGCTGTGAAACCTTTTAAATCACCTGGTCCGTTGATTCCTTCTGTTAATCGCCTCGGCTGCTCTTCTAGATAACTTCCATTCTCAATCATAAAAATTAAACAACACATTCCTACCACAAACATCAACGTTAACTCTATTTACATCAATATTCAGAATACATTAAATTTTCAAATTAAATTTGAACATAAAATTCAGTTTTAAAAAGAATTTCCGGATTAATTTTATTATCATTTTACTGTGCATCCAAAATTAAAGTCCTTGTTGGATGCCTACTAATTAATATAACAAGATAAGCAGACCGGAGTCTGAGTATAAAGGAGCATCTACCACCCCTTTACGTTAATTAACCAGGTTTGTCTAATTGAGCTCAAAGACCTACCCAAAGTTTCATCCTATTCCCGAACATCAAAACAAAATACCCTTTTACTTAAACAAGCAAATTTCATCTTAAAATTAAATTTTTATGGTTAGAAAAATTCCACTAATGTCCATTTAAAGTAAATCAATTATAAAGTCATTCAATACACACAAAAATGTCAAACAAAATAGTACAATTTACCTGAAGGTTATTGTCCTCGTAGCTTCAGTGTAATCGTCCCTTTTGTAAATCACACCATTCCAACCGGATTCTATTTACAGCTTCAAGTTGTCAACGCTTTAAAATGTTCTCCATCACCATTAATTTAAAGTTGTTTCTAGGCTTTTCCGGAACTCATCTGTGTATATCTGCCTCTGGTTCAGTGGATGCAGACACATTTACGAACCATTTAGTCATTAACACCCCGCAAAATAGCAAAGAAATTCATACTTCCTTTTACCAATATTACCAATATACGCCAAAACTGCCTACTTTTGGGTATACATTTGTCGTTGTAAATCTTACTAATTGGTACCGTGATAATAAACTTTTATTACCTTGTATCTAAGTGCACTGAAGTACATTCATGTTAGCACGTAAAATAACCAACTATTTTGAGTCACTAAAATATACTAGCACACTTTAAATTATTTAATCAAACTAAAATGCACTGTTTAATATCAAGTCGCGGATGCACGAGCTTTTAACGCATCGAATCGTCGAAAGTCTAAGAGTCTAAGAGCGAGAAACACATATTCCCGCCTGTATATATAGCGAATAGCCGACACGTCGCTTTGTTCCTAAAACGGGTAATTCCAACGAATTCCTCATTCTACGTTCCCAGTCTGTAGCCTGCACGTCGATTTTTATGAATTTAGTACTCACCCCATTGAGATCTCAGAAAATTTCAACACGGCCCGCAAAGTTGTCCGAGAAAAACTAATTACTTTTATACAGAAATTGTTGTTCTACCTCTGATATATGCATCCTATTTTTAACCAATCGCAACCCCTTGACGTTGCTTAAATCCCGCCCTTTTACAATGCTTGACGCATTTTCTCTTTCCTTTTCTAACCTGTTCGTATTGGTGCAAATTTATATTCTTTATTATCGATTATATTTTAGTCCACGCGGACTGTTATCTGGGTTTAATAAACCCGTATCGCACATTCTCGTGAATACTAAGTCCCGGTTTCTCCAAGATTCTTTGAAACATTAATTATTTGCCAAATTTACGCAGAATGAGCTTTTTTAAAAATACGCAGGTGTTCTGTATTTCCTGCTAAAGCATCTGATCGTTTCCAATATCCTTAGAATCAACATGTTTATCCAAACAAATTAACTTGAAATTGCCTTTTAAAAACACGCAGGGGTGTTCAAACGTAACATTTTAAATAACCTTCCTACGATTTGACTATTATTGGGTTTTCACAAGCCTTTTATGCTTATTATATGTTATTAACGGTTTAATTAACTCCAATTAAAATTGATTTCCATCCTTTTCATTTTTTTTAGCGAATACACCTTAAATATTAATTATTATATGTACACTTTGTTTTACTACCCGTTACTTAAAATAGGGTTAATTAATATAAACTTTGCACGTAATTTCCATTTGTTTAGGAATAATTAAATTATCCACTGCGCTTTTCAATACTGCTTCTTTTGATGTAAAGCGTCTTATAGATAATTTAAATTTCTTATTTTACTGAAACGACCGAGTTTATTTATGCTTCAAGGTTTTAATAAAGCGTATTATTTAATGAAATTCCTTATACACGGTAATTAAAATTATTTGATTTGATTATTTAATTTTCTACCCTGGTCTAAATATGAGTATTTTCCCCCTATTTGAATACAAATAATCCCACTTATTTGAATGCAAATATCAAATATTTAGACTGCCAAAAATCTTTACAAAATTTTGCCTATCTCTCTCTATCCTTATCTATCTAACTTACCTACTTTGTCTCCAATCCAAAAAATATTTACACCTATCCTATATCCCTATCCTATTCCTAACTCTCACCTACTTCTATAAACTGAAATTATCCCTAACTTCATCCTACTTATCCATCTAATCCTATATACATCCTATATACCTATCCTATTCCTAACTTTTAACTACTCTTCACTATACTTTACTTCCCCCTACCTAATCCTATATGCCTATCCTACTCTTACTCTATTCCTAACTCTCCACTAATCTTATATAAAATATCTATACTTAACCTATCTTATTTTCTTCCTACATTTACTCTTTATCCTCATCCTAAACCTATTCCTAATTATCTCCCATATTTATCCTATACCTAGCTTTATTTTCTATAAACACTTACTTCTACTTTTCTATATACACCTATCTCTATTCTTATCCTATTTAAATCTAACTCTCTTCTTGACCCTCCAAGTCTTTCTTCTCACCAACCTAATACTCTTCATCCCTATCTCTCCCCCTTCTATATCTATACTTAACATCTCTATTATCTCACATACAATAAACTTATCATCCCTCTTATCCTGACTCTTAAATATTACTTCTTCTTCAGTCCCTACACTTGTCTGTTTCTCATTTATTCTTGTTTCCCTTTCTGCCGACAAACCAAACGATACTACTTTACAATTATCGATTTTTCCCTCTATGGAAAACCCTACGTACCTTCTAGAATTTTTGTGTAATGGAATCCGCCAGAATGAATCCCTTAAATCTACTTTATTAAAACAAATTTGCCATCTTTACTTAATTTCGCCTTCACCTGCTCCTGATATGCTGCTTCTACCCCACTACTTCTGCATGTTTTTGTATTAAAGCTTGAACCTCTACTTTCCTTTCCTCTGGACATCTTATTGTGTTGATCTGTTTACTTTCATCATCCTCTACCTCTACTACATTAATACTAAACCCCGTGTCATCCTCTGAGACTTCATAACTGCCTTTCCATGGCACTACCCTATCCTTAATTCTTATTACCTTCCTTTCCATATCTATCAAAACCCCTAACTTCATCATACAGTCAACACCTAAAATGCTCTGAAACTTCAGTCCAGGTACAATTACAAACTCCTGTTCACAGCTTAAACCTCCTATATCTATCCTAAGCACCACAACACTATTTACTACAGCAAACTTCTTTTTATTTGGAGCTACTAAATGGCTACGTTTTATAGGCATAATTCTATCACAAACCTTATCCCTAATTTTGCTGACGAATTCCTCCGATATTAAACTCGCCTCTGCCCCTGTATCAAGTAATACTTCTACATTATTCTCAAAAATTTCTAAATTAATAATTGGCAAACATAATTTTTCCTCAGTTTCTGGCTCTACTTCCTCCTCAATTTTGAAAAATTCACGTGGATGTTCGTATACATTTACACAGAAATCTAGTGGTCTGTCGCGTTCTAAAAATCCTGTCTCATCCTGTTTTCCGTGCTTGGTCCTGGTTGTCCTTCTACAACCTGTGCGTACGTCCTCCTCGTGTTAATATCCGTGTCCCTATCTCTATTCGGCGTGCTGGTCACAGTCCTGTTTACTTCCGGTAAACTGTTCTGTCTCGTGTAACTAGGTCTTGGCGTCGGTCCCCTAGTCGCACTATTGCTCCTGTATTCCTGTCCTCGTCGTTCCCAATTCGGTCGAAAATTTCTGTTGTAGTCAGGCCGTCTCGGATAATTCGGTGTCCTGTTGTCAAACCTAACTGTGTTAACGTTTCGTTCTCGTATCTCTCTTGTCCGTCCAACACATACATCGTCATATCTCTGTAAATACTCTAAAATGTCTCCCGTTCTGTGATGTTTTGTAAGGCCACGTGTTGTCTAATTTCCAGTTCAAAATGTCGTGATAGGTACTTGATTATCTGTCTGTCCGTCAATGGTGGATTCAGTTGTTTGGCCACACTGTATTTGCGGATGGCATATTGCTCCTAGAACCTGCAAACTCTCCCTTAAATTTTCCTGTAATCAAGTCGTCCCTAATCTGATCCTGTTTGTGATCACTCCAGTAATGTTGTAAAAATTTGTCTTCAAAGTCCTGATACGTGTCTATGTCCTGTCCTACTAAATTGTACCATGCCTCCGCATTGTCCTTTAATAAAGCCTTTATCGTATTCAGTTTAGTCTGTTCGTCAAATAAATTTCCCACTAGATTTCTTACACTATTAATAAAAATTTGTGGATTTACCCTGTTATCGCCATAAAACTTCATGTGTTGGTCCAATGATACTCCACCTGTAGAAAATCTGGGACCATCCCCCGTTAAATTTGACATGTTGTATTTGATACTACTAACTTCGCGTTCTACCCTGCCTAACTGATCCCTACATGAGTCCGTCACTTCAGTCATTTTTACGTTTATTTCTTCTTCACAGAAAATGCGTACTTCGGACCTTAAATGTCCCATTTCCTGTCGAAGACCTGTAATGTCACGCTCATTTTTATCTACCCTATTTTCAACTTCCCCCATCTTTACAGTAAGACTATTTTTAAATTCTACAACTTCTTGATTCGTCTTATCTATTTTCTGACTAATCTCTTCTAACTTCCTGTTCGATTCATCGCTTAGCTGTTCTAATTTTCTGTTGGATTCTTCCTAGCTCTATTAGATTCATCGTTCATTCTCTCTAACATTCTCAATATCATCTCGTTTCCTTGATCCCCGATTCCGTCCTCGACTGATCTCTACTGCCTCCTGCTTCTTCCATTTTCGAATTTTTCCCACACAATGCACTATCGTCACTTCCAATTTCCACTCCTTGACTCCTTAACCACTCCTTTCTCTGCATACGTTCTAATCACTCTCACACACTCTAAAATACTTTTAAATTTATCCACAAACAGAAACTCTCTCTCAGATCGCCAGTTTCCTGGAATAAAATAACAAAATTTTATTTGGAACTCGAGCCTCACTTTTGGGTCGCCAAGAATGCTGTGAAACCTTTAAATCACCTGGTCCGTTGATTCCTTCTGTTAATCGCCTCGGCTGCTCTTCTAGATGACTTCCATTCTCAATCATAAAATTAAACAACACATTCCTACCACAAACATCAACGTTAACTCTATTTACATCAATATTCAGAATACATTAAATTTTCAAATTAAATTTGAACATAAAATTCAGTTTTAAAAGAATTTCCGGATTAATTTTATTATCATTTTACTGTGCATCCAAAATTAAAGTCCTTGTTGGATGCCTACTAATTAATATAACAAGATAAGCAGACCGGAGTCTGAGTATAAAGGAGCATCTACCACCCTTTACGTTAATTAACCAGGTTTGTCTAATTGAGCTCAAAGACCTACCCAAAGTTTCATCCTATTCCCGAACATCAAAACAAAATACCCCTTTTACTTAAACAAGCAAATTTCATCTTAAAATTAAATTTTTATGGTTAGAAAAATTCCACTAATGTCCATTTAAAGTAAATCAATTATAAAGTCATTCAATACACACAAAAATGTCAAACAAAATAGTACAATTTACCTGAAGGTTATTGTCCTCGTAGCTTCAGTGTAATCGTCCCTTTGTAAATCACACCATTCCAACCGGATTCTATTTACAGCTTCAAGTTGTCAACGCTTTAAAATGTTCTCCATCACCATTAATTTAAAGTTGTTTCTAGGCTTTTCCGGAACTCATCTGTGTATATCTGCCTCTGGTTCAGTGGATGCAGACACATTTACGAACCATTTAGTCATTAACACCCCGCAAAATAGCAAAGAAATTCATACTTCCTTTTACCAATATTACCAATATACGCCAAAACTGCCTACTTTTGGGTATACATTTGTCGTTGTAAATCTTACTAATTGGTACCGTGATAATAAACTTTATTACCTTGTATCTAAGTGCACTGAAGTACATTCATGTTAGCACGTAAAATAACCAACTATTTTGAGTCACTAAAATATACTAGCACACTTTAAATTATTTAATCAAACTAAAATGCACTGTTTAATATCAAGTCGCGGATGCACGAGCTTTTAACGCATCGAATCGTCGAAAGTCTAAGAGTCTAAGAGCGAGAAACACATATTCCCGCCTGTATATATAGCGAATAGCCGACACGTCGCTTTGTTCCTAAAACGGGTAATTCCAACGAATTCCTCATTCTACGTTCCCAGTCTGTAGCCTGCACGTCGATTTTTATGAATTTAGTACTCACCCCATTGAGATCTCAGAAAATTTCAACACGGCCCGCAAAGTTGTCCGAGAAAAACTAATTACTTTTATACAGAAATTGTTGTTCTACCTCTGATATATGCATCCTATTTTTAACCAATCGCAACCCCTTGACGTTGCTTAAATCCCGCCCTTTACAATATGTGTCTTTGCTTGACGCATTTTCTCTTTCCTTTTCTAACCTGTTCGTATTGGTGCAAATTTATATTCTTTATTATCGATTATATTTTAGTCCACGCGGACTGTTATCTGGGTTTAATAAACCCGTATCGCACATTCTCGTGAATACTAAGTCCCGGTTTCTCCAAGATTCTTTGAAACATTAATTATTTGCCAAATTTACGCAGAATGAGCTTTTTTAAAAATACGCAGGTGTTCTGTATTTCCTGCTAAAGCATCTGATCGTTTCCAATATCCTTAGAATCAACATGTTTATCCAAACAAATTAACTTGAAATTGCCTTTTAAAAACACGCAGGGGTGTTCAAACGTAACATTTTAAATAACCTTCCTACGATTTGACTATTATTGGGTTTTCACAAGCCTTTTATGCTTATTATATGTTATTAACGGTTTAATTAACTCCAATTAAAATTGATTTCCATCCTTTTCATTTTTTTTTAGCGAATACACCTTAAATATTAATTATTATATGTACACTTTGTTTTACACCGTTACTTAAAATAGGGTTAATTAATATAAACTTTGCACGTAATTTCCATTTGTTTAGGAATAATTAAATTATCCACTGCGCTTTTCAATACTGCTTCTTTTGATGTAAAGCGTCTTATAGATAATTTAAATTTCTTATTTTTACTGAAACGACCGAGTTTATTTATGCTTCAAGGTTTTAATAAAGCGTATTATTTAATGAAATTCATTATACACGGTAATTAAAATTATTTGATTTGATTATTTAATTTTCTACCCTGGTCTAAATATGAGTAATATATATATATATATATATATATATATATATATATATATACTCATATTTAGACCAGGGTAGAAAATTAAATAATCACATCAAATAATTTTAATTACCGTAGAAGCTTTGGGAAAAGGTACGCGTTATTAAAACCGTGAAGCATAAAAATTCATTCGTTTCATTAAAAATAAGGGAGTTAAATTATTTACAAGACGCTTGCTATAAAAAAAAAGGAAGCAGTATTAAAATGCTCTACGTGTAATTTAATTATTCCGAGTAAAGAAACAAATGGAAATTACGTGCAAAATTTATATTAATTAACTCAATTTTAAGTAACCGGTATTAAACAAAATGTACAGATAATAATTAATATTTGATTAAGAGTCACTAAAAATTAAAGGGTATTATTTTAATTGGAGTTAATTGAACCGTTAGGAACATATAATACGCATAAAAGCTTGTAAAAAACCCAATAATATTCAAATCGTAGAAGTGTTAGTTAGAAGTAGGACGTATTTTTAAAAGGCTCGTTCTGCGTAAATTTTGCAGATAACAAATGGTTACAGAGAATCTTGGAGAAACCGTCGCTTAATATTCACGGGAAGGCTGGATACGGGGTTATTTAACCCAGATAAGAATACACGTGGACTGAAATAATCGATAATAAAGAATATCAATTTGCACCAATAAGAACAGGTTAGAAAAGGAAAGAGAAAATGCGTCAAGCAAAGACACATATAGTAAAAGGCGGGATTTGAGCAACGTCACGAGGGTCACGATTGGTTGAAAATAAGATGCAAACTTGAGAGGTAAAAATAACATTTCTGTATAAAAATTAATTAGTTATTCCCAGACGTTGCGAGCCGTGTCGAAATTTCTGAGATTTAACTGGTGCGAGTGCAAATTTAATAAGAACCGACGCACAGGCTGTCGAGATGGGAACATAGTATACGAAATTCTAGAAACTGGCCGTTTTGGGGACAAAACCGACAGACGGGCTAACCACTATATATACCCGGGTTAATATGAGTTTCTCTCTCTTAGATTTTCGATTTGATTCAATGCGTTAAACAGTGCTTTTTAGTTTTCCGATTTTGATAGAATAATTTAAACAGTTTGCTCGTATATTTTGGTGATTTAAAACAGTTTGTTCTTTACGTGCTACAATGAATGTAATTTAGTGCACTTAGAAAAGAAGATACAAGGTAATAAAGTCTAGTATCACTGTACCAATTAGTCAAATTTGCAACGACAAATGAATACACAAAAGTAGGCAGTTTTGGCGTATATTTGTGAAAGAAGTATGAATTTCTTTGCTATTTTTCGGGGGTGTTAATAATTAAATGATTCGTAAACGTGTCTGGATCCACAAAACAAGCTTCAGATATACACAAATTAGTTCCGGAAAAGCCCTGAAACAAGTTTAGATGAATGGTGGTGTAGAGAAAATGTTTAAAAGCGACCAGTAATCCGAGGACGTAAACATAACCCAGTTGGAATGGTGAAATTAGCAAGGACGATGTACATTGAAGCCACTAGTGCAGTAACCTTCAGGTAACTTATGCTTTGTTGTTGGATTTTGATGTTTTGGTGTGTGTTGAATAACTTTATAATTTGTTTACTTAAAATGGACAGTAGTGAATTTATACAAACAACAAAATTTTTATTTTAAGGTGAAATTTTCTTGTTTAAGTAGAAAGGGGTATTTAGTATTTATGTTCTTGATGAAAATTTGGGTATGTCTTTGAGCTCAATTAGACGAACCTGGTTAATTAACGTAAAGGGGTGGGAGATGCTCCCTTTGTACTCAGACTCAGGTCTGCCAATATATTGTTATATTAATTAGTAGGCATCCTACAAGGACTTCAATTCAGGATGCACATTAAAATGATAACAAATTTAATCGTGAAATTTTCTGATACTGAAATTTATGCTGAATTTTAATTTTGAAATTTTAATGTATTGTGAATATTGATGTAAATAGAGTTAACGTTGGTGTTTGTGGTAGGAATGTGTTTGTTTTTTTTTATGAATGAGGATGTAAGTTATCTAGGGGAGCAGCCGAGGCAATTAACAGAAGAAAGTCAACGGAACAGTTAAGTTAATGAATAGCTTTTTGTAAGATTCACAGCATTCTTGACGCTCAATCTGTGGGGCTCGATTTGAAAACCTTAGTTTAAGATTAATGGAGAGGCTTTTTGTACATTTCACAGCATATATATATATATATATATATATATATATATATATATATATATTACTCAAATTTAGACCAGGGTAGAAAATTAATTAACGACATCAGATAATTTTAATCACCGTGTATAAGGAAGCTTTGGGAAAAAGTACGCATAATTAAATGCCTAGTGTAAAGATTTAAATCATTCAATTAGAATGTAGGGTTTGTATAGAATTTTATTAGATAATACGCGTTATTAAAACCGTGGAGCATAAAAATTTATTCGTTTCATTAAAAATAAGGGATTTAAAGTTCTCACTAGACGCTTTCTATAAAAAGAAGCAGAATTAAAATGCTCAACTTGTATGTAATTTAATTGTTCCAAGTATAAAGAAACAAATAGAAATTACGTGCGAAATTTATAGTAATTAATTCAATTTTTAAGTAACGGGTATTAAACAAAGTGTACAGATAATAATTAATATTTATTTAGTATTCGCTAAAAATTAAAGGGTAGAAGTCAATCCCATTCATTATTATTTTAATTAGAGTTAATTGAACGATTATTAAGGTATAATATGCATAAAAGCTTTTAAAAATCCAAGAATACCAAATATGAGACGCGTTGCTAGCATACAAATCTATCAAGAAAGTAAAAATACGTGGAATATTCAAATCGTAGAAGTATTACAATTGAACACCTGCGTATGTTTAAATGTCAAAGTTCTGTTTAATTTGTTTGGATAAACATGAAAATTCTGCGTATATTGCAAACGGTCGGATAAACCGTAGCTTATATTAACGGGAAGGTTAGTTGAGGGGTTATTTAACTCAAGTAAGTCACGTCGCGAGTCCACGTGGATTCAAATAGCCCATAATAAAGAATATCGATTTGTACAACTCAGACCAGAGTAGAAAGAGACGAATAAAACGCGCAAGGCAGAGACACGAATAATAAAAGGCGTGATTTGCGAAGCTTCACTAGGGCTACGATTGGTTGATATAAGATGCAGATATGAGAGGTGTAAACGCAACAATTTCTATATAAAATTAATTGGTTGTTCGCAGACGCGTTGCGAGCCATGTGAAAATTTCTTAGATTAAACTGGCACGAGTGCAAAATTTTAGTAGAATCGCTGCGCCGGACTGTTGAAAAGGGAACATAGAATGCGAAATTCTGAAAATTGTCCGTTGAGGGACAAAACCGACGTGCAGGCGAGCTATTATATAAACCCGTGTTTATAGGAGTTGGTCTCTTATAATTTTTGATTATTCGATACTTTAAACAGTTTTGCTCTTTATTTTTTGATGTTATACGATACTTCAAGCAGAATACGTGCTACGATACAGATTATTATGCATTAGTGCACTTACAGAAGATAGATAAGGTAATAAAGTCTAGTTATATTTGCGGGTATTACTGTACCAATTATCTAAATTAGTAGCGATAAATAAATACAGTGAAGTATGCCGCTTTGTATAGCGTGAACGAATTATGAATTGCTTTGCTAATTTTCGGGAGTGAGTAATTAAGTGTTATTCGTAATCGTGATTGGATCCACAAAACAAGATTTAGATATACATAGATGGGTTTCTGAGAAGTCCTGAATCAATTTAGACGAATGGTGGTGTACAAAAATTTTAAAAGCGTTCAGAATCTAAAGCCGTAAACATAAACCAGCTGGAATGGTGGAATTAGCAAGTCCGATGTGCATTTAAGCCACGAGTGCAGTAACCTTCAGGTAAATTATACAATTTTGTTCGATCTTTGATGTTTTGGTGGGTGTTGGATACCTTTATAATTTGTGTGATAAAAAAATGAACAGTAGTGAATTTGTACAAACAACAAATTTTTAATTTTAAGGTAAAATTTTCTTGTTTAAGTAGAAAGGAGTATTTAGCAGTTTATGTTTTGATTATGATGAAAATTTGGGTCTGTCTTTGAGCTCAATTAGACTAACCTGTTTAATTAACGTAAAGGGGTGAGAGATGCTCCCTTTTATTCAGACTTAGGTCTGCACATATTGTTAACTTAATTAGTATGCATCCTACCAGGACTTTAATTCTGGATGCAAATTAAAAATGATGACAAAAGTTGAAATGAAATTTTATGATACTGAAATTTATGCTGAAATTTAATTTTGAAATTTTAATGTATTATGAATATTGATGTAAATAAAGTTAATTTTGATGTTTGTGGTAGGAATGTGTTTGTTTTTTTATGAATGAGGATGAAAGTTTTAACTAGGTGAGCAGCCGAGGCGGAAAGAGTAAAAAGGCGATTATCAGAAGAGATTCAACAGGACGAGAATCACAGCAAATCTTGGTGCCCAATTCGAGAGGCTCGAATTTTTTTTTTTACTCTGGTGAGGCTTTTTGCAGGTTTCACAGCATATACATATATATATATATATATATATATATATATATATATAAATATTTTAGGTAGTTAATTATACAAGGTAAGTTGATAAATACTATCGTATTATAGTGAATAAGATGAAATAATAACTTAGACTTTTATGCAAAGCCCAAATGATCATTTCAAATCGAGCTAGTAATTAAAATATGGAAAATATAAGGTCTTGGACAGGACTTGAACCTGTATCCTGGTTTTGCCGGAACCATGCTTTTACCAATTACGCCACCATCTTTCAATTACTAGCTCGATTTGAAATGATCATTTTGGCTTTGCATAAAAGTCTAAGTTATTATTTCATCTTATTCACTATAATACGATAGTATTTATCAACTTACCTTGTGTAATTAACTACCTAAAATATTTATATATACATATACATTGCTATAATTATAGGGCAGTTTAGGGGTAGGTTAAGGCACAGGGGTCGTAGAATAAATAAAAGAAACTTCCAGTTAACAAAAGCACATCATTACAGATATTATAAGAGTAAATAGGTCACTATACATATTGTTAGTTGAGAGCACACTGTATATAAAAATACATGAGATTAAACGCATAAGAAATAGATATATCCAAGAGTAGTTACAAGTTAAGATAAGATTTGAAAACGTAACAAAATGCATCAAAATTAAATCAACGGGAAACCTATATGAATTGGCTTGATAAATATTTAACAAGTGCGTTAAATATATCATCGTATACGCAGGCTAAATTATGCATTAATTGAAAATCGTACGTGACATAAAGTATTACATTTGTTCAAAAATCCAATATTAACTAGGAAATAAAGAAACACCAAATTTTTTTCCGTTTAGATTAGAATAAGCAATAAACAATGAATACGTGACTTAATAAACGAAAATTCGTGGGATTTCTCAATTAAATATCATGGTATGTAAATGAATACGTGACAACTCAAGCATTCATTCGAATATTTGAACTATACAATTGGTAAAATTCCCATAGTACACAAAGATAAAGGCAAAAGGTGTCGTCCCAATACGTGAATAAACGAATGGGAAACAAGAAAGATACGGCCTTTAAATACGATAACAATTGAGCGACGAGTTGAGTATACATTTTAAACTGGGCTACGACGATACTATGCAGTGCTAAATTATTTGCGTAACCAGGGATACGAAAATAAATTAAAATCATTTTTAAAAGTGTACAAATTGTGCAAGTGTGAGCCGATCTATTATAGACGGTTCTGGTTAATCACCTCCTGTTAATTACTCTGGTTAATTATTGACATGGTAAATGTTCTATTACTGTCTTGTTAATTACGGACATGAAAAATCTTTTATTTGCTGATATTCAAATGGAATCTTAAATTGGATCAACTTATGGGATTTTAATAATGATTTGGATAGCATTTTGGTTTTGATGTCGACTTCCAAATTCGACTCTAAATATTCAGACTGGGCACGAAAACCCTTGGGGGATGCAGAGAAACTGCAGAACCATTCCAGGTTAGCGATATTGATATAATTTATTACTGAAAACTGTTTTAATTCAATATTTTGCGTAAATGTAAGAGCCAACAAAACAGTGGTTTCATTGATCAATTTATGAAAAGTAATAGGCATCTTGAAACGTTTCCAAAGGTCTCTAAATATAAACAAAAAGGCTATTTTGCTGGCTACAATTTCTTAAATCTGGTATATGTAAATATTCTGAAAAAGGGAAGATTTTAAAAATATTGTAAATATTTAATCATTATATTGTGTATTGTAGAATTGCTTTATTTAATTGAATCAGCTAGTTGGCGCAAAGAAAATCCATAACTTAACATTTCACATCATAGGTGCTTGATTGATCAAAGGGGTAAATATAATAAGGAAATAACAGCATTTTATATGTACGCCCAAATCGCGGGGCATAATATAAAGGGGATAACACAGCATTTTATTACACCCAATTGTGGGGCTGAAGTAATATCACAGCATTTTATGGTATGCCCAATCGTGGGGCAAAAGTATCACAGCAATATATATATATATATATATATATATATATATATATATATATATATGATAGATTTTTACTATATTTCTTGACGTTGATAATTGTAATATTGAAATGTATGGTTTTCTTGGGTTTTAAGGTCATTTAACTTGAAAATAAATATATGAAAAATACAAATCTATGCCATCTTTATTTTTTGCATAACTATTCCACCAAACGTTTCGGCCGCACGCTCCAGCCTTTTTCAATGGTTCAAAAATACCCCGTACATTTACTTGAAACGGAAACTACCAAACATGGTATCAAACATCCAATGTTATATACCGCATCTATTAAAGACGCGTACGTCAATTTTTATTACTTTGTTTTTTTATGTCACTAGAATAAGATAAAACGCGTTTAAAATTTAATTATTATGTTAGCGGAAACAATTCTAGTTTCCTAGTCACACACTAACATGATAATTAAATTTTAAACGCGTTTTATCTTATTCTAGTGACACAAGAAAACAAAGTAATAAAATTGACGTACGCGTCTTTAATAGATGGGGTATATAACATTGATGTTTGATGCCTTTGTTTCTCAAATGTCATGAACCATTGAGAAAGTGATTACATCAAATAATTTTAATCACCGTGTATAAGGAATTTTATTAGATAATACGCTTTATTAAAAACCGTGGAGAATAAAAATTCATTCGTTTCATTAAAATAAGAGATTTAAATTATTTACAAGACGCTTTCTATAAAAAGAAGCAGTATTAAAATGCTCAACGTGTAATTTAATTATTCCGAGTAAAGAAACAAATGGAAATTACGTGCAAAATTTATATTAATTGATTCAAGTTTGGGTAACGAGTATTAAACAAAATGTACAGATAATAATTGAATATTTGATTAGGATTCACTAAAAATTAAAGGGTATTATTTTAATTGGAGTTAATTGAACCATTAGTAAAATATAATATGTATAAAAGCTTGTAAAAACCCAATAATATTCAAATCGTAGAAGTGTTAGTTAGAAGTAGGACGATTGAATACCTGCGTATTTTTAAAAGTCTCGTTCTGCGTAAATTTTGCAGATAACAAATGGTTACAGAGAATGTTGGAGAAACCGTCGCTTAATATTTACGGGAAATGCTAATAAGGTGGGTTATTTCACAGTCCATGTGGATTGAAAATAACCGATACTAAAGAATATCGATTAGTACCACTCAGAACAGGGTAGATAGAGACGGATAATATGCGCAAGACAGAGACACATATAGTAAAAGGCGTGATTTGAGCAACGTCACTGGGTTGCGATTGGTTGAAAATAAGAGGCAAACATGAGAGGTAAAAATAACATTTCTGTATAAAAATTAATTAGTTATTCTCAGACGTTGCGAGCCGTGTCGAAATTTCATAGATTTTAAACTTGGACGTGTGCAAATTTTGTAGAAGCGGTGCCGAGCGATCGAAAAGGGAACATAGAATGACGAAATTCTGGAAACTGTCCGTTTTGGGGACAAAAGCGACGTATAGGCTAGCGATTATATATACCCGTGTTAATATGAGTTTAGCTCTCTTAGTTTTTCGATTTTGATTGAATAATTTAAACAGTTTGCTCGTATATTTTGGTGATTATTTAATACTTTAAAACAGTTTGCTCTTTACGTACTAAGACGAAAGTAATTTAGTGCACTTAGAAAAGAAGATGCAAGGTAATAAAGTCTAGTATCACTGTACCAATTATTCAAATTTGCAACGACAAATGAATACACAAAAGTAGGCACTTTTGGCGTATAACGTGACTAGATCCACAAAACAAGATACGGATATATACAGATGAGTTACGGAAAAGCACTGAAACAACTTTAGATGAATGGTGGTGTAGAAAATTTTAAAGACGACCAGTAATCCGAGGACCTAAACATAACCCAGTGGGAATGGTGTGATTAACAGAGGACGATGTACATTGGAGCCACGAGTGCATTAACCTTCAGGTAACTTATGCTTTGTTGTTCGATTTTTGATGTTTTGGTGTGTGTTGAATAACTTTATAATTTATTTACTTAAAATGGACAGTAGTGAATTTGTACTAACAACAAATTTTTAATTTTAAGGTGAAATTTTCTTATTCAAGTAGAAAGGGGTATTTAGTATTTATGTTCTTGATTATGATGAAAATTTGGGTATGTCTTTGAGCTCAATTAGACGAACCTGGTTAATTAACGTAAAGGGTGGGAGATGCTCCTTTGTACTCAGACTCAGGTCTGCATATATTGTTTTATTAATTAGTAGGCATCCTACAAGGACTTTAATTCTGGATGCACATTAAAATGATAACAAATTTAATCTTGAAATTTTCTGATACTGAAATTTATGCTGAATTTTAATTTTGAAATTTTAATGTATTGTGAATATTGATGTAAATAGAGTTAACGTTGGTGTTTGTGATAGGAATGTGTTTGTTTTTTTATGATTGAGGATGAAAGTTTTAACTAGGTGAGCAGCCGAGGCGGAAAAGAGTAAAGAGGCGATTAACAGAAGAAAGTCAACGAACCAGTTAATACTAAAGGTTTCACAGCATTCTTGACGCCCAATCTGTGGGGCTCGAATGTTTTTTTTTTGAAAGGGCCAGTTCCTGCAGATATGAGAGGATTCACAGCAATATATATATATATATATATATATATATATATATATATATATATACTAAATAACCTTTTTTCTAAAATTAAAGACAAAACCATTCCTTTAGATCAAAGGAACATCGTATATCAAGTAAATTGTTCAAATTGTCCCAATATATACATTGGGCAAAGTTCACAAAACCTCAAACAACGGTTAAAACAGCACCAAAGTGACATACGCACTAAACCAAATTCAACTGCTCTATCAACACACGTAAATACCACCAACCACAAAATTGATTTTAACAATCCAAAAATTTTACATATAGAAAATAATAAATTAAAACTCGAATTTCTTGAAATGTGCTACATTTATCAAAATTCTAATACACTTAATAAAAAAACCGACATTGGAGACTTGAGTTCTATATACACCTACCTTCTAAATTTAAAAAAATGTATTTGAAAATAAAAAATTAAGAAATAAATAATTAAGTTATAATATTATTTTGCTTACAACCATACTCACACAAAAAATTATAAAGATAACTAAATAAATTGATAAAAATATTTTTAAAATGTAATATATTTACAAAAAATGTCATTACAATTAATGTGTTTAATTAATACATATAAAGATACCTTTCCCAAACAAAAAAATTCTCATATAAACAACTGTTTACAAAAATTAAATTTAAAGACAGTATACATCATAATCAAAAATAATTTTACCCCTTTTGATGATATAATTAGTATTATTTTTATTTTTAAATTTAATTATACCATACCCTTATACACTGTACATTATTATTGATCGTCCAATTGTATCTTATCTCACTTTAGTAAGTATCAGTTAATTATAATTTTTAGCTATTAAGTCAACCTTGTTCAAATAACTAATTCATTTGTGTTTACTTTTAGTACTCTTGAAAATGGAAAAATAAATTTCCGAAAGCTTGAGTTTATAAAAAAGAGAACTCTTCAATTCTGCTGACCTAAAACCCAAAACTAATTATATACACTATATATATATATATATATATATATATATATATATATATATATATAATAAGTTACAGGAGAATAGTACAATTAAAATAATCAAAAAATATGGCAATTTTTGCTCATTAAAAGAAAACGTTCTCCCCATGCGCCAAAGTGCCGTAATTCAAAGGTAAAACTAATACTATTTACGAATTGGGGTACGCATTTGTAGAATAAATACATGAAATTTTTAGGTAATATTTTACCAATACTAATGGAAAGTTGAACCAAGAAGATAACCACAGACTTGGCAAGTATCACTAGAATGAACAGTATAAAATTTGATTAAATACAGAAACCATATACTAAAATTTGTGGACCAATCCTAGATAGGCTACTCGTTTTGTAGCGTCGTGTGATAAGACGATTTCCTTGGAGTAGGTTTAATTAATTTAACCCTTAATTTATGAGGTAGCAAGATAAATAAATTCTCCCTGCAGTGTCTATAAATAGGCAAGAAGCCTGTCCTGTAGACTACAAGGTTAAAATGAAAGCGGTAATATGGGTAGAACTCACCATATGGACGTATAAGATGGCTTTGTTGCACACATCAATAGGATGGATAGCTGGACCCAGTAAATATCAACCATCTATATGGTGGTGAAAGATCCTTACGGTATCTCAGGCATTATGCCCACGGAAGAAGCTGAAGAGCAAATATGAACGAATTAAGGAATGCACAATTAAATTTACAATTTGTAAACTGCAAATTAGCTTACCACATGAGAAGGTTATCGCTCCAAGGACACTCACAGCGTCAACTTCACCATGTGTAAATCCAGCAGGAAACATCTATAGTAAGATCATGACGAACAAGGAATTTGCTTTTATAGAAACATGAATATTGTTCGTTATATTTAGCAAAAGAATTGAGAATGTTCTTTCATTACAAACAACGCCTAATTCGACACGTTATCAAAACGTGTGTGTAGAATTCTTAACAAGTATTTATCAATTGATAAAACCACTCACAATTTCTAAGAGCTGAATGCAATCACGTAACATAAGTAAACCAATACAAAGTATAGTAATACAGCTTTCTTTAAACAATCAATATTAACAAACTTTCAAATTCGCAGCAAAGCTGGTTTGAATAACTAGTTGAAGTACACACTCTCTATAGTAACGTATCATATACGCGGTCGTATTTGAATATAAAGAACAAAATCTATACAAATAGATACTTGAATAAAGTATTGTACAAACGACTATGCCTTTGGCGGCAGCACGTAACAGGGTTCAACATCCTAAACTTTCATCATATCATCCAACTCGTCGAATGATGATAAGTAAGCATCTGAATCATCACTATTATCATCAACCCGTATAATTAGGTTTTGAACCTCGCCGGTAAAAGTTTCTCGTTTTCTGTTTTTCAACGTGCAAACATACTTTGCTCCATTCTTTAACTTCAGTTGCCATACATTATGTATTTTAAAGGTTACATTACATGCAGCAACATGGTTTTTAAGTAACACCCATATCTTCTCGATAGGATTTAGTTCGGGATGTACTGCATGACCATGTTCTGCTAGTAGCTGATCAATTACAAACACCTGATGAACAGATTTATTTGCCTTACTTTTGGAATACAATTCTGGCTTGGTATCGATACATTCAAAGAAGATATTGCGTTCCTTCAACCACATCTACATATCTATTTTCTTCCAACTTGAAGTGAGGTAATGATGCACAAGAACATTATGATATGATGCAATGTCTATCACCAATACTGAACTTGGTTTCAAATTTGGTAATAATTTTTCCTGCAGCTGTTTTTTATAATTACGGTGATTCATTTCATCGTGATAATCCCCAGTCTTCAAACCAGACTTAAACATCGATGCTGCAATTGGAACGAACAGGTTTTCCCACCTGTGTGAACAATTATCAAACGTTTCCCTTTTGAAACTGGCGATTTCAAACCCTTTGTGGTGCCATCATCCCAACACTTTAATACAGTGTGAGAACTGTGCAGATATGTTTCATCGTTGTACGCAATGTTTCTGCCTTCTTCTTTATACTTATTAAGATTTTTAAAAATATAGTATGCTTTGCCCTTATATTTCATTGTTCTACAATAATTTTTCTGTTATCCACAGTTCTCTTCCAACGAAATCCTGCTCTTAGAACTATTTTTCTGAACAAAGGGGAGAATAATTTTCAAATTTATCGAACACTGCCCTCAAAGTCGATCTACGTTTATGTATCTTAGGATCTCTTCTTCAAACCCATCCACTCCCGACTGTGAACTTAGTTTCGTTGTGTTTTTTCCTGGTGGAGTGAATTTGCTGTAGTCAGGTTTGATTGTGCCTTCTTTTTTCTTTACACGGTCCGCAATGAAATGCATGTTGCTTCAGCCACATACTCTTGCTCAGGTTAAAGTATCCTGAATCTCTTTCGAGTTTCAAAAAATGAAATACATTAAAAACAATCTATCGTCATTGACTATGAATGACCTCTCTCTTATTCATATTACTCTAAAAAAATATGACAATTCGTCAACTATTAAATGCACATCTTTTCAAGCACTTATATTGCTGAATAAATTAACAATCAGTTAGTTTTGAAAAAAAGTGTTTTGGTGACTAGGACTTGATTAAAAAATATTAAAATGAAAACTGGAAACTGAATAAGACGTTAACGAAAGCGAGAATGACAATGTCATTTATATACACTATTGCAATCAGTTGAGTATATACAGTGTTGCCATAGTGAATTTTTATGGAACAAAAAACTGCGAACCTACAATTATTTATCGGTGAAAACAAAGGCTTCGATGTTATGCAATGGTCTGAGTTTATTTCTTGAGTTTATGCATTTCCACATATTGTCAGTGTAAATGAGGACCTTCTAAACATATTTTATTTTACTCAATAAATGGGACATTCGCTACGACATATTAAAACTATAATGCTAGCATGATGTTTGTAGGTCGTACTATAGTGTGTAGAATCTTGAGGTTGAAATAAGAAAAATTGAATAAAATACAAGTTGAAATACGGAATGATTTGTTAAGGTATCAACCAATTAGAAACAATCAGATAAGTTATTTTGTTAGAGATATGGAGAAATCTTTTGGGAGTCTTTTGATACAGGCTAGTAGTGTATGTTGTTTATACAATACCAAATCACTACACTGTCGAATTTATGTTAGATGTGTTTTTGTTTTCTGATATCACACAAGAATTTTAAGTTTTGGTTCAATTGCTTAAACCATGTCTATTGTTGTAAAGAATTTTTCAATTTTGAGTTATTCAGTGCACATTTATTAATATAGCTGTGGAATCTATTATCAACTATAACATTTAAATTTCCAGCTGAATCAGAAAATGGCTATATTTCATTTCTAATTTTATTTTAAATTTCAAAAATATGAACATTTCTACTTTCTTCGGCATAAAATGTCTACTAAATTCTTACTCCCGTGAATTAGGTGAGGCATAATACATTTTGCAAAACTGCCATTCTATCCGACGAACCATCTCAATCTGTTTATCAAAATTGTTGAAAGTGTTAGCATTGATTTAAATAACAATACAAGTTTTCGAATAAGTGTATATGCTTAGTGAAATAAGTACCATTAACAAGATTTACATTTTCAGGGTCGAGTTAATTATTGATTAAAAAGAAGGATGTCTATATAAAGATAATAATTAGTAGGTATGTTGCTTCTTGTTAATTTTCAAATAATTATAGTCCTGTTTTATGATGTATGTAAGTTGATTGATGTGTTCAGATACCTTGTTGGGTGAAAATATATATCTATTATTATAAAATTGTAGTTTTATATTTTATTAAAATTTGTAGAAATGTTATTTAAATAACTACGGATAGTATAAGAACTTTGAAGCAAATTACTTGTATTTATTCCAAGGTGATTACAATATAGCTTCGTTATTGGAATTAGTAATTGCATTTTTTTCACATTATGACCTATAATTCAATGAAACTCCTTTTGTCTCAAATGATTTGACAAAAAAGTTCAACTTCAATAAGTTTATAACTTTATGAGCTAATTTATTTAAGTTGAAAATATAATTTGTATTTTTGGAAATCATTTTTAAGTCAGCATATGCATTATTTCTATCACTAGCAGTATTTGATTGCTACTATCGTTAAAGATAACTAACTTTTATAGTTATTTTGCAGTGAATACTTCCAAATTGTTTGAAATTGTATTGCAGGATAGTAACCAGTTTTCCAACACATTATGCGTTTTCATTTATAAAAATTAATTCACCTATTATATAGACTTATTTTGTTTGCACATTAATCCAAATTTTTTGATAAAGATCTTTGCCATTGTTTCCAAATTCGCCATGATTAGGATATTCTACAAAGCATAGAAAGAAATCTACTATTAACATTTGTTTGTAGATGTAAAGTTTTACATTTACTTCTTGAATCACAAAAATTAAAATTGAAATAGAATACTAAACATTGTTAATAAAGGCATGCAATTTTACCATTATAAATCAGTGAAAGAACAATACGACGGGTAATAGAAATTGATATAATAGCATCTTTATTTTTGGTCACAACTACATAGCTTATTTTATTAGGGTTTTGTGAATTCTTATGGAAGAATCATATCAACTAACAGTTCGATTGGCATCGTGCGGTTTTGCTTTTTAGTAATAATTTCAAGCAGAATATCAGTTACATTCATTTTTAGTACAGAATAGATTGAGTTTTCTCCATACAGAATACAATCACTTATTGTTGATAGTAAATGGTGCAATGAAGAGGAAGTATGTGATTTGTTTTGAGATATTATAATAGTGATGCTTTTACAATTGATAGTGATCGTTGTTTACTAATAGAAAAGTTAGTGAACACGATCAAACTACTGAAAAATTATTGTTCACTTTTAATAATAGATAAAATGATTAACTGTATTATCAAGTGCACAAACTAACGAATTTCCTGATTATTATAAAAGTATGGTGGTCAAAGAGGTTTGTAAGTATTAAATTAATGTAGTTACCTGAATTAAATTTACTCTACCAAGGAAACCTAACAGTAATTAAGGCACCAGCTAGCTTTCAATGGTGAGAAGTGGGTTCTATAAGAGCAAATTCAAATCTTTTTAGGGGTATACTAACTTCAACACTTTCAATTACACTTACCTGGAAATGTCTTTAAATTTTCTCCAATAAAAGTCGTTGAATGCCAACCCACCTATTCAATCTCACTAGGTAATTGGTGATCTAAGAAACAATTTGAATGGTTATTTTTTTCTGGAAAACAGGTTAATGGAGCATCGTGTACGCTTTTTTCTCATCTACTAATTTAAAATAACACAACTAGTAAGAAAACTCCAAGTCGTTCACATAACCTATATTATCAAACATGAATATCATAGTATTTAACAAACACAATAAAACAAACAAACTAAACTATATCCCTAATTGGCCAAATATGCATGTATCTACAAGAAAAGGAACATCTTCAATTCATCAATTATAGATACCCAACCAAACTAACATAAATTTAAGCAAATACAATTATGGTGATTGTCTATATTAAAATTTCCTCTTAACGTTCCGCTTTTAACTAAGCGCGCACCAACGTAAAGGTCTTAATACCAATAAATGTTATATAACCAATTATAAAATATGCATCAGCAGAAATATGTAGCAAGTGGGAAACAAAAATTCTATAACTTACAGCTTGTTGATTTGATACAAGGCTCAAGCGATCTCATCCTGTAGGACAAAATGGGGCTAATCCACTAATCCAATTGGCGTTGAAGGAAAGCATCCACTCCATGAACAACTTTTACATGTAACAGCAATATTCTTAAATCCGATATTACTTTCGCGTTTGGGAACTTGTTTTACTACAAACCCGAGTTTCAAAACTACCCTCACAAATTACTCAACCTTTTCACCTGCTCGGAGATGGTTGCTTGTCAATCGACTAATCAAAGATAAAAGCTTCAATGAGTGATCCCCCCTATTATGATCTGTTTGTATATATGTTACAATGTTTCAGGAGGTTACTCGATTTTTCTCATTCACGCAGTTTGTACGGCTTAACTGTCTTAAGGTCGAGATCAAGGGTATTTCAGCGCATGGGAGTGGTTGTATGTATTCTCGCAGTTTCTATTTAATATCAATATTTGTGTAATTGGTTGGTCAGTACACCTGAAATTTTATACTGGATAAGTTTCTGTCTGTTGAAATGATTAACAATGATTTCAGTTTCTTTCAATTCGTGTGAATGTTTGTGAATACACTTTCCTAGGATTGGTAGTTTGCTGAAATGTGTCGGTATTTTTTTAATTTAATATACCTACAGAGGGAAATGTGTACGAGTTAAAAATCAAAATGGAGAAATAATTGGGCGCTACCATTTACAACTGTTATATTCTGTGAACAGTAATTGAGGGTAAATCGGTAACTTATTCAGTATATACAATCAACCTCTAAATCAATAAGCACAAAGTTATTTGAAATTCTGAAAATTAAAATAAAAATAAACTCAAAATACAATACAATTAAGGTACTTAGCCAGAATGAATCTAACAATACAGAGTATTTTTCAAAATTCAAAATTTATTTTTGTTTTAATTTTGGTGGGGCTTTATGACAGGGAAAGGGGTACACATTTCAACTTAATATAAAAGGGGAAAGGATAATTTGAAATACACGAAAAAGGAACAAGGTGAATTAATAGTCGTTCTGGGGGACAAAATCAAAGTGTATATTAATCAATGCTGAAAAATTAGACATGTAGTAAAGAATTAGGGAAAGGACAGTGAAACAGAACAATTAGAATTAAGACTAGAATTTAACAGAATGAAATGATGTATATAATTTAACAAAGAAATGTAGCTTATAGAAAGTGCATGACACACAATAGTGTGTAGGCATGAACAATATGAGTGAAAAGAGAGGAAGTGCCATGAAAGTTTAAAAAAAGAGAGTTGAATAATTAATTTAAAAAGAGATTAACATTTCTAGAATGGGTGAAGAAAATTGTATAATTTTCATAAAAAGTAGCATATTTAGAAGTTTACAATAGTAAGAACCATTTAATCAAGCTATTGGATTCGTTTATAATTAGAGAGACGCAAAATAAAATTTTATTACACTAAAATAATTTTGACAATCACCACACAGAGTTTTCATTTATCCATATATCTTTATCAAAGTAAAATTAGGAAAACACCGGAAGAGAAAAGAAAACACAAGACCTATTCCATACAATTAAAACGAAGAATTAATATAAAGGAGGGAAGCATTCAATGAACAAGATTCAGACAACCCTCGGTATCCTAATTAAAATACAGGGAAGTCATAGTCTGATTTAAAAAAAAACTTAGTTTCTGTGTAGATAAATAAAAGTAGTTAAAATCCACAATATTTGGTATTAAAGAATTGTTAGATCTCGGAAGGAATATCAATTCATCCGGTCCTAACATCATCATCATAACTACAAAGCTTACAAATTTTGGAACTACATTTGAAATTACGTTAATTGTCAAAATTAAGTAACATCAGCTTTTATTCACTAAACTGTCAGCTTTGTACCTTAACTAAAAAGTATTAATACATCCTCAACTTTCTGTGAGAGTAGATTGAAGTGCAACCTGTGACGCAACATAAAGGATATAAACAAAATCAGATTAATTACGCCACCAACAATTACTGTAAAAAGGACAAGTTAGGTCAATCATAAGTAAATATTTCATAGGCATTATAATTAAACATTAACGAAACTTCAAAATTAGTATCAATACTAATCATTTTAGATGGTAATGATTGAACAATAAATAATGGTGGCGTCGTATTATTTGTCCATTAATCTGAATTATTGAAAATTAACTATAGATAGATTTAGTAGTAAAATTTATAAAACTCAACTGAATTGAACCCAACCTGAGAAAAGAGGAAAGAGATCGATTTGGTAGCTAGTCGAGGAATGAGTAAATGGGCATATAAAGCCAATTTATACTTTTAGATTAAAGTAGTTCAGAGATATGTCTCAACCATACAAAGGATACATACATACACCACAATATATAATTTATCTGTATAGTGGTATGCCATTAAAGTACTTTTCCATTGTACCATAACTTACAAAGTCAGTATGGGACAAAACCTCAACATTATACGGCTTAGTCTTTCTCTAGCCATTTAAAATATCGTTGGCCATTGCGATAGAGCTCAAATAATCATGTTTTTGACACAATGTTCAATGCTAGCTTGTATGCTATCAACGGGCATTTCTGTATGCCTGGGATATACATTGCTATGATAATAGGGTTATTTAAGGGTATATAAGGTCACAAGAAAGGAATACTTCATGAAATTTTATAAAAATCAAGAAAACCAAACATTTAAATAATAAAAGTAAATAATTCGTTCATTATACAAAAGCAGATACAAATCACCTTGTATAAAATCACTAACCAGCTACAGTTAATTCAAGGAAGCATGTTCAGTAATAACTTAACCACATTCATCAAAACAAACAATTGCGGGCGCAACCCAATCCATTTTAAAACATTTAAAACATTTCTATGCTCAAAATAAATACAAATTCGGCATATTTAAAGTAAAATAAATGTAAAATGAAATTTCTTTCAACCTAGATGCATTTATTAAGAAATTTAAGTCGATAAAATGCATATAATTTATACCACATTCAAAAGCGGGCATATTTTATAAAGTATAAAGAATTGATGCAAAAGCGTACGTGCCGTTTGAAATGTAGGACTTACCACAATTAATAAAATCCAGCATATGTAAACAAAGTATGGACACTAAAATTAAGACTACGTGCAGTTGAAAGGTACAAAAATACCAAATTCCATAATACAAAGCTCTGATGTACGTGCAAAATCAAGCATCTATAACATGCAATACCGAATAAAACCCAACAAGTTAAGATAAAAGGAGGGAACGAATTTGTCTATAAAACGAACATAAGCTGATAAAGGACATCCATTCCATAATTGATACACGTATTGTAATAGTCGAAACTAAAGTATTACGTAAATTTCAATTTAGTGAAGTTAACTTGAAAGTTACACGTGAAAGTCATATTAATTAAAAATTCTAAGTGGAAAACAGTAAAAGTGTGCGATTAAAATACGTGTGTATAAAACTCTACCGTTGGTATAAAGCGCAAGTCTAGATTTAATTAATATGAATGAATTTATTAATTTAGGGCTCTAAGTACGGGAAACTATATAACGATATAAGTAAGGACACAACTATAAATCGACTCTAAGTACGGACACAATAAATGGGAAATTATAAATCAACTCCAAGTACATTCAACTAAATCAAAACTGAATTGCCGGGTTAAAACTCTACATAACAAGCGTTATGATACTCGAAGTACAGGGTTAGTACTTCAAAAATGACTCCAAGTTGCTGGTAAACATTTCGTAGTATTGGGAAGCATGCTAAGCTGAAGGTTAATGACTCGAAACAACTGAACAAGCAACCGATTTGGGTCCATAAGCTCTAGTGAGAAGCTGCAGCAGGCACAGAAGGTCAGAATTATCTTTTAAATTTGTAGTATGTTGCTTTTATTGTTTTAAATATTTGATAAGTTTAAATATTTGCATGTAATTTAGATATCTTGTGTCAAAAAGGTCAACAAAACTTTGGTTGGTACGCAGAACTACGTTGTAAAAGGGGAATAGTTCTTTGAACGTTCAACAAAACATTAATGGTAAAATACAATTCTTTTCGCTGGCTTTAATTGATATAAAAAGGTGTAAAAAGGGCTATGATCTGCGTAATGAACAAATTTGATAGGAATATTTATTTTATTTTGATTTAAAGGTTGTTATGCATTTTATAGCATTTTTGATGACATACGATCACTTCATATTATTTTGGTTTGATATTTACATTATCAAAGTTCCTTCCCTTGTATCCTATCCTATAACAAATATATACAACCTTGGATATTGGAAGGTGTGCGCGCAAGTGCCTTTTTGTTTGTGTGGACAGTCGAAGTCGAGCATCGAACAGTGCATTATTAACTTGGCAACGGGAGCGACCGTAACGATTCAGTTTGGTGTGCTTGACCATGGCACTTTCAATGGTGAAAACGCAACAAGAATAGTGAACTTGGTTTATGCAATTCACGGCGGTCGTGCAAGACGCAGATTTACAGTCCACTACAGTTTTTTCATACCAGCGCAACTGGCGACCATTACAGGTTAGTGTATTTTTAATCGATTAATTATTTTAAAATGCCGTTGGTCGATAAAAACACATACAAAGGTTCTGTAAATAGTAAATTTTCTTCACTTATTATACAAATTTTGGTGAATTTCGCTTGTATTATTCAGGTATATGGAGTGCTGGAAGGGAGCGGGTAAAAATTCTCTGTTATCATATCGTCGTTCATTCTGTGCAGGGTATCACTGAGCAAGTCGGGGCATAAATTTAATTGTGTTAATTTTAAATTATTGAAAAGGCACAGAGAGGTGGCGATCAGCAGGCAATTGGTGGTTATACACCTGACGAGCGGCGAAATTGTAGCAATATATGTTATATATATATATATATATATATATATATACAGTGTGTCCAAATTTCGAGTCTCTACATTGTGATTTCAGTTATTATAAGAGATAGAAATTGGGTTAAATGGGGAAAGATTTGGAGGAATCCAGGCCAGTTTTGTATCCGTTTACAAAATTGGTATAAGTTGTCTGGTTTTGGAGATATTCGAAGAAAACTAAAAATGGCGGATTTTGTTTTTTGATAATAAAACATGAATCATAAGTCGCACCATCACAAGACTTGCACATTATTAAGACACTTTTCTAAAAGGAGTATTTTAGCATAAACAGAATCATTCGCCTGTTTTTTGTTTTCGAGGAAACGCCCACAACTTTTGTTTTTCTTATGGCCGCCATTTTGAATATTAAGTGAATATTATGCGCCTTAAAATTACCTTTTCAAAAATATGCCACATGTCTATAAAAATGCAAAACTATCCTAAATTTTAAAAATAACTAAATTTGTATGTTCTTTAACGTTTGGTAATCCCAACAGGGCAAAAATTTGATTTCTACTTTCCAAACAGTAGTAGTAGTAGTAGTAGTACCACATACATTTTGTTAAGTAGAACTCGTAAAGTATTGGATATAAATCTTAAAATTAACTTAAACATAAAACTGTAGCCTATCTTATCTAATTTAGGGAACAAAATTAAATGTGACCGAAACAGCAAACTATCATCTAAATTCCTTCCGTAGATGCTGAAAATGCTGTCCGTTTGCATCACGGCACATTCGACAATTAATTAAAATTTTCCGTACAACTCTGCTTAACGTGCGCCTATTTATAGAGTTAAGAATGTCACGGACTCTTTCCTGCAGTTCGTTTATATTATGAGGCGGTTCAAACTCATATACCTCATTTTAGCAAAACCCCATAAATAAAAATCAAGTGGTGTAAGATCTGGTGATCTTGCCGGCCACATAATTGGTCCACTATTGCATATAATATTTTGGCCAAAATGTTCAGCTAAAAGGGCGCTAACTTCTCGGGATTTGTGAGCTGGACAACCATCTTGCTGAAACCATAGTTTTCGAAAATCATCATCATTTGGTACAAGTCCTCTAATAGCCGGAATTATTTGGTCTCTTAACAATTCCGTATATCTGGCGCCATGGAGGTTATTGACAAAATAAAAGGGTCCAATCAAATTATTACCTATAAAAGTATTAATTACATTGGTTAATTTACTAAAATATTTATATCATAATTAACTACCTAAGATACCACACCAAACGTTAAATCCATATCTCGTTTGAAATTTGAGTTGCGCCGTCAGATGATGATTTTCAGTGCTCCAGTGATGCGTGTTATGTTTATTGAACACCCCGCAATTGGTAAACCGCGTTTCGTCTGTCCATATTATCAATTCTGGAAAGTGCAGTTCTTCCTCGCATTTTGGATGTACCAATTACAAAAACGCATTCGTCTGGCGAAATCTTCTCTTTGAGGCCTTGGACAATAGTAGGTTTATAAGGATGAAACTTTTCCTTTTTAAAATATTATGAACAGTTGATTTTGGAATATTAAGTTAACGGCTTACAGATCTTACGGATGTGGATGGATTTCGTGTTACCGCCTCAGTAATGCTTAGAACACGTTCCCTATTGTTTAAGTCGTATTGTTCCCTAGTCTGTTCAAAAGCACCATAATTCAGTAAATTCATTACAAATTTTCCGAAGTATGTTTTATGCGGTTGTCGTCTTTCTGGATACAATTCCAAATATCTGGCGGATGCCGTATCAGCGTTCAAACGATTGTAAATAAGTATTTAGCATATCAAACTTTTCCTCATTCGAAAACTTGTAGACATGTGCCATTTTTTAAATTAAAAATGCAGCACCACCGGCACCAAAACTTACAACATGCACAAGTTTATCTAAATTTTAGAATTTGTTTGACATATAACTGTAATTCAATTGTTTGGTTTTGTCACATACCACCGCCTACTATTATAAAACGATATCATTTTAACTCTAGTACCACCATAATTAATAATTTCTGAAAAATGCTGTTTGTGTACATTATAAAATGTGTATTGAACTTTTCATAAAGTAAAAATCAAATTTTTGCCCTGTTGGGATTACCAAACGTTAAAGAACATACAAATTTAGTTATTTTTAAAATTTAGGATAGTTTTGCATTTTTATAGACATGTGGCATATTTTTGAAAAGGTAATTTTAAGGCGCATAATATTCACTTAATATTCAAAATGGCGGCCATAAGAAAAACAAAAGTTGTGGGCGTTTCCTCGAAAACAAAAGACAGTCGAATGATTCTGTTTATGCTAAAATACTCCTTTTAGAAAAGTGTCTTAATAATGTGCAAGTCTTGTGATGGTGCGACTTATGATTCATGTTTTATTATCAAAAACAAAATCCGCCATTTTAGTTTTCTTGAATATCTCCAAAACCAGACAACTTACCAATTTTGTAGCGGATACAAAACTGGCCTGGATTCCTCCAAATCTTTCCCCATTTAACCCAATTTCTACAGTGTGTCCAAATTTCGAGTCTCTACATTGTGATTTCAGTTATTATAAGAGATAGAAATTGGGTTAAATGGGGAAAGATTTGGAGGAATCCAGGCCAGTTTTGTATCCGTTTACAAAATTGGTGTAAGATGTCAGGTTTTGGAGATATTCGAAGAAAACTAAAAATGGCGGATTTATATATATATATATATATATATATATATATATATATATACATTAATAATTAATGGACTGGTCAGACTTATAAGTATAATATACATGTAAATTTTTTTCATGGGATGTAATCCAAATCAAACAACTGAATACAAATGTAATCTTTAATCAATACCTAACGTTTTGGTACATTTTT
The DNA here is from genome assembly GCA_036346225.1 of Platerodrilus igneus. Classification (NCBI taxonomy): domain Eukaryota; kingdom Metazoa; phylum Arthropoda; class Insecta; order Coleoptera; family Lycidae; genus Platerodrilus; species Platerodrilus igneus. The sequence continues at coordinate 857,550 of JARFIW010001393.1, read as the reverse complement.
CGCACCTTTCTCAAAGGCTAAAATGGAAACAGAAAATTCGAAATTAGCAAGAAATACATACCCTGTCGCAACTACTTACTTTGATCAACTATATTAAAGGAAATTGAAAACCAATTACTGAACGATTCACATAATAAATGTGGGTCAAAAATTAAAACATTAAATAATAGCCTGAAGGGCACGTCATGCCACGATGGCGGTTAAAACAAAGACAAAATTGAGAACGACAAATTCTATAGGAATGACAGGGGACGTTCCAAAAATGGCATTGATTACATAACATGAAGGATAATATTTAACGTTGTTTGAAAATATCATTACTATACAAAGTAGAATAGACATTATGCACTCTATCAACATCCATCTTATTATTGATAGGATTATTTTCACTATTAATATAAAAAGACTCAATGAAAAGGCTAGTTTTATAATTGGGTATCATCTGTTCATTGCCAGCTCAATATGTTGACCAAACCTTAACAACGTTTAATGATTTTAATGAACACCTTCAGTTCACTTTTTAAATTGTATTAGATGGTAAATTACCTTTTTTGGATGTGTTGGTCATCAGAGATACTTCTAATCATCTATTACTTGATTGGTATACTAAACCAACAAACTCTGGCAGATATCTAAATTTCCACTCTAACCATTCCTTTCAACATAAGGTGAACACGGTGAAGGCTAATTTCGAAATTTCTGTTTCCATTTTAGCCATTGAGAAAGGTGCGAAAAAATGTACCGAAACGTTAGGTGTTGATTAAAGATTAAATTTGTATTCTGTTGTTTGATTTGGACTACATCCCATGAAAAAATTTACATGTATATTATTATATATATATATATATATATATATATATATATATATTACTCATATTTAGACCAGGGTAGAAAATTAAATAATCACATCAAATAATTTTAATCACCGTGTATAATGAATATTATTAGATAATACGCGTTATTAAAACCGTGAAGCATAAAATTTATTAGTTTCAGTAAAATAAGAGATTTAAACCATGTACAAGACGCTTTATATCAAAAGAAACAGTATTAAAAAGCTCTGCGTGTAATGTAATTATTCCTAAACAAAGAGAAATTACATGCAAAATTTATCTTAATTAACTCTATTTCAAGTAACCGGTATTGAACAAAACGTACAGATAATAACTAATATTTAGTTAGGATTCACTAAAAATTAAAGGCTATTATTTTTAATTGAAGTTAATTGAATCGTTAGTAACAGATAATATCTATAGAAACTTGTAAAACCCAATAAAATGCAAATCCTAGAAGTGTTACTTAGAAGTAGGATGTTTGAACACACCTGCGTATTTTAAAAGGCAATTTCAGTTTAATTTGTTTAGATAAACATGTCGATTCTAAGGATATTGGAAACGGTCAGATGCTTTACACGAAATACAAAACCGGGTTTATTTAAAAAGCTCTGAGAATTAATATTATTTTGAACACCTGCGTAGTTTAAATGTCACGTACGGCGAAAATTGTGTAGATAACAAATGGTTTCAAAGAATCTTGGAGAAACCGGGGCTTAATATTCACGAGAAGGTGCGATACGGGGTTATTAAACCCAGATAGTCCACATGGACTAAAATATAATCGATAATAAAGAATATCAATTTGCACCAATACGAACAGGTTAGAAAAGGAAAGAGAAAATGCGTCAAGCAAAGACACATATAGTAAAAGGCGTGATTTAAGCAACGTCACGAGGGTCACAATTGGTTGAAAATAGGATGCAAATATCAGAGGTAGAAACAACAATTTCTGTACAAAATTAATTAGTTTTTCTCGGACATGTTTGCGTGCCGTGTTGAAATTTCTGAGATTTAAATGGGGCGAGTACAAAATTCGTAAAAACCGACGCGCGAGCGACGGACTGGGAACATGGCATGAGAAATTCTTTAGAATTACCCGTTTTGGGGAACAGACCGACAGACAGGCTTTTTGCTATATATACCGAGGTGAATATAAACAAGCTCTCTTAGACTTTTGACTATTCGATGCGTTAAAAGCTCTTACATCCGCGACTTGATTGAAGATGTTAAACAGTGCATTTTAGTTTGATAAAATAATTTAAAGTTTGCTCGTATATTTTAGTGATTCAAAATAGTTTGTTATGTACGTGCTAACATGAATGTACTTCAGTGCACTTAGATACAAGGTAATAAAATTTAGTATCACGGTACCAATTAGCAAAATTTACAACGACAAATGTATACACAAAAGTAGGCAGTTTTGGCGTATCTTGGTGAAAGAAGCATGAATTTCTTTGCTATTTTTCGGGGGTGTTAATAATTAAATGGTTCAAATACGTGTCTGGATCCACGAAACAAGGGTCAGATATACACAGATGAGTTCCGGAAAAGCCCCGAAACAACTTTAAATAAATGGTGATGGATAAAATTTTAAAAGCGTTGAGAATTAGAAGCCGTAAATATAATCCTGTTGGAATGGTGTGATTAACTAAAGGGACGATGTACATTAAAGCTACGAGGACAGTAACCTTCAGGTAAATTATACTATTTTGTTTGACATTTTGGTGTGTGTTGAATAACTTTATTATACTATTTTGTTTGACATTTTTGTGTGTGTTGAATTACTTGATAATTGATTTACTTTAAATGGACATTAGTGAAATTGTACTAACCATAAAATTTTAATGTTAAGATGAAATTTGCTTGTATAAGTAGAAAGGGGTATTTAGTATTGATGTTCTGGATTATGATGAAATTTTAGGTATGTCTTTGAGCTCAATTAGACGAACCTGGTTAATTAACGTAAAGGGGTGGTAGATGCTCCCTTTTTACTCTGCTTATATTGTTATATTAATTAGTAGGCATCCAACAAGAACTTTAATTCTGGATGCACGTTAAAGTGATAATAAAATTAATCTTGAAATTCTTTTTAAAACTGAATTTTATGCTGAAATTTAATTTGAAAATTTAATGTATTCTGAATATTGATGTAAATAGAGTTAACGTTGATGTTTGTGGTAGGAATGTGTTGTTTAATTTTATGAATGAGGAGGTTTATAAAATTAGGTGAGCAGCTGAAGCGAAACCAGGATCACAGCAGTTTATGACGCCCAATCGGTGGGACTAGAATTTTTTTGTTGAAAGGACCCAGTTCCCGCATTCAAAGGAGTATATCACAGCAATATATATACAGGGTGTCCCAAATTGAGTAGGATAGCATGGGTATCTTTCTTATTATTAATGATAGAGATCTGCTTAAATGAGCAAAGTTGTGTCATTTGGATAGCTTATTTAAATTCCGCATAGATACATTCGAAATTCCAAACGGTTTAGAAATTATTTTAAAAAACTGAAAACTGCCAATTTCTTCGAAGTCGAATATTTTTGTTATAATAAAAGATACGAAAAAATGTTTCTTATAAAAGTTACTTAGTTCAATTGTGTGCACTTAAAAGTGATATTAAAATTAAATTTAAGATGGCGGTTATCCAGATATTAGCATCGACTTTCATATTTTAAATGGACGCCATATTGGATTTTTAGATGGTTAGATAGCATATTTTTTTCTCTTTTCAACGATGTATCACAACATATGTTTAAATGAAAAAATTTACTGAAAATAATAATTTTAATTTTTTATCAAGTAGGCATCAACACATCAGTTTTAAAACAAATTAAACGGAAAAAAACATTAGAATAACATTAAACACCAACTAATAAATCATAGCAATTGTTCAAAATGTATTATTTAAACACAATCGGCAACGTTTTAGAACAGTTTTTGTTACGCGTCGTAATGTATTCCCATTAAGACCGTTTATTGCCTGCTTCCCCTAGTTCATCTACATTATTGTACTGGAAATTACTTACATATACATTATCTTTTAAAGTGCCCCATAAATAAAAATCCAGGGGTGTTAAGTCTGCTGATCTAGGCTGCCATTTTACAGGTGTGTCGGTCGTGATTACCCTGCCATCAAAACGGTTACTTAAGTAGGTGATAACATCTCTAGCGTTGTGTGGAGGTGCGCCATCTTGTTGATATCAAATTTGATTATTTTGTGCCAAAGGTAGGTCGTCTAATAAATCTTCTAAAGATGTTTGAAGCATTTCCAAATAACGTTGAGAGATTAAGGTTCCATCGAATATTATAGGACCAAGTAAACGGTTTCCCAATATACCACAAAAAACATTACATCCAAATCGAATTTGATTGCGGCGTGGAACTGTTATGCGTGGGTTTTCCTGTGCCCAATAGTGTTCATTATGACTATTAAATATTCCACAGTTAGAAAAATAAGACTCATCGGTCCACAAAACGCGATTGATAAAATCATCATTCTCCCTAACTTGATTGATAAACCATCTGCAAAATGTTGATCTGCGGAGATAGTCGTTTGGTTGTAAGTTATGAGCAATGTGAAATCTGTAAGGGTGATATTTATGCTTTTTTAAAATTCTTGATGCTTGAGACTTGGATACGTTTACTTGGGTTTCTATTTCCCGTGTTGAAATGTTTGGATTAGCTTCCACACAGGCCAGTGTCAACACCTCATCTGCAATGTCTCCATTTATGTTTCGAGTAGGTTTTTTTAAACATCCATACTGCTGCATATTTGTGTCCAATCTTTGAAAGATTTTAATGTTTGGCTGTCTTTTTTCGGGAAAGTTTGTTAAGTATGTTTCGGCAGCAAGGCGACTGTTCTTATTACATTTTATGTATGTACAAAACATAAGATATTGTTCGCTTGTTGAAAAATTTGCCATTTGAATATTTTATAGATTAAGTATATCACAACTTATAACTGGGAAAGAGAATACACAAATGCCAATTATTAGTACAACAGATACACTAATTCAACATGACAGTTTGTTATAATTTCATTTGTTTAAGAGAAATCTGATGATGCCTACTTGATAAAAAATTAAAATTACTATTTTCAGTAAATTTTTTCATTTAAACATATGTTGTGATACATCGTTGAAAAGAGAAAAAAATATGCTATCTAAGCATCTAAAAATCCAATATGGCGTCCATTTAAAATATGAAAGTTGATGCTAATATCTCGATAACCGCCATCTTGAATTTAATTTTAATATCATTTTTAAGTGCACACAATTGAACTAAGTAACTTTTATAAGAAACATTTTTTCGTATCTTTTATTATAACAAAAATATTCGACTTCGAAGAAATTGGCAGTTTTCAGTTTTTTTCTAAATAATTTCTAAACCGTTTGGAATTTCGAATGTATCTATGCGGAATTTAAATAAGCTATCCAAATGACACAACTTTGCCCATTTAAGCAGATCTCTATCATTAATAATAAGAAAGATACCCATGCTATCCTACTCAATTTAGGACACCCTGTATATATATATATATATATATATATATATATATATATATATATATATTCACAATTCTGTAGCATATTGTGCAAAGCTTGCAAAACAATTTTATTTTTATTTTGACTAGGGCTGGAGTCGCTATAAAGACATAAATGTTTTGCAAGGATGGTTGCCAATTCATTACTTCTGCGTTTTCTATTGCTTTCTTCTCAAACATAATAGTTTCCCTCTCTGGTTACACTTTCATAAAACGTTAGGTTGAATATGGATAAAGTATTTATGCGAATAGTACAGTAGCATACTGTCACCCATTGGCATGTTGAGAGCGTTTTGAAGATCAAATTATACGCACATAGTTTTAAGTGTCATGACATCTAATCTCTTAATGAATTTTAAACCCCCACTTGAACTCTTCCTTGTCTTTCTCATGTTCTTTTTTAAGTCGCTAGCTTCCTTCTGTATTAGTCTGATATTGTATACATTTCATGCACTAACCTCTTTTGAGTATGTGGAATGCTATATTGAAACTGGTATTACAAACATTCCTGAAGACTTTTTCGCCCAGAAACTCTACCCCTGCATTTTATTGTTCAGCCTAATATTTTTCATAAATATCCGATAAATTTTTCAGTTATTGTGATAAATACAAATGCATAAAATCTTTTATTGCATTTAATACATCTTCTTTTAATTTAATTTATTTAATTTAATGCATCCAACAAAGCAGTGCTCCAACACAGGACAGTTAAATACACATGTCACATAAAACATATTTAAAGATGAACAAACATATTTTAAAATACTATACAACTAAATGTAATTCTCTCTATAGCATACGCAATTAGTCATAACTATGACATAAAACTACTTAAGATAATATAAAAATAATTCATGATAACTATCACACGCGGCTAACTATAATATGCTTAAGTGTGTATGTATAACAGTCGTACAGTCTAATAGGGTATCAGCGAATATATCGAATTTGTCAGAAAACTTGTTCACTATACTAGACGCCTGATAAATAGGTGACTTTAACATGAAATTCGTATAAGCCTTTGAGAAATAAAACACTTACCTTTCTCGAGATGTAAGTCTGGGAACTAAAAAATTTAGCTGCTGCAGCATATCCGGAACATCGATCAAATTATGCACCAACTTATATATTAAAGTAAACAGGATTTTAATACGCCTCAACTCGAGAGACGTAGTATCAAATCTGGTAAGTAATGTATGATAGTCGTCCTTATGATCCGGATATACACCATCCATCCTAAAAGCAAGCAGTATTCCATCTTTGAACATATGAAGGCAAAGTAAAGAACTTTTATAGCTGCAATATCAGAAAAAAAATTGCGGTTTCTTATAACAAATCCTAACATTTTAATTGCAGAATTGGATATGTTCACAATATGTTCAGTAAAAGATAACACAATCAAAAATTATCCCTAGATCTGTAACCGAAATGACGTGTAATAAATGGGAAGAGTATATACTATAAGTGTATTTTGTACCAATTACTTTAGAAGTGAAACTTACAACTTTGCATTTAGCAATGTTCAGTTTTAAACCGTTAAATGAACACCATTGTACTACTTTGCGAAGGTCATCTTGCAGTTTTATATGATCCTGCTGAGTTGAATAACCGAAAAAAATTTTAAATCATCTGCATGCATTAGATGTTGACAATAATACTTCACTTAAATTGTTAATATATAGTAGAAACAGAAGTGGTTCCAAAACATACCCCTGAGGAACCCCTGATCTAGCAGTAAATATGTCTAAGTAGCTCCCAAGATATACAACATACTGCTTTCTCTCTTGCAGATAAGACTGAAATAGTTGAACAAGTCCATTAGAAAAACCAAAAACACCGAGTTTATCTAACAAAATTTTGTGAACCAGTTGATCAAAAGCTTTTGATATATCCAAATAAATAGCGTCGACTTGACTACCAGCATCCAATGCTTCAGAGACATATTGAGTGAAAGATGCAAGATTGGTTTCGCACGAACAATTTTGTTTAAAACCATGTTGTGATGTGGAAATAAAATTTTTGACTTTAGGGTAAATATGATTGCATATTATGCCTTCAAATATTTTTGGAAAATTGAAAATGATACTAATAAGCCTATAGTTAGTAATGTGTTTGATTAACATCTTTTGGGATTGGACATACCTTAGAAATTTTCTATGTTTCCAGAAAGGTTTTGGTTTTTAATATTAAATTAAACAATGTCTTCAGTGGAGTCACTAAAATTCTCGCACAATTCTTAATGAAGAACTTTGGTATTTTATCGAAACCAATTGAATTTCGATTTGGCAACTTCTCTATTGCACTAGCAATTTCGTGCTCACTTATTTCAGAGATATCTATTATGGACGAATACAGATCCTGTTTGGTACCAACAACCGAAAAGTTCGAAATAGATTGGTAAACACCACTACTATAGTTTTTAAAGCAATTTGCTGCTGTTGCTGCTGGTGTATCACAGCTTTTGTTATTATATCTCAAAACTTTAGGTAAATTAGTATTCCTCTTTGTATTAATGAAGGACCAAAAACATCTTGGATTTTTTCAGCGAGATTTCCGTTTCTCGTAAATAGTTTTTATAATCAGCTGCAATTAAAACTTTTACTAAAGTCCTCATCTGAGTATATTTACTTTTATAGTATTGAGACCGAAATTTTTTACACTTTCTAACTAAATTTGCTTTTGAACGAACCGACTTGATTGTATATGAATTATACCAGATTGGAAATTTGCGTTTAGGATTGAATTTTGTTAAAGGAACAAACTCGTATAGGAACGAGTATAATGTGTTATAAAACATATTGCAGGCTTGATTGATATCGAGTTCTTTTTCCAAGAAAGACCAGTCGATTGTCAAGATTTACCTATACAGGCCTATGTAGTCAGCTCTTTTGAAATTATAATAAGTTGTATCACAACTAGCTTTTAAATAGTTCGAGGAAGGCTTGTGAGAGGTTTCTAGGTATATACTAATTAATAATGTTGGATGGTGTATATCTTCTTTAACTGCCGGAAAATCGTTTCTCATGACGATGCATTCTACTGCAGTATTCGTAAATACTAAATCGAGAAGACGATCATTAATATTCAAAATATTATTATACTGTTGTAATTGTGTTACACCCATAAAATCATTCAAGCGAGAGCATTGACTATTGGTATATGTTTGATTGCTAAAAAGCCCGACGTTAAAATCTCCCACAATTATGCAATTTAAGTTATCTAAGACATGCAATTCCAAGATATCCAGAAATAACTGGAAGCCTGACGGCAAGATTTCAGGCGGGATATATACTTCATACACACAAAATACTATATTACCAAACCAACTTCAGGTACCCTTTTCTTGAAATGCTCATTGTTAATAATTGTGAACTTTATTGAGTTTCTAATGGCCACCAGCACTCCTCCGCCTCTGGTTTTCCCTAACAGAGCAAACAAGCGGTCAGATCTAAGAACAACATAACTTTCTGGTAATATTTCAGAGTTTGATGGAATACTTTTTCCTCTCAGATCTTAATGAGCAGGTCCATGAGATGACTACGGAAGTGTGTAGTATACAAATTTTTGAGAGACACCCAAAGTATCTAGAATAAACCTCAAGCAAATTTGATGGCAGCCTTCTCTGTTATTAATAAAAGCAGAAACTAATTTGAACATTGTGCGGCATCTTTAGTCCTCTTTCTTTTAATTTGCTCTTGCTGTGACATTGCAACAAACGAATCATGTTTTTTTGTGGATTTAAACCGTTGAAGTGATCGAAAAGGCATTTCCTTTTTTTTCTCTAGAATTTCGCCACAGTTATTCGAGCACCTTTTTGCATTCGTGCACGGAATAGGTTTTAATTGATTGGCCTTTATAATAGACCCGTCAACCCATTTGTATTTTTTGCCTGCTTGACGAAGTGCCTTCCTTTCCTATTTTTTGTATTTTTTTTTTAGGTTTTTCAAGCCCTTTTCTCCAACAGTACCTTCTTCATCTACTGCAACCTCACACAACTTTTTGTTATTTTATTTTTAATTTTTTACTGCTTTGCTTTAATTTTCATGCGAATCATCTGAGTTATTACTTTTGGAACCTTTCCATGAAGTGGAATCCCATTTATTCTAACATTCCTCCTCATCGTACGATGGATAGTCCAGGTATCTTTAACTATTTTCGTTTTTCTTAAGTTTCTCCTTTCATTCTTGCATGTTGTACTCTCGGGAGTTGAAGTTTTGTGTACAGAAATAGCAACGATTTCAATTAAATCAAACTTTTGAGTAGCGAAATCATAGTGAGGATCCAGTCATATGGTTGATTATCTGTTTCAGTCACTTCAAATAGCATTTCGTTATCTATAAACAGAAAAGCACATTTTTTATCTACATACAGAACAATAAATTAATAACACATTCAATCATTCTTCAACCAAGACACAATAATTTGCACACACTTTTTTATATACCTCTTTTACTTTCCATATCCTTGCTCACATAATGATATTAGGGGTTTATAGAGTATGTACTATTGTTAACAATATAAAATATGAATTAATGCATCATGGCTCAATGCTGTCTATACTAAATTAAGATCAAATCACATGAAATCAAAAAAACATCTTACAAAAGATGGCCTGTAAAAATGTAAATATTAATTGCAAAAAATGCATGATGTACTTATAGTTTAATTTACCGTTGCCTTTCAGTTCTTTACCCTCGTCTTGTGTGCTTTCTTTATAATCGTTATAAAGAATTGGCCGACAATGCTGTGGTATATTTTTGTCATCTTTAGAAAGTCCTTCAGTGGACATTTTAAATAGTAAATCTATACTTGTTATAGACATGACTACAAACTGAAACATAACAATATTTAGGATTAATTCTTTGCTTTCATAAGCAATCGAGTTTTAGCCTTAATCTTTTCAAGTAGCAATGTAAACCAATTCAATTTTGCACACATATCCCTACATAAAGCAATATATTAGATAATCTTTATTAATTTAACTTAATTCCTAAATACTAACTGCCTGTACTAAAAGCTATATTGGACAAATTAAGACAATAAACTCTATTTGCTATTATCATCTACAGGCTACCGATACTAATGCAAACCAAAATATTAAAATAAAAACAGTTACTACTTAATGCGTCTCTATCATTTGGCACATAACCCATATGTGCTTTCACAATAATGAACGACCATTGACTAACGAATCACTTTAGAGGACGGAGGTATTTATAATGGTTTCCAACTATCCCTGTCATATTCCAACTTACGGACTAACGTGATAGTTTTGATAGCATGTTTATTTTTAAAATGATATAATTAAAAATTCTATTAGTTCGTAGTTGGCAAAAATACTAAGAAAACCAAAAGTAATTTAGTTGTCTGAGACTAAAACGGTTAAAGTCTATTTATATGCCATTGAGCGTTGTACACAAGAAGAGAATTTAGAAAGAAATGTCATTTATAGATGCAGAAAGAAGAAAAAAGCAAGGTAGAGGTAGTGGTAGACCTAGATTAGACTATTGCATACAGATAGTGAAAGATGTAGGTTGTGGGAATTTCAGGGAAATGTGTAGGTTAGCTCAGAATAAGAAACAATGGAGGTATGCATTTAACCAGTTCCAAAAATTACCTAATGATGATGAGGTGCATACTGGTTAAGAAAAATAGCTAAGTGCAATAAAAGTTTTTGGCACAGTATGCAACAAAATCGAAAAATAGAAATTGCATCTTTAGTGGCCATGGCATAATGCCATCAAAGCGTATTTTAGAGTACAACAAAATATCTTTTATCCAAATTGTTATTACCATTGGAAAAACCAAACAGATTATAAACCAACCACATAACATAAATTTGGTTATAAAGGGAGAAAAAAAGAATAAGGAAGCAATTTATGGCTTTTAAGTCAACATATTTCTAAGAAATAGCAGTTTCTCAAATAGATAATACACCAAAAAAGTGATCGGCTCTGCTTGAAATTAGGCTCATTAGATTCAGAATTTTTCTGCCATTACATCGGTATATATATAACTCATTTTCACTAAAAATGGCCTGTTAATCATTTTGCTTTTCAGCTATTGATATGAAAATAAATACTGGCTATTGGTAAAATGCTATATAATATTTGCTTGTAATACATACATACATTTGTACAAAAATTATTCGATTTAAACGAATTCAAGTAAAATTATACTTGGGTTATATTTGTATGTAAGATCCCTTAATATAATAAAATACTAGGGTTAGCATGATAGATAAGGACCGTGACATGATACAAATTAATGTATTAAAAACCATATTACTAATTACCTTGAGTACTCATTACAAGATTAGAGAGGAGTACATTTGGTGATTGATTAATTTGGAGCATGATAACCAATTTTTTAAGAAGTACTTTGTTGTATTAAAATTACCTATAATAAAGTTAACAACTCGTTGGATATATTTTGGAACAAGTGATTCACAAGTCAGAGGAAACTATAGCACAAAAAATAGCTTTGCCTATTTAATGAATCTTAGATGTATACCAAATTTTAATGTGCGATAGGACAGCTAATTATTTTTAGGTGCAAACTCTGTAAAATTATTGTTATAATTTAAAGTATCCTTATAAGGAGTCCAAGGGTTATGATCAGTGTCACAGTGTAAATAGAACTTCCATAGTCTGTATGTGCATCTTTAACCGATTTCATTATTTGAAGCAGTATTTCTTTGTATTATTTTGATACATATATTTTAAATATTTAGCAATCTATAATTTGTACTTTAATGTTGCAGCAATTATCATACCTTACAATTAATTTGCAGCTCTGAAAGTCACATCCTTAGGTACAATTTATTAAAAACTTTGTATCAAATTAGTAGCATGTTATATATAATTATACTAACAATTATAAGGCAATTCTACAAATATTTTGAACAAATATATAGAAATACCATGGAAATACTTGAATAATCACTGCTTAAATTTACTGGGGCTTAATCGTAAAGCTAACTTTATAAATAATGTCATTTCTATTTTTAAAGTTAATAATCTTTACATAAATGCAATTTTCATCAAAATGTATATTGAACTAAACCTAAATTCAATTCCACAATAATATTTTTTAAAAAGAATTATAAAACTATTTTTGAAATAAGCACATGGTTAAAAGTTCAATGAACTATATAAACATAGATTATTGCTTGTATCAAACTATAACTTAATGTTAGATTCATTTATTTATGAAGCGCAGAAACGTTTTCTCCATTGTGTAATAATAGAGATTAAAGCAGAGTGTAAATACATACAGTTTTAGTGATTCATTTAAGTGCCTCTGGTTGATAAGAGTGTAGGTAAACACGTTTTATTAGATGACTTGATATTAAAATGACATCTTTTAGGATTATTCTGCTTGTGTTACATCATATAATTGTTTTAGTAGTGTCCTGATTTATGTTGCAGTTTAAAATCTTTAAAATTAAATATCCTTATAATATGAAATCTAATAAATGAGTATTTACACAAAAAATATATAAAGTAGTAATTACACAATTGATAGTACATCATCTCACCTTTAAATTTCTCTTCTGCAATTTGCACACATTTGGTCGAATAATTGTCCAAAAGTTTTAGCTAACAGCGCATTTCTGGAAATTTGTATATAGAATTGTATCTAAAACTTTGAATGAATTCTGTTACACGTTCTATACATAGTTAAAACACTAGTTTTTATAGATTTTTGTATTAAAGAATTTAAAAAGTTTCAAGTGTAAAAAACCGCTAGTCGTAAGAGTGGTCACTGCTCTAACAATATTGTTAATAAAATAGTCATTCATTTTTAGTCTTTTTTTTGTTGATGCACATTATCATGGCATAACATACATGAACTTCTTGCTCATACCTGACAAAATTATAATCTCCATTTAACTAATTTACATTTATTAAGAATTCTTGTGGTATCCTTAGTGTTAGCAGGATCGTAAAGGCATTCCACTGACTGCTTTTAATTAATTAACAATGTGCATTAAAGTAATATTAAAGTTTGGTATTGGGTCTTAAAATCGCCTAGAATGTAGACACGTGTTTACTAATTTGGTTTTGAAGAATTGTTAAAATACTTACACCTGTGAGAAATATCGTTAATTTTCAGTGCTGTATAATTGGTCCAGGTTATCATCTTATTTGGATTAAGTAAATTGCACAATCCTCTGTTAAATTTGAAGAAAATGTTAGGACACGCCCACAGGCCAAAGTCCACTTCACCTTATTTTTGTTTCGTTATAGCATGTAACCGACATATGATTCTAGTTGATAATACAGGTGGTATTATTTTCAACCGGAGGTATTTGAAACTTTGCACAATTTTCTATCAGAGAATAAACTTTTCCTCTCCAAGCAATTGAGCAACAACATATTTGAACACTCAAAAGAGCTAAAAATCAAGTTTCGAGAAGTACTTTCACAAACCTGATGAAGGTAACAACTGGATTTCAAATCTTTTCAATGGAGAATACTTTCGAGTAGCTAAATTATCTATCAAAGAAAAAGAGAACTTAATTGAACTTTCAAATGACTCTACTTTGAAAGTCAAATTTAAAGGAAATTGTCTTATTAACTTTTAGTCACTTATCAGAACTGGATATTAACAGCTTTCTGCTAAAGCGTTTAATGTTTTGTTGCCATTTACAAGTACAGTGCTGGTGGAAAGAGCATTCTCTTCGTATCTCTTTATTAAAAACAAATATAGTAATAAGCCGAATGCAGCTCCAGATTTAAGATTATACCTTGCATCAAACGAACCTGATTTCAAAAAACTATCTGCCTCAAAGCAAGCTCAAGGATCTGACTGAATATAATAAGTTAAGTTAAAATTAATGTAAAATTGCAAATATTTAATTTTATGTTTATAATAGTTTATATATATTGTTTTTTATTAAAAAATTATATATTTCTAAAAATCTTTTAGTTCTCATCAATAAACATTCTGGGCATGCACTTTGACACGTTATTGCTATTTATTTAGTGTTAGAACAAGTTTAAAATAATATCAACTACGAGTATTAAAATTATAAACATTTTACTAATGTAAGGGGTACAATTTAGGATAATGAACTGCCATGGGGTATGATGCAAGCCAAAAAAAAGGTTGATAACCGCTGCTCTACACATCTAATATATTTTCCTCCACAACTACCATTCACATATCTTTGCGCCACGCATCATTTCTTCGTATAACTAAATTATAAGTATCTCTTAGTTGCCTATCAATACTTTCAAATGTTGAACAATGGGGATTCTTTTTACAGGAAAACATTCTCGGTGTAACCTTATCGCAAAAATACTATCCCCATGAATTAAATGTATGTCAGCTAACTCTGAAATGTATATTCCATCTTTTATTTTAAAAAATATTCAATTTTTAGTGAAAACTACTAATTAAAAAATAATGTGTATCTTTTTTTAATTTTAGTTATAAACCAAAATCATCTTTATCGACTGCAATAAGTTATTTTACATATTTGCAACTACCAATACGTTTTTGGTTCCTATCTTAGTACCAAATAATTTCAATCGAAATTCAAGTGCACCTACATTTGTCTAATTATCTCTGAAACCATTGATTTTTTGTATTGAAACGTAGTGCATATTTCAACAAAACTTAATAAGGAATCGATAAAAAATTGAAAAATGAAAATTGAGTCATTGGCATAGAAAAGTGAGGGTAAATAAGGAATTGCTACCCTTATGTACCGCCACACTGAATTAATATATCGACTTAATTTTTACAAAAAATTACAGTCCTTTAGACACAAAAACTTCTGATACATTTTCATTGAAATATTTTGAGAATTTTGGACGTAGCGAGGAAAACAAATTTTTTAAATGTTAACTCTAACACCCTGCATATCTGAAACCATTTTCGAAAACTAGTTCCCTACTTGGTTTTTCATTGTTTTATTAGGAAAAGTTTTAGTAAAAATTTAGCGGTTGAATTCTGAATCAACCTTTATATAGTGCATTTTTAAGTGGTTCCACCATATTTTGTATAATAAAATTTTAACCTCGTGTATACCTATTTTATTGTACAGTTTTTCCTAATTTTGATATTTTAATTATACAGGGTGTCCAGATTTTAAATGCACACTATAGGAATATCCTGAACTATAAGAGATACAGTGGTGGTTATATTAGACATAAGTTACCTACCTATGAGGGTATTTTATAGCTGATCTGAACTACAAATGTTATCCATAGATTGCTAGATATTGGCTAAAATACAAATTTTGCGATTTTCAACTTTTTTTAATAACTTTGTTGTTATTATAGTTAGAAGTATGAAATTTGGTATGATAACATAAGACATAATTTTGCATTTAATGACGATTTACAAAATGTTCTAGATCTATTACATTTTTTGTCGCGATAGTCAACTTTTTTTGTTGTTATGGCCGCCATATTGGATTTTTACATCAACATATAGAAAATAAATATACAATTTCAACAGTGTAAAACACATCATTAATTTTTAAAAATAACATTATTAAGACACAAAAACAGTGTTTGTAAAAGATCTAACCTATAAATAATAATGGAAAGTTAACTACCACAACTTGAAGTTACAGTAAATGTTCAAAACGTTCACCATGCTGTTCCAGACACAAGCGAACTCTTTTATTCATCTGCGCAATAGCATTTGATATGGAATCTTGATTAACCGATTCTAACACACTTCTTATTTTTTGCTGCGTGTTGGACACTATTAGACGGAGTATCATAAACTTTATTTTTTACATCTCCCTATAGAAAAAAATCCAGCGGGTTCATACCAGGCGAACCGGGTGGCCACGAATAGCACCATTCTTTCCAATCTAACTTTGAGGAAATTGCTCATTTAAATACTGCATTGCTAATGTGAAATTATGAGGTGGTGCGCCATCATGTTGAAACCAGTGTAAGTTGCTAATTGCTTCTAACGGTAGTTCATCTAAAAATTCTTCAAGAGCATTAATTAAAAAATCTAAATATTTCTCTCCGTCTAAATTCCCTTGTATGAAATAAAGGCCTATTATTCGGCTATCGAAGATTCCACACCAAAACATTCACAGAAAAACGGATTCTTTACTTCTTGCAACAAATGTGGATTTTCTGTAGAATAGTGCTTATTTCTACGATTAAACATTCCACAATTTGAAAATGTAGTTTCGTCGGTACACAGAATCTTATTCGCAAACTGTGGATCATTGTCTAATTGAGTAATAAACCACTCACAAAATGCTAATCTTCTTTGCGAATCTCCTATATGGAGTTTTTGTACTGGCAAGTATTTGTAGTCATGATATTTATGCCTCTTAATAATATTATTTACTGTACTTTTGGAGACATTGCAGTCACGCGCAAAAGATCTGCACGATCCAGTAGGGTTAACATGTAAATGTGCTAATACAATAATGTCGGCATTCGCTTCTACCTTTTTAAGATATTTACCTCTTGATTTGTTAATAGAACCGCAGTCGAAGATGTTTTTACATATTCTATAAAACAATGTACGATTTGGTTGGCTTCGTTCAGGGTACAGATTATGATACTTGCGGGCAGCTTCTGTAGCTTTTGATATACAAGTCGTACATGTCTTTTTTTTCGTTTATCGAGTACCGCACCATATTGTAACCAAATTTTAATTTAAAACTATTAACAACAAAACTGATTAATGCAAACAATGGAACACTTTAGAATTAATTGTATTTGACAGCAACACACTGGATCTTTTTTTACAAAAACCGTTCTTGTGTCTTAATAATGTTATTTTAAAAAATTACCAATAAGTCTTTTACATTGTTGAAATTGTAATTTTTTTTCTATACGTTAATGTAAAAATCCAATATGGCGGCCATAACAAAAAAAAAGTTGACTATCACGACAAAAAATGTAATAGATGTAGAACATTTTGTAAATCGTCATTAAATGCAAAATTATGTCTTATGTTACCATACCAAATTTCAATCTTCTAACTGTAATAACAACGAAGTTAATAAGAAAAGTTGAAAATCGCAAAATTTGTATTTTAGCCAATATCTCGCAATCTATGGATAACATTTGTAGTTCAAGATTAGCTATAAAATACCCTCATAAGTAGGTAACTTTTGTCTAATTTAACCACCACTGTATCTCTTATAGTTCAGGATATTCTTATAGTGTGCAATTAAAATGTGGACACCCTGTATATAATGTCATTTTGCAGAGAAGTTCTTCAAATGAAAGTTTAATTAAGTAATTTTATTTGAATTCTTCTGTTCAAAGTCATTTAAGTCATCTCATTTTTTGTTTTGTTTTATATTTTATTACATAAAAATTTAATACTCTATAAAACCAATTTGAAGGTAATGTCAATCTCGATGAATTTACTTTTCCATAATATTGTTAGCGCTGGGTTATAAAATAATTCAGTTTCAAAAGTAACGACTATTTCTGACTTTTATTAATAATCGTATCAGAACGGAACATTTAGTAATAATACTTTTATCTACTCCTATTTAGTTATAATACCATTATTCATATACTTTTGAACAAGTAATAGTGTTCATAATTAAACACCGTGAGTTATGAGCGTGAGTTATAATAATTCACGCTTCCAGCTTATATTTCTATTTAATTACCTACCAAAAATATCAAAGTAGCCATGCTCATTGACATTTACGTAATGTCAAACAAATTTGTACTATAATTTTTTTTAAATAATCTTGATTACATGTGTTTATTAAAACTTGTTACTGTGTTTATAGTCGTAGATAAAGTATAGTATTCAACATACGGTAATGGCAATAACTCACTTGATGAATTACGGCACTCGCCTTCGGCTCGTGCCGCAAACTTCATCTGCGTGAGTTATTGCCTACATTACCGTATGTTGAATAATATACTATTATAATGAAAATAACTCAAAATTCGTAAAATACAATTAAGGTAGCTTTGTAACCCAGGCTAGCGGACATCATAACTACGACTGCACGAATGCCTCAATGTACTTGTTGTCCCACCAAACAGGAAGCGACCTTAAGTGGTGTTGCGTGCGCTGCTTCGTTAGCGGCCTCATCGGTGTTTTCTACATCAACAAGGTTGAGCGCTAACAATATATATTATATTTCTAAAAATTAAATCAAAATCATCTGAATTAAATTTGTATTTGAAGAGATTTCATATAGAAATGGCATTATTTTCAAGCGAAATTATAATATCTATCACTGAAAATTAAAATTAGTAAACAAACTCTATGATAAAGTAGATTAACATGAAAATTAAATTTTTAAGTATACAATTCTACAACTGTGCTTATTAAATCCATTACTTGATTGGTAATGCAGAAATAATTTCAATTTCAAAATGTTTCCAATATTCTTTTCGCCTTATTTCTAACTTTGTTGAAGGTTTAATTACAACTTCTGCTTCCTTTGAATTATCTATTGAATTTTTCTACTGTCCAAAGATAATTTGCTTAATATTTCCATATTTTGTCGATTATTATTAATATAAAGTGTCACTGCTATTATGTGATCAGCATTATTAATTGAATCTACATGGTTTCATTCTGCAGTATTTCTAGAACTTGTTGATAATTTCTAGATTAGGGATAGTCGCCTATAAAACTAAGTTAATTGAGTTAGAAATGAATTGTAAACAACATTTCAATTACATTATAAAAAATATGTAGAGTTATCTACGAGTTACACTTTATACTAAATTATTTTATAGCGAGATTTTGAAAAATTGTAGACCGTAATTTTGAGTAAAATAGAATAATTTTCACTGAAAAGGAGTTAGTTGGTGAGACTGCGATTTACCAACTCCAATTTAATAGGAAATCACTAGCACACACATATTAAGAAAATTTTTAGCGAGATTTATATTTTATGCATCTAAAACCCTCTCCTTTGATTTGTAGTGTTCAATGTGTTGACTCAAAATTTGGAGGAATTATATTAGCAATAATTACTATGTTCTAGTTTACTTTAATTTTTTATAAGATAAGAAATTTAAAGAAAAAATTGATAGGAAGGCATACAGTGTGCTCATTTGAAAAGTTTCCACCTGTAATATAAAAAAAATTAGTAAAGATATTGAAATATGGTTTATGAGGGATTATTAGGTGTCAAGGGAGAAGCATGATTTAGGAGTTGTAAGATTATAACACTTTACCAGCCCACTCACAGCCTACTCAACTTTAAAATTTTAAATGGCATCCTACATTTTGTACTACATGGTAATAAAGCTGATGAAAAACAAAGTCTTTTGGTGCAAAGATCATTAAAATGGGTCGATCCGTTCTGTAGCTATTTAATAAAAGGTGTTATATTGCGTACAATAAATTAAATTAATTAATCTAGTTACTTTAGGTTTTATGAAATGCGATGTTACAGCAAATGTTCAAAATGCATCTAAATACCTGAGATGCTACAAATTTTGTTTTATTTTCAAACAAATGAACAGCTTAATATGTCATTTCTGTTGTTCTAGTAATTTAACTAGTTAGTATTTAGTAGTAGTTAATACTTTAAGAATGGTTTACAGTCTAGCCGAGAGAGTATAATTACTTTTCATTTACGGAGCCGAGAATAAATGTGCCAGGCAAATGACGGCTACCTTTAACCAAAGGCATCCAGATAAAAATGCCCCACACACGTGTATGTGCAAAACTTGTAAGAAAGTTTGAATAATGTGGATCTGTTGAAAATAAAAACGTACAGAACCCAGATTGTTGAACGAAGAAGCACAAATTGAAATTTTAGGACAGTTTGCAGCAAATTCTACCAGCTCTGTACGCTATGTATCTAATCTGACGGGAATTTCAATCGGTTCAGTTTATAAGGTGACACAATTATATAAATTCCATCCATATAAAATGCACATCCGACAAGAACTACATGAAGGTGACTTTGATCAAAGACTACAGTTTTATAACACATTGGGTGAAATGATTAATAATGATCCAAATCTTTTACAGAACATTAAAGAAATACAAGTATCATCCCTATAAGTCACAGTGTCATCAAGAAATTTTTGCGGTTGACAAAGAACGTATGGTGCATTTTGTTATCGATATGGTTCACCGATAAGCGTACTTTTACCTTAAATAATGAACCCATATTCCAACACACGGAATCGGGTTTTTTGAATACTTACTATAATTTGTTTTTCTTTATTAGTGTTTTTCTGTGTTTTTTAATAAAGATTATTTGAAGCTTTTATTACTTAATATTGCCCTATTATAGAAATAATTGCCAAAAATACACATCTTAATTGTGTATGTTTGAGTTTGAAAGTGGACATCCAGTATAAATATCCTGTTATTACCTAACATAATAGTAAAGGTTTTGCAGTTCAAATTGTGTATCATTTTGTCTTGCAACTTTATAAATCTGATGTTGAAACAAATAACGGTCCTGAAGGATATAATTTATGTTAATGTATTTATTGTAAATGAATTTGAAAGTACAGTTTTTATTTGATGTTTAGTGAAACATCTAAAATCATTTTCTGATCATTAACTTTTTTTGGCACCCTTGTTAATATACATTACATAATACATAAATGTCGAGTTTTTATTATTATTATTTTAACTGGATATTGGAATTCTACTACTTTTTGGTGAATTTTTTGCACATTTGATTGTGTTTACCTTTCATTATGGAATGTTTTACTTAGTTTATGCCAGTTACCTTTATTTTTCAACAACGCAATAATAACGGGGAGAAGTGTGGAATACACACATCCCAAGACCTATTCATTTTAAATTTTGCATTAAAGTACCTGGAATAATAGATTTGAAAGTTTGTAAAAAATAGGTTAATTGTAAATTCATTGTCATATGTTGTACGTTTTATTAGGAACAATCAAAAAGTTTGTATAAGAACTTTTGCAAATTCGGGAAGTGTATGAATGTGTTTCAGTTTGACGTCAAAATTTAGTAACAACTGAAACATATACAATTTTTATTATTGCAACGAGGTAAATTATACCGTAAATCTGACTTTTTTTCTCTACTGAATAATGACATAGGTAGAAAAGGTTCTTTTTATTAACTTAACTGTTTTATACATTTATTTTCATTTTCTTGTAGTCAGAATTGCAGGTCACATGTAAGTTAAGCCCATATTTTCAGAACTCATGGATTTACTATCTGAGAACCTTATTTAAATTTTATTCTGAGATACTCAAGCAATTTTATGCCTACTTTAAAGTACCAGTTCTGATTGGCTTAGCATAGCATCTACATAAAGGCATTACATAGCAGTGCCATGTTTGTCAGATTCTTGTGTACAGAGTGATTCACAACTTCCTAGAATATTTTAACTGATGTTTAAGAAAGGGGCATAGATTGATATTTACGCTTAAAAAATATTTAGTAAAACTGACTTAAAATTTAAACGGATGTTTTAAAAATGGAAAGTGTGTTTCTAATCAGCAGGTCACCATACTTAATCAAGTTGAGAATCACACATAAGATTCTTAACTTTGTGGGAATACCTACTTTAACTGATGTTTAAAAAGGGGAGTAGTGTAATATTTGTGCAAAAATAATATTACTTAAAAATCTTCAACAAATGTTTATAGAAAGGTGTATACTTACGAACTTATAAATTAAGGTAGCTGAACAACCAATTTTGATTGCTTACAAAAGGTGTTCAAAATGCCCTCCATTTGGTTGAATTCTAAAATGTGCTATTCACATCAATTTTGTAAAAGAGTTTAATAAATATTTTCTTACTAGTTTACTTTTAGTTACAGTAAAGAAGCAATTCAATATTCACCACAAGCTGTAAGTGTTCAAATGCAAAAAGTGATGCTGGGCCAGTTATGTAAATAATGATAAACAGATTTAGTGTATTAATTTTAACTACACTACAAAAAGTTATACTGATACGAAGAAATGCATTGCAAATTGCCAAATTACATTAATGACCTACCTCATGTATTTATTAAAGCGTGTCATTAGCCTAATTTTATGACCCTTAAACTGCAACCGTTACAGTAATAATATGTTATCCTATGCCAATGGACGACGTGCATAAGTGCACTGCTTGGATATTTTAGATCCTTATTTGAAATAATGTCTGCAAAATATTATGTAGGCTATCCTTTTGTGGTCATTTAAAATTAGCAGTATTAATAGGATAAGGGATAAGTTTGTTGTTTTGTGGGGTGTCTTAAAAGATAAAATACATGACGTTAATGGAAAAATTGATAATGCAGGGCAGTTACGTCAATGTATTGGTATTCTACAAAACTGACACTGAAGAGCACGTTTGTGTGTCCAACTAAATGGAAAACATTTTGAAAACTTTTTTAAAGCAGAATTGGTGAGTAGCTACCTAAATTTAAGTATAAGTACACACATTTCATTAACATTTGTTTAAAATGTTTAATTTTTAATAAATCCTTTTTTTTGCATATACATTACTCTTCTTTTTAAACATTAGTTAAAGTAGGTGATTCACAACTTCATTGGGTAAAGTAACCTGATGATTAGAAAAAATAAAATTAGTAGCTTGCAAATACGCTTCTGTGGTGCGTCGCATTTTTATTTTACACGTACATGTTCAGACATTTTAAAAACACCCATTTAAATTTTAGGTCGTCATTTTTTAAGAAATAATTGTTTTGTGTGTAAATATAAATATACATCCTTTTCTTAAGCATCAGTTAAAATATTTCTATGAAGTTGTGAATCGCCCTGTATATCATAAAATTTTGAGGGAATCTATTTCAAAATATTCTGCAGATTTGAACATTGATGTAGGCTTTAACTTGCTAATATGTTTTTAGTTTCGAATAAAATTTACATTTTGACAGGCGTTACATCAAATGATATTTTATAAAATATTGTACTTAAATAATTTTCTTGAAACTGCATGCAAATTATAGCAAACATGGCATAGTTGTTCCCAGAATAGATTTCATTCTATATATAAAAGTGAGTGCAAAATATAAAAAAGTCTTTGAAATTATTCAATTCCATGTTAACAACCTTTTATTTATCATTTTTGAAACAATTAGAATCCAGTTACTGCATATTCACCACTCTTTAGTTTTGTTTCCTTGTTCTATTATAGAAAGACATCGGGAGGCATGAACAACAGTTGGTTGTATGTTCCATTTAAATTTTTTGCTGGAGGCCTGTATTTGTGACAAAATAAGCAGTTTAAAACCTAGTAAGGTTTTCATCTTCTGGTGCTCTTCTGAATTCAAGTACTCATTTTCAAAGTGTTATATATTGTCACGTATTCTACCCTTACTTATTTAAATATCAAGGTTCAATTTTATACATATAAATTTTAAAGTTATAACACTCAAGGTTCAGTCGTTGGTGAAGAGCACATCTCATGGTTTTCCATAGCTTTTCTGATGCGCTGCTTGTCCATGGAAAAAGCTAATCCCTAAGGGGAATATAAGAGATGTTGAATAGAAAACAAGCACTGCATCGAAGACACCCAAAAGCACAACCATGTTTCGTCAAATCCCGAACTGAAGTGATCACTTTTGGTTTGTATTAATCATCTCTATTGTTTCAAAACTTATTCATCACTCCGCGGGATTGGTTCGTTCAAATTGGCTGATGTCCTACAATCAATTGGACTAGAGAACCTGGACACTTTGATTATACGTGTTCACAGTACATTCCCGAGATCAATAAAAATCTTCAAGAGTATCTTAACGTATTTATACCTACTAAATCGTTCTAAACCTACACTGTAACAATTAATTTATAAAATACACAAAACCGGATTCAGGAAACAAGGGGAATACTTTACTTTGATACAAAAATAATAGATTTATTAAAAATGGGAAATGGAAACTGGTTAACCAATAATCGAAAAGGCATGTCATAGGTTAATTCACTTGACACGTAACAATATCTTTTCACAGCCTGTAGTCGATTCAAGCAGTTAAGGCTCGGACATTTTAAAGAGCAAACACTTCATATTTGTTGCAAAGTTTTGTACATGAAAAAATTGTCTGAACAATATGTGCCATGATTGCTCATACCAGACAAAAACTTGTTTGTATAACCTTTTGTAAGATCTGGATGTCGTTATACACCATAAGTCGAGCATCCGATAAATTTAGTTGTCTAAGCATAATGTGACAAATTAAAAGGAAATGTTTGAAAACAAGCAAATAGACATATTAACCATATTTTCAAAACTAAATTTAAAATGTTAAAAGTATAAAATAAATATAGGAACTAGAAAATATTAAAGAATTGCCATTCTTAGAAAGACTAGCAGTTAGGAATGGTACAGTATCAGAATTTGATGTTTATAGACAAAATATAAACGTGAATCATTTCATTTTATATTTCTCCAACCACTGTTTACAACATAAACTGGCAACTTTTAATTTTTCAGTTAATAGATTTAATAATGATTTGCACTCACTAAGGTGTTATATAATATTTTCAAAAATGTAAAATTTGGAACAAGATCTGTAAATCAATGACTGCGCAACCAATTACCACAAACAACAGTGTTAAATTTGTTAAATTTCTCTTTCATAGAGCTACCGTGGTCTTAATAAAATATTTAAATACGGAATCTCAAAATTCAAAACATTTACTTTATTAAAAATCACTCTGTGGTTAAAGTATATAATTTACCCCATGTCACTTTATTCCTATTTATCATTTAGTCATGACTTCCCAGTTTAGCTTTCAGAATTAGTTTTGTAAAAGCAGATTTCTAAAAAGCTCCAAGCGGGCAAAGTTTTTCCAAACTTTAAACTTAATAATGTGGAAGCTTAGTAATGCAATAATCAATTTTACCAACGCTAAGTGGTTGATTTAGAAATCAATTATTTATATTGCAAACTTAGTAAATTGATCGTGGATTCAAATTGCAGTTAAAACATTAAACAATCCCTGAGAGATATTAATGTAGGCATTGAAACATATAATTTAAAATTAAGTGATGATGAAAAAGCTTCATTAGAAATATATGCAAAATTAAACTTTTGGGCAGAAGAAAAGTCACAGAACAAGCAAAGAAGAATATTTGATTTTTAAATATTTACCAATTTAAAAAAAAAAAGGATAAATGAAGTGTATTTTAAACAAAATAGTAAAAACAACATAAGCTGTCCTAAAACAATACTCAAACTTAATTTTGACCCCACTAAAATTAAAAGTGACAGTTTTAAAGAGTGAAATTCCAAAATTATATTGTTTGCTAAAATTCACAAAAGAAAAGATAGTTATTGATAAAATAAAGGATATCACTTTTACACTAAGTTAATTATTTTTAGTGTTCTATTACCACACACATTAACATAGTTAAAGGATGGTCCAACAGATAGTGACATTGATAACAATTGATTAATATATCAAGTTTATTTCACATTGTGCGTCCCAGAACTATTTAAAAATTAATAAGTTGTATAAACAACATGAAAAACGTGCAATCTGACACTGTCTATCACTCCTCATGGCCAATTTATATCGTGGTTAGAGATAAGAGTTAAAAGAGAATTCTGAATACTTCCTAAGAACATGGTTGAGATGCATAGTAGACATCATTGTTATCGTTTTTGAAGACCTTCAAATCTAATGTTAAGGATTTCTTTAGAAAACTAAATTCAAAAGTTAAAAGTAATTCACATTATAAACTATAGAGTAATTGACAATATGCAAGTAATTAGGAATAGTATAAAACTAAATTTGATGTTTTATAGAAAGGAAATCAATATGAATTGTCTCATTTTATCTTGCTCCAACCACAAGTTACAATATAAAGTGGAAATTTTTAATTTTGTTAATTTTGAATAAGGAAATTGCATTTATTGAACAGTTAGTGCATTATAATGGGTTAACTACCGTTATTATAGATATTTTCAGCAAGTGTAAAAATAGAAAGAAGATCCATAAATCAATTACTTTGCAACCAACCACCATTTAATGACAGTGCTAAACATGTTCAACATTTCCTTCATAATACTACTACGGGTCTTAATAAGACGTTTAAACAAATTAATTTTAAAATGGATTTTGGTAATAAAAATAATAATGTCTCAGAACTCAGGAATTTATTGAGATTAGTTGTTCAGGAATGTTTCCAAAAAAACATTGAGCAAACTAAGAGAACTGCAACAAGACCAAAACAACATGTTGCCTATTTCAAATAAGCTAGATATGAAAGATCTTAAGTAACAAATAGAGTTTCTGAAACCAATAACCCTATTAAACTACAAAAT
This sequence comes from Platerodrilus igneus, assembly GCA_036346225.1. Classification (NCBI taxonomy): domain Eukaryota; kingdom Metazoa; phylum Arthropoda; class Insecta; order Coleoptera; family Lycidae; genus Platerodrilus; species Platerodrilus igneus. The sequence goes on along the minus strand of JARFIW010001393.1, from coordinate 830,961 downwards.
GTCAAAATGTTGAAAGCAGTGCCAACATATGCGTCCTTGAAAGCTTATGAATCAATTGAAATACAGGTATTCCTCACTTTACAACGGAGTTCCATTCTGGTCGATAAGTGAGGAGCTTGCGTCGTGAATATAAGATCATTATAAAATTATATACCAAACTTAAAACTTATTCATAAAAAGGTGCATACGCATTTATTATCATTTGTTAATTTGGTTATCTGGAGCTGTAGAGGGTCCAGGTAAGAAAGATGACGATGAAATAGAAGTTACATCTTCAAGGGCGCAGGTCCTGGATGTAGCAGTCAAAAGAAACTCCCCAAGCGTGGCTCGCTTTTTCTTGATAAATTTCTGTATAGCCCTTTAAAAGTTCACCATCTCATGTTCAACGTTATTAAAAGGTTAAGTATTTGGATCCATAGCCACATTAATTTTGGAGAACACATCAGCTAACCTGTGTACTGTGAATTTCTTTTTCACCTATTTAGTTCTTTACTCTTATTTCACTTTCAAATGCTTCACTTCTGATTCTATTAAATCTTCATTTGTTAGCTCTTCTTCGGCATAATCCATTAATGTAGCAATATCTTCCACTTCAGCATCTAAAGTAAGTGCTTTGGCAAAACCCATGATTATTTGAATTAGTACGTCAGTTCGTTCAGGATTGTCAAATGATTCGATATTGTTTGTAAAACTTTTATGCATTTTTTTAATTTGCCTTGCATATAATCCATTTCTTTTTATTTTTATTTAATCCCATAACTTAAGTCACTAATTTATTGATAGTTTGTTAGTATGTCATTTTGATTAAGTTAAGGTTAAATTTGGTTTATGACATAACAGAATTAGAAATATTGTAACATTTAAATTAAAAATATAACCTTTTATTTTTATTTTGGCAAATAAGTTAGATTCATAAAAGCATAATACTGTTTGAAATAACTAAATTTTATTCCAGTTACAAATCTGGGGTGCAAATAAAACAAACAGACTATACACTTATCTCTCACTTCGTCTCAAGCCAATTTAATATTTTTAATGCAATCCAAAAATAATAAAGGATTACTAGTACATCTTTTTCTCTTGTTGCTATAGCTTGGGAAAAAGTTATGTTTGAATCGCTTTCAACGTATCTATAGCATACTGATCCATTAGCTGTATATCAGCAGTTGTGTTTTCATCCAAGATGGTGGGGTGGCCTGGAACGTTATCGACCAGGAGAATAATTCTAAAAGAAACTTCCATTTTCACACAATAATGCTAGACTAAGTATCTGAAGCAGTGCTCAAATCAATTTTCAAATCAATATTGCATCATCCATGCCTTGTTTTGTGCACGATAGTAAACAGGCAGACTAACGTTCTTTAATGAACGTGAGTATTTGAAATGATAGACCCGGAAGAGCTTTAACTTGAGACCAATGGCATTTCTTCCCAATAACATGATTCTGTCATTAAAAGCCTAGAAACCTGTCATTGTCTTATCTTCTTTGTGCATCTAGGATCCTATGGGTATTTTTGCCACCAAAGCTCGATTTCATCCACATTGAATATCTGTTTTGAACAATAGCTGCCTTTTTTGATTATTTCATCCAATTTGTTAACAAATTTTTCTCCTGATTTTGTCCGTGCATTGCTGCCTCATCTCTGATTCTCCAATTATGCAGATTGAATCTCCGCCTAAAATGTTGACTTCATCCATGGTTTGATTTAAATGATTCTGTAGATTTTGTGTCTCAAAGATACCGCGTGCCTTAGCTTGAATTATTAAGACATCGGCATATTATTTTGCACCTGGTTGTCAAGCCAGATTGCCAATAATTTCTCCATCTCGTTAATAAGACTCTTTTGTGCCTGATTATCATGGCTTTAAATCATGTTGATCAAAATGCCAATTTCAAGTCGCGTGCTATTTCTTTAACCGTTTTACCAAATTTGCAGCCTTGTATGATTTTTATTTTCATTTTAAGGTCAATAGCTTTGCTTCATTTCTTAACAATTTCTCTAAATGATTCCATACTTTTCTTTTCACTAGGGTTACAAATATGCAAAAATACAAGGCTGTTGTAATACACTGATTGAAACTAACTACAACCAATAAGAATGCAGTTTGTGTTGGTTCCACACAAGTTGTTTTAGAACCAGTATAAATTAGGTTTTTAGTATTAGGGTTGGAATTCACTTTTGTTTTCTTGAGAACATCAGCCTGCATGATGTTCAAAAACAACAAATAAACTGTTTGTTGGAAAGGTTCACTTTAATCTGTGTGGTAAGGTGAATATCCCCGGAAAAATTCATGAACAACCTGTTTTGCTACTAATAATGGCAATTTATGATTAAAGGGTTTTATATATTTATTTGAATCATGTTACAGTGAATCATGTTACAGTGTTCGTATTTTAAAAAATGGATGTTCCATGTTGGATGTGAAATAAATACTAGTGTGAAATTGAGCTGTTTCGGTAAATTGGCCAGTACTTTCAAATTGTACAACATGCTCCATTTATTGATTTGGATTTTTTAAAAGCATATGGATATTTTGTGCATTCCATATGTGGGTGTGATTTTTGTGCTCTTCGATATTCTTGTTGTTATTATTTGGATCAAACTTTATATTTCTACAAAATAAACTAAACTTATCTGCAATGACTGGCAATTTATGAATACTGATTATAGTATTTTTACATTTTAAGACATAATTAGTCAAAGCTGATTATTCTATCGGATGCTATAAACGTGAATGTATTGCTGTGTTGAATCATACGAGCCAAATAATTTTTTATTTTTGCACTATAATTATGTGAAAATGTCCAAATTACAGTATTTCTACAATTACTGTAAAGCATATCTTCATAAATCTGTTTCAGACTTTCAAAAAATGTTCTATTACTTGCACTAGGTAAGTGGTAAACATAGCATGAGAACATATTACCATAATTTATTTACACTACTGTTAAGTGTAAATTTGACACTAATGACCTGAAATGTAATAGAAAGATTTTCAGTCAGCTAATTCTAGTAGCGAGGGAGAGTTCAATAATAACAGAACAAATTCTGCCAGGGGTGTACAATTTTAACACGTGCAACCTACTGGAACTGTCAGTCCAATAAATGCTGGGTGCCAACTTATGTAATATTATAGTAGTGAATAGACGGTAAGTGATCTACTAAAAGATTACTTCTGAAATTGACAGGCTGATGATACTCAATTTACAATGACTTTCTTTACGACTTTTAATCTAAGCACAAATAATAAAAAATACTCCACTACATTTATTTTAACCTATATTACAACATGAACATCGTACACGAATAAGGTAAACTTTACTCTGAGTGGAAAACTTGCATATATGAAAAAAATGAAAGCAGATGTTAACATTAACTCGGATCAAATATCCAACAAATTGTGCGTATATATAATTATTTTCAATACAATTGTGGTACTGATTTTGTTTATATTTCGCTCTTTTTCAGCAAGCATCAATGTAAATGTCCAAATATTAATAATTCAATAAATATAAAACATGCACTGGTAGAAAGTTAAAAATTTTATATCACTAACATTTCTCTGAGTACAGAGTTTATTCACCCCGTTGATAGCAAACAAACTTTAGGCTCTGTAATCCAAGATCTAAGGCCAACTAATGTTGACAAGATATTTACTAACTAGACACCAACCAGGTAACGATGACTTATTTATTTAACATTTAAGGTAAAAACCTCTGCAGGGTAGTGTTAGTTTTATGTCATTAATTTAAAGACCGATAAGACAAACAAAAATTGTTACTAAACCTGTAGTCTAAAACAAATAGTTTAGCTACAAATGAACACACAAAAAAAAGAAGTATAAAAATTGTTTTAAAACCACTCTAATGTTAACTAGGTCACAAATAAAATATACAATTACATCATGCTTTAAAGTTGACCAATTAAGTTGTGACCTTCAGCAAACTTATATTAGTGAAATCGAGTGCATTTTTGCTACCAAACAAAATAACTTAATGTACTCTAGCTGCTACTGAAAAAAATTTAAAATTTTTTCTAAAATTCGCATGTTTAGATAATAATCACAACAAAAAATAATATTCCATGATGCTTATGTGGTCCACTGTATGGGTTTTTGATGTAATGTTGCATATTCAGCGTTTATGCAGAATACGATATCCTACAGTAAATTGAATAACTTTTTCATTATATAGCTCGTAACCGGGTTTAGATGTTGTGTGTTTCACCTGTTTGATTTTTATATGTTCCACTATGTGCTTAGGTAATATGCTTAAACTCAGTGTTGGGACTAATTGTAATCGGATCTAGGTAATTGAAGTTCTTTGTCACGTTAGTAAGCTTAATGAGTTGTTTTTGAAAATACGAAAACCCGATAGTTATACCAACCACGAACTTGCAGATATGGTGGAAATTTCGAACACTTATTGTGAAATCATTTCATGTGTGTTGTGATTCAGGATAACACTTGCAATACGTAAGGTATTTCCTAAAAAAACATATGACAAAACAGCAGTACTAAATCTTTGACTTAAGTTGACCTAGGTCGGGTATTTAAAAAGCGGTCCAAGAGAAAAATGCCTTATAGGTTTTTTGTTTAGCTAATCAATCTCTATCACCTCCTAAATTTAATGATAAAACTAATGCCACCCTGTATACAGTATAGATATAAATGGATATAATTTACAAAAAAAAAATAAAGTAAAATTATTTAAACATTTGAACAATAATTTAACAACATAATGTTCAATATTAGTCATTATATGATTCCGCAAATCACCTGCGTTTCCGGGAGCTTTTATTCATTACAACCCAACTTTATAATATCATTGTTGTGTGGATTACTTAGGGCCGGTTTTATATGTTTTCGGATAGAAGCGGAGAGCTTGTATCAACAATTAAGCTGCAAGCGTGTAAATTATTTGCGGTATTTATAAGCTGTTTTATTTTAGAGAAATTCCCAATTTAAATTTATTCACACGGTTTATGTACGTGGCACAGAATTTGTGGTTAATGCCAAGGGCCTCTTAGTGCATGAAAAGTATATGTACTAGTATTGTCACAAGGTGTGTTTATTATTAACACCTGCATCGGAGTTTTCGCCTTTAAGTATTTAAATTACTTACAATGCTTTCAATTATATTGCCATGCCTGTGAATATTTTCAGTTCCACGCTTGTAAGCTGAAGGCTCTTGAGAAATATGTTGTTTGTTGGATTTAATACGTTTAACGTGAAGTTCAGATTTTTTACAAAGAATGTACTACGTATTCTCCTATCGATTTCTGTATTATAACTTAACAATATGATGTTCCTAAATGTTCATAAACTAGCTAAAATTGAAAAAATATTTCCCCATATATTATGTATGCCCAATTATTGAGATAATGTTATACTACTTGAGATCTAAATTTTTTTCCATAATAGTAACTTTTTAAACATTAGACATTTATTTGCTTTATATACTGAACTTCATCAGCGATGATGGAAGAACAGTCTGTACTGAACCACAGCTTTGGGATTCTGTACCGTAATACTTATATATGATTTTAGGTTAATTTTAGTTACAACTTGCTTGTTTTTGTCTTTCATTTCATTAGTCATGAGACTTATGCATTATTTCATACTAGACAACATTGTATGCTTTTTGTTTTTTTCTTTCTTTACGGGTCAGAATAAACTGATATATATATATATATATATATATATATATATATATATATATGAAGTTATTCTATCTGCATGGCAGTATCACAACGTATTGCAGTATATTGAAATTTCTGATAACTTGAGTTAGCTATTCATGATTTGATACGAACAAAAAAATGTGAGAAGGAAATACTTAAATTTGTAAATGTTTAATATTAAATATTAAGAATAGTTATGAATTTTTACTGGTCCAAGATCACTATTGTATCAAACTAATAAAATCCACAACAAAAATGTTTATATTATATTTTAAGTCCCACAGCTTGTAGTTTATGTTTTCAACATGTTGCTAGGGTGTTATTTACTAACAATCTCCCACACCAATTGTGATGAAAATTGCATAACAACTTTTAAAAATTATTCTCATAAAGAGTATGTGAGTTTGAGACTAACCATGGCAATACCATCTTCAAAAATTCAACAAGTTTGGAATATTGAAACGTTCTTTAATAATAATAATAATAATAATTCAATTCAATTAGTAGTACTCTTTAAATAAGTTAAATCCACAGTAAGTTAGCCTAAGCTGATTGACAAAATGCATTGACCAACAATTATGTAATTAATGTTTGTTCTGTAATAGATATTGCTTCTGTATTACACATTTTAAGTTAACTAGAGTTAATTAGATAAATTTTTTAATATTTTTGTGTACATTCGTAACAAAACATCATCCTTTAGTTATTAAAGCTCACACTAAATCGGAGGAAACCAAATTGTGCAAACGATATGAATGTCGTGTTTGGTTCAGCTTAAAAACGTCAGCTTAGATGCGTTCCCACATAGTACTTCGAGACATCAGTGTTTATAAAGGCGTTCACTAGGTTTGCTCAGCAACAAAGCGATAACAGGGATATTTTAATGCTTTTGTTTGTAATACTTATTTCTAAATAATCTATATTTTTATTATAGCAAGAAAGTTTTATATTGACAACTCGAGAATGTGTACATAAGCAATCTTCTGAGGAATGTGAATAAAATAACTTCTCTAATGTTGCTTTGGAGATATAACAGTAACCGTTATTTAACCACTTAAAATAACTCTGGATAGCTTTTACCAAATAACAATTCACTAGTCAGACAGTTCCAGTTATAATTTTGGCATCCAAATTTTTCGATATTTATGGATATCATCATTGCAATTTTTTACGGTTCCACTCACCAGTAATCAGCTATTATAGAAATAGCTTATAACTTATTTACATGTGTTTTTAGTAATATGCTGGTGCTCTACTAGTTATCATGTACAGTTACAGGTTATTTATCGGCTGTACTAACTTAGTTGTCTGTAATTCTATAACAGTAATTAGCCGATAGCTAATATAAAACCTACATAATGTCATAAAATAGTAACTGGATAAATACTAACGAGATCCCTCCTTCATTCTTACTGTATGTGTTTAGTTTCATGGCTGAAAATTAGTCACCTTGGTTTAGCTCTTATAGTATTGTTATGAACACGATTAAACAGGAATGAACGAACTACCTTCCACGATTTAGATATATTTCTGACATTTACGAGCATCTACTTTGTATAACAGTACAAAGTATTAACTAAAGAACTACATGCCTAACATTTATTTACTAGACTTGTTTAGACTAATACTCCCTATGATTACTTGAAGAATTTTATGTATAAATTTAAATTTGAGTTGAAAAACATTGCACTGAAAAGATTAATGATAAATATCCTAAGTAAAAGTAAACTTATCTTTATTTGCATCTGGTTTAACTTGAGCTAAAATTAATAGTTTTTCCCACCTACATTTACATTGCAAGTGAATAACCTTCCCTAGTTGTGCCAGTGAAAATATTCAATTCATTCAAAAACTTTCGTTGCAATCGTTATAATATTTTAACCTAACTCTTTTGTGTATTAAACTTAGGCATGTAGAACTACTTGTGTAATTGCAATTAGTATTTTACTAAAAATCTACTTTTGGGTTAATAACTTTGTAAATATTTCCATTCCCTGCTGAAGCAATTATTAATGGATTGGATTAAATATATAGTTTAACACTGCAACTATTAGAATGGCCATTGTTCATTTTGTCGAGTTCTTACTTCCCTATTTTCCAATATTGTAATTTTATTAAAGGAAGAACTAAAAACACTTTTACACCTGTGTAAGTTTTATTAGAACACCACATAAAGTTTACACTTCATCGCCAGAAGAAAACTCAAATTCTTCACCATAAGAACCAGTATTTGCTTGAATAATAAGTTTCTCGCACACATCATTCATTATATATTCTTTTTCAATGCCTGTAACAGACAATACACTTTTGGTCATTCTTCAGCGGCAATATTGCAAAACAACCATCGTAGTGCACGTACTTCTTAATGCTCCATTAAAATTTTGCGGTTATCACTGCTCGTCTTTCACTTACGACATAAAATATGTTAAACTGCCAAATATATGACTATTGTTTAGTGCATACCTAAAGCTCCTTTTTTTTTAATAATATCCTTAAAGAAGTTTTTCCCAGAAAATCTAATTGTTTCATCATCTTTAATTTGCTTATAAATTCCATCTACGGTAGGTGTTTGTTTATGGGTTGCATGGCATTTATGGATGATACAACAAATAGCCTGTTCACCTAATGTGTCGATATGATTTCAGTGAAGCTTTAGGTGCAGAGTCACATAAAGATACAGTTCTTTCAACTGACCCACCTTCATTTATAATCCAAACAATGATACTCTGCGTAATACCAGTAGCATTAACAACATGCTTTAAGTAATTGCCTATAACAGAAAATTGCTTCTTAAAAACATTTTTACCACATGTAAAAGTACTGCACCTGGTAATTTCAGTTTATTCATATAGTTATAAAAACTTCCCATACAATCTCCCAGGAGTCTGCTCCTAATACTGAGTAACATTTCTTTGCGACTTTGAAACTATTGGCACAGACGTAGCTTTGAAAAAGGCTGTTTTTATCAGTAAGACGATGAATGATGAATACAAACAAAAACAAAACTAAGTTGAAAGAAAGGACTAGTAATAAACAAGTTCTGAAGAAAAATACAAAGCAAAAAGTCAAAATATAATTGATGGTTCTAGACATCAGCAATAAATTGCTAGACAGATCACATGATAGATGTGACATGTAACAGAAGCCCGGTACGTTTTTAAAATGTCCCTAGAAATATTACTGTCTCACTCGAATCATTATTGCTTTGCTTTCTGTATGCAAAAATGGGTTACTATGCATGTTTCTTCCAATTTTGCATGAGCTCTAGTTAACATTATTAAGAAAAATGGGTCAGAACTTTCTGGGACAGCCTGCATAATAAACACTTACTTGAAAGCTTGAACACAGTTTTTTTAAATTCATGATTGTAATTACACTAAACACGTAATAAAATTATTTGATAGTGATTGTTAATCAAAATGTTAATTTGCATTTACAATCACACAAAGGAAATGATAATTTAAAGGAATATATCACCTACCTTTCACTGGTTGTAGTGGTTGATTGTACTTGCACTGCTATCAGATAATTATGGACTGTATGTATAATGTTCACTAATTGTTGCTAATTACTGATGCTCGATGCACCGAACTAAATCACGAACCAAAGCCAAGCGAGAACGAAGTTGAATTGTCGTCCACTCGTACATTACCAACCCTTTTATGTCGTTGCACTAAAGGTAGGGATAATGGAGGGTTTCTAGGTGGGAATAGTTTAAGGACTTAAATTAATTGTGATTGGCATACTACACTACAACCAAAATACTTATAAAGCCTTAACATACCGCCCACCAAAATAAGTATTAGGAACTTATTTTCTAAGTGTGTCTAAACGAGCAAAAAAAAAATAATATATATATATATAATCGTAAATTTAAAAGTTAACTTACCCTAATATACTAACTATAATACTAAGTTGCCTCTGAAATGGGAGAGGGCACAATTTTACCACGGGCCTTTTAAATAGTCCCTGGGATGTTGCCACGGTAGCCACACGACAAACATTGTCCTTTCCATAATGCAACGTATGTATACGTCCCATTTTCCACTGTAATGGAGACACTTGAGTATCCTTAATCAACACCAACGTTCCCACCATTAACGAATAATTAGCAGAAAACCATTTGGTTTTCTGTTGAAGTGTGCAGGTACTCCAAATGCCACCGTTTCCAAAATGATTGCTGAATACGTTGAACCAGTTGCCAACGATTTAAGGAAGATAGTTTCAGATCTAAGACATTAGGGTCGGGAATGACAGACACTGGTTCTACGTTCAGAAAATGACCAGGACTTAAGAATGAAAATCAGTGGGATCGTTACTCATTGGACATAAAGGTCTGGAGTTTAATATGGCTTCAATTTGAGCAAGAATGGTGTTAAATTCTTCGTACGAGAGAATTTGTTCGCCTACCACCTTCTTGAGATGGGACTTTACAGATTTTATCCCAGCTTCCCACATTCCCCAAAGTGAGGAGCCGACGGAGGATTAAAACAAAGTGAATACCTTCCGTTTCAGATGACTGCTTCATATTTTCGATTAGTTCCCGAGATGCTCCGATAAAAATTTGTTCCACAGTCACTATAAATTTGCAAGCATTTACCTCTACGTGCTACAAACCGCCGTAAAGCTGCAATAAAGGCTTCTTTAGATAGGTTTGATGCCAACTCCAGATGTATCGCTTTTGTACTAAGACAAACAAATAAACAAACATAGGCTTTCAATGATTTGGCACCTCTAATACGATTCATGGTGATAGAAAAGGGTCCACCGTAGTCTACCCCAGTATGTAGAAACGCTTTACCGGCAGTAAGTCTAGCGGGGGGCAAGTCGCCCATAGGAGGGCATAGCGAAATAGGTTTTGACGAAAACATCGAATACAAGAGTTTAGGCACTGTTGAATAGCCCTTTTTGCAGACAGAATCCAAAAATTTTGTACTAACAAGAAATGAGTAGTTCTAAGTCCAGGGTGTAAATATTTCGTATGGCAATCTCGAATAATGAGCTCTGTCACCCGGTGTGACCGAGGAAGTAGCAAAGGAAATTTTGTATCATAAGATACGTCTGCATTTCGCAACCGGCCGCCCACCCTTAACAACCCATCACTGTCAAGGAAAGGACTGAGAGGTCGAAGTTGTTTATTACTAAGTTTTCCTTTCGAATGATATCAATGTCCTGACTGAAAACTTGTTCTTGAACCCGTTTTATTAATAAATGAAGTGCATACTGTTCGGGGGAGACCAATAATTGTTCTAAGTTTCGAATATCCAAATTTGCACGAACTTTCAAGTTACGAATGAACTGACAAATATATACCAGAATCCTGCATATTTTTCGCAAATCTGAAAATTGATTTACCATCGAGTCTACGAAATGATCTGCAACGTGTATATTAAGGGATAAAGTTCTTTTTCAATGTGCATCTGAGTGTGATCTGTAAGAGTTGGTTCCATATGAGCAGGCCAATTCTCTTTAGGTAATAGTAACCATGGTGGAGCCGTCCACCACAAAGGATGATTAACAAGCTCAGCAGCTAATAATCCTCTTGATGCACAGTCAGCAGGATTATCCTGTGATTTAATATGATGCCACGATGATGGAGCCACTCGTTCTTGGATATGCGAGACACGATTGCTAATAAAGGTCTTCCAATTATACGACGAAGATCGAATCCATGCTAATGCTACTGTGGAATCTGACCACGCAAATGTATCGTCCAATACTAAATTATCTCTATACGTATTTTGCACATACTCGACCAAGTTCGACAACAACACTGCACCACACAATTCTAATCGAGGTAATGATATACGATTGGTTGGTGCGACCTTAGATTTGGCACAGACCAATGATACTTGGATGTTCCCTTTCTCATCGACACAGCGGAGATAAACTGCTGCTGCATATCCAGCTTCCGATGCATCACAAAATGCATGAATTTGTACAGTTTGATAGTTATCGCAAAGAATCCGTCGAGGAATTTCAATTTTCAATAACTCGGGTAATTGTTGAAGATACAGATTCCATTTTAAAACAATTTGTTGGGAGGAGTTCATCCCAACCAATTCCTAATATCCATACAGATTGAATCAAATGTTTTGCGAAGAAGACCAATGGTGATAATAACCCCAGAGGATCAAAGATCCTTGCAATTTCGAAACCATATTCCTTTTGGTACAAGGCCGATCAACGATATTAAGATTGTAAAACAACATATCACTCAATGGTTGCCATTGCAGTCCTAAAATTTTTGAGAAGTATTGTTTACCTCTTCAAACAAAAATTTTGCTGATACCGAACGGAATCAGGTAAATGGCCAATGACACTTGGCACGTTGCTATTCCACTTTCGCAACATAAAACCACCTGATTGGCAAATTTGGTTTAATTCATACACGAGTCGTTTGCCATCCTCTATCGAATCACACCCTGTAATCAAATCATCCACGTACGTATCCGACGCTAAAATCTTGGAAGCAATAGGAAAACGTAACGATTGACTTTTGCAAGTTCTTGAATTACACGCATGGCTAGAAATGGTGATGATGTGATGCCGTATGTAACAGTGTTTAGCTGATAATCGATAACAGACTCCGAGGACTTAAATCTCCAAACTATACGTTGATAGTCTCGATGGCTAGTAGAAATAAGAATCTGTCTATACATTTGCTTAATGTCCGCAGTTAAAACTACAGAATGTAAACGAAAGTGTAATAACAACTCCATGATATCTTTTTGAAGAGGGGGGCCTGCGAGTAAATGATCATTTAAAGACCCTCCACTTTGAGCGCTGGCTGAAGCATCAAATACGACACGAAGTTTTGTAGTTGTACTGTCTGGTTTGAACACGGCGTGATGTGGTATGTAATATACCGGCGATAATGTAGACGATCGAGTTGAATCCGATACAATACGAGACATGTGACCACTATCGATATAATTCTGCATAAATTCTCTGTACGAATTATACAGTTGAGGATTTATTTCAAACGGCGTTCTAGTGAAAGAAATCTTCGAAGTGCTATTTCCCGAGAGCCAGCAAATAGCGGTTCAGGACCATTGAAAGGTAACAAAACAATAAAACGACCGGTGTCATCCTGCTTGTGAGTGTCCACAAAATGCCTTTCACAAATTTCCGCATGAGGAGATAATTTGTTAGAATCTGGAATATTTTCCAGTTCCCAAAATCGAGTAATGTTAGCATCTTCTACAAGTGCAGCTAATGATATACGAGATGTAACAGAAGAAAGAACCTTCCCTGTTAATATCCACCCAAAGGTAGTGTGAATTGCCACGGGTTCTTCTAGTGACCCAATGCGAGTTGCGTTTAATAAAACACGCGCGAACAAATCTGCACCTAACAATAAATCGATATGGCTAGGTTTGTCGAAGTCCGAATCTGCTAAATCTAATCCAACTATGTGAGGCCAACTATTTGGTGAGATCCTTGATGAAGGAAGGGTTCCACAAATGTCTGGTAAAACAAAACAATCAATACTGTACTCTGGAACAGTTTTACCTTGAGGACTAATTTTACACGATACTTGTCCATACGCATGAGAAGCAGATAGACCTAAGCCTTCAACCTTCATTGAAATATTCGATTTTCTTAAACCTAAGCGTCGACAACACTTATCAGTCATGAAATTTTCCATTGATGCACTATCTACAAGTGCTCTTACTGTCTGAACTTTACCAAACCCATCTGTAATTGAAATTCTTGCGGTGCCTAATAACGTCATTGTGTTGGACGATCTAGATGATAACAACGTACTTGTAGTAGTGTTGCAGGTGGGTTCGGGAAGTTGATCTGTTGCCTGAGTGATTGCAGGTTTCTGTGCAACTGTAGGGTTTTCAAAGTGCAATAAAGTATGATGACCCTTGCACACTTTTACAAACAAGTTTGGAAGAGCAGCGTGTAACCATATGAGAGTTGCGAAGACAATTAATGCATAAGTGTTTGTCTTTAACAAAGTTATAACGGTCTTGTGGCGATTTATTCAGAAACATTTCACATTGGTATAAGTTATGAGTACCACTGCAAAGACTGCATTTCTGAGCGAATGAAGTTGTTACGAATGACTTTCGAACTTGGGGTTTTGAATATTCAAAGGAACGTTTAGAAGGTACACTAGATGATATGGTTTGTTTAATGGACGTATTAAATTTGGACGGTGTATCGGAAACAACCATATTGCTAATTTCTAATGCCTTGCAATGTTTTTCTAGAAATAATTTTAATTGATCATAAGATGGAATGTCTGATGTATTTTCTAACTCAAATGTTTTCAAAAGATTTGTATCTACCTTTTTTGATAACAAATTAAACAATACGAAGTCGAGCAAATCAATCTTAGTTTGACGTAAGCTTGATATATTTTCCGTAAAGCAATTAAGCAATTCTCTTAAATCTGTATGTGAATTAAATTTTGCTTTTGGTGACGATTCTAAAGCATTCCAATGCGTGTTTGCAATTAAACGTTTTGAATTAAACCTCTCCACAATAATTGAATAAGCTAGCATATAATTATTATTCGAAATTTGCAAATGTCTAATGAGTTCTCTAGACTTAAAATCCAATGCATCAATTAAAAAATAGAACTTTTCGATCGGTAGCAATTGATTATTTTCATGAACTAAATTATTAAAAAATTGAATAAACTCTTGAAATGTTCTATTTTTCCAGAAAATTTTTTCATTTCTATCCGAGGGAGACGAATATTAGTACATGAGCCGATGCTAGTAATATTTTCAGTCAAGCATTTTTCAGCAGTGGATATATTATCAAATTGTGCCTTAATAATTTTAATGTTTAACAAAGACCTATCTATTTCAATTCTTAATGTTGTAACTTCATTTAATAATTCCGAGTTGTCCTCATCCAATATGCACGTTTTATAAGATGTATCTACATCGTTTTTGATATCAAAGGCGCTTTCAGCCATAATATTAACAGAAATACAATTGCCTTTAATATGCTCCAATTTATCTATCGCACCAGATATATCAGATAATCTATCGAGTGCGGCCTTTAAATCCACTATCAACCTATCCGATGAAATATGTGCCATCCTAACGAACAAGGTTACTAATATCGATTTTATATTGATTTCAGCTACAAAATGAAGGGTTTGTTCACCTAATAATAGGATATACCAAGGGTAATGTTGAACTACCTGTTAAAGAATTTTTACTACAACGTGCCTAACGGGAGCTTGCAAGTTTCAATATGACAAAGAGCAAAGGGTTTTATTCTACCCGGTTTTACGAATACCTGAATTCTCTAGCGAACTTGAATTACAAGTTTAAAATAACTGTATTGCTTAAACACTTTTCTGACTACAAATTCTTACGTTAACTATCCCTAAAATTTACAAAGATTTGTCATTTTAAGGCTTTATAAGATTCTGTATCAGTACAAAATTTCAAATTTAATGCGAGATTGCATCTACTATAAGTTACTTTACACAATTGACTATGAAACTGGTGGTGTGACTACACTTTTCTTCTAAATGCGGTCAACCCCTAATTTAAGCGAAGAGCAATTAACAATGTAGTTAAAATGAATGCCAATAATAAATGCCAATAATAAACCAATTAATAAGCCAAATATTTGCTCAAAGGACCAAAATGTTAATCAAAATGTTAATTTGCATTTACAATCACACAAAGGAAATGATAATTTAAAGGAATATATCACCTACCTTTCACTGGTTGTAGTGGTTGATTGTACTTGCACTGCTATCAGATAATTATGGACTGTATGTATAATGTTCACTAATTGTTGCTAATTACTGATGCTCGATGCACCGAACTAAATCACGAACCAAAGCCAAGCGAGAACGAAGTTGAATTGTCGTCCACTCGTACATTACCAACCCTTTTATGTCGTTGCACTAAAGGTAGGGATAATGGAGGGTTTCTAGGTGGGAATAGTTTAAGGACTTAAATTAATTGTGATTGGCATACTACACTACAACCAAAATACTTATAAAGCCTTAACAGTGATGTCATGAAAGGCATGGTGTTGTGGACAGAAGGTTGTGTATGCCATAAACATGGAAATATATTTCTATCTTGTATACCAGTTGTGTGACATTAATATATTTCCACTCTTATTACACAATATTTTTTTATTTTATATAATAAAATGTAAATTCTTTTAAATTTTTATTTGATTACCAAAGTTTGAAATTGTTTTATTATAGTGCTGCTGTTACTGTTATCAGTGATAATTTTGATAATATAAATATAAATAAGTATAATGTATTTAATTGCATTTAATTACTACTACATAGTTGCTGTTTGAAGGTTATTAATTTTACATTATCTTTATAATAGTCCAGACAGTTAATTCCAAATTGATTAGAAAATGCACGCGTATTATAATTGGTATACACTTAACTCTATATGTATATATATATATATATATATATATATATATATATATATAAATATTTTAGGTAGTTAATTACACAAGGTAAGTTGATAAATATACGATTACAGTGAATAAGATGAAATAGTAACTAATTTTATGCAAAGCCCAAATGATCATTCCGAGCTAGAATTGAAAGATGGAAAATATAAGGTTTGACAGGACTTGAACCTGTATCCTGGTTTTGCGGAACCATGCGTTTACCAATTATGCCACCGAGACCGATGACGACAATTGGGAAATTTACAAATTTAAATCGTGTTAAAACTATACATAAACCTAATTTCAATTTACGTTTGGCATTTTCAATCATATCTGATGTCAAGTTTTGACTTATCTCAATTAGAGACAGGAAGCTACGCTGAAAATTATAAAGCCAAGTATTAAATATATAAATATTTTAAGTAGTTAATTACACAAGGTAAGTTGATAAATAATATCGTATTACAGTGAATAGATGAAATAATAACTTGACTTTTATGCAAAGCCAGGATCATTAAATCGAGCTAGTAATTGAAAGATGGAAAATATAAGGTCTTGGACAGGACTTGAACCGTATCCTGTCCAAGACCTTATATTTTCCATCTTTCAATTACTAGCTCAATTTGAAATGGTCATTTGGGCTTTCATAAAAGTCAAGTTATAATTTCATCTTATTCAGTGTAATAAGATAGTATTTATCAACTTACCTTGTGTAATTAACTACCTAAAATATTTATATATTTAATACTTTGCTTATAGCCGTAATTTTGAGCGTAGCTTTCTGTCTATAACTGACATAAGTCAATAACTTGACAATGTCGGACATGATTGACAAAAATGCCAAACGTAATTGAAAGTTATGTTTATGTATAGTTGTATACACGATTTAAATTTGTAAATTTCTCGATTCTCACCACCGGTCTCGGTGGCATAATTGGTAAACGCATGGTTCCGGCAAAACCAGGATACGGGTTCAAGTCCTATCCAAGACCTTATATTTTCCATCTTTCAATTACTAGCTCGATTTGAAATGATCATTTGGGCTTTGCATAAAAGTCCAAGTTATTATTTCATCTTATTCACTGTAATATATATATATATATATATATATATTGCTGTGCATTAAGTACCACTATTGTATAAGGAAAAATATTGCCTATCAATGGTTTGACAAATCACAGCAATTAACTGTTCAAAATTTTTATTCCTTTGCATCTGTAGTGTCAATTAAATGCAGATTTGTTGTACTTTTCTCTTGCACATCCTCAGATCATAGATAGGAACACCAGTTTGTAACGCTCCTTCGCTAGAAATTGTTTTCAAATAATTTCAATTTGTTAAAATCATTCTTGTATTTTTAAAACTATTTTATTATTTAATATAATTGATTTAGGGTTTAAAATTTAAACTTGATTCAGTTTTGTATTTGCATATATTTTTTTATAAGTTACATCATTTATTTATAAAGAAGCATTTGCATATTTATATTTTGTATGTATTGCATTCTGGTATTTAGCTTCAGGAATTCCTTGTCTTTGTTTTTGTCCTTCTCTAAATTGTTCAATGACATGGCATGGCCACACGTTGTACAAAAACGACATTAACATTTCAGCGTGTGTCATGTGCTAACTAATTTTTTACTCAAATGCGAAGGTAAAATCAGAAGACCGATTGCGTATGAATTTGATACACACCTTTTGGTTTGCAGCCAATCCATTTGCCAGCAGTGTGTGGCTTCTGAATTTTCGTCAACTCCCTTTAAATTGAGTTCCCAAGTCAGTTAATAAGTAATACATCAGGCAACCATAAACCTGAATGTCTAGTATTTGACTTACTTAAAAAGGTTCTAACATGAACATGAACCCAATTAGACTTATTAATAAGTCAATGGTGTTAACCTAAATGAATTACTGAAATAGACTGTGGAAGACTAAAAAAGAAGACTCAATATCATAAATATCGTCTGAAAACCCATGTAACCCATTTCTGGATTTCTTTCTGTGTGAATTTAAATACATTATTTAAATGACTTGTACACAAAATCTATTATGAAAATTAAATTCTGAAGTTATAAATAGCCTTTTTCTGAAATCGATCAAGAATGTTTACTTTGTCCGCTCAAAAATCAAATGTCAAAGTGCACTAGCCCAGTATACGTCAAAGAACGGTATGGAAAAATACTTTCCTGGCCTAGGCGGCAAAAGTATTTTTCTGTACATTTTTTTATCCTTATTTTAAACAATATAATGCACTCCAACAAGCAATTCACAAACTATACAAAAGTAATTTTTTTTATTAAAAATATTACACCTACTACTTACACGTATAGTATAACAACTATGATTTATTTATATTTGCAGTAATGTTGCAATTTGTACAATCATAAAATAATCGTTGAACTTTTCCAGAAAAGTTGGAGGCATTACTGCTGTCTATTGTTAGTAATCCTTCTGCACATTGTCGGTGTATGTTTCTTTAAATATTTTATTTGCTGATTCACTATAGTACTTAGGTTTTCAAAAATATTAATTGCGATTTCAGAAAAAATAATGTGTGCACCTCGTAGTAAAAGCCCATTCCTGTACTCTTAATGCTTGTTGGCCTCGGCCAACAAATTGCATTGTCATCTGGGAATGTATTGCTTTTACTACTAGATACACAATATACTATTTATGAAATCACTCAATTGAAACAAAATATTTTATATCTCTGACTTCTTTACAGCCATGTGTCCTTTTTTATGGTTTGCTTTTACTTTACCACAGTCCACTCTTAAAATATCAAAATAAGACGATTTCTCAACTCTTATAAATCAATACCAATGCTCAAGTTTATTTTTAAGATGGTTTTGAGCACTTCAAGTTCCATTTGTAAATTAATCTTCAAATCTTTGATTAAACTCCAATCTTCACATTGTTTTTAATTTGTTTTAAATTGTAGAACTTGCATTTTTAAGATAATATACTATAAATAATAATTAGCTGCCAAATATTTACTATTTTATGTACAAAATTAATTGCGTAACGTATCTAGACTATGGACAATAGCATCTTCGTGTTGGCGTTTCAATCAGTGCTGACCCATGCTATACTTACATCATGCGTTCTGGTGTGTTCACGTATTTTGGAGAATATACTGGTTGTTTTCTAATACATTTTATATGAAATCTATGCTTCTTATGCATTTTACTATTCGATACATTTCGATTTAATGGTTTAAACTTTTTAATAATTATAAATGTTGAAATTACTTAAATTACAAGTTTATGCGATCTTTTGTTATTAAACATAAATGAAAATTCTATAAGAATATTTCTTTATGCATTAAACATAATTATATGGAAACGATTCTTCAATTATTAAATATGAATGAACAGTTTCTTTCAAAATATTTACAAATGCAATTTTTCCATTATTAAATATAATTGAAATTTTCTTCTAGCACCATGCTTTATGCATTAAACGTAACTAAAACACAATTATACAGTAAATTTCAAAAATATGTTCACAATGTCTTATATGCAAATAATGGCTAAATATTGCTTCTTTTTTGCATTTTCTCGATTTTATAAGATGCAATCTTTGTTATACGCTATAATATGATCTTGCTAATAACTTTTAATAATTATATATATATATATATATATATATATATATATATATATATATATATATATTTGTAACAAGATGGTAGTATACTGGGTAAGAAGTCCAAATAATAATACTTTATGTAAAAATCAAAATTTAATTTCTTGCTTAACGTTTCAAAACTTTTGCCTTTGTCAAAAGCATCTACAATTAGAGTGTTGTAATATAAAACTAACATAATATAATAGATAAGTTCCACTGTATAAAATCAATATTTGTCAAATTTGAAAATAGTAAAATTGTCAAAATTTAAAATTAACATATGATTCGTTGATCAAAATTATTAATAAAATTCATTTAGTAGGAAAATGTAGATCTATATATATAATAATAATATATAATAATATATAAATAAATAATATCTACATCCTGTTTCCTACTAAATGAATTTTATTAATAATTTTGATCAACGTAATCATATGTTAATTTTAAATTTTGACAATATTTTCAAATTTGACAAATATTGATTTTATACAGTAAGGAACTTATCTATATATTATGTTAGTTTTATATTACAACACTAATTGATAATGAGGGTACCCAACCAGAGGAGATGGAAAGGTTCCCTTTATTAGGGTTTCGAATGCAAATAATGCCGATGATAATACTGTAGTAGAAGACAAAGCGATAAGGAAGATTTTGGAAATACCTGAGGAGAAGGGCTGCAGAATATGGTATATCATAACCATGGAAGATAGGGTACATAATAAGAAAGTTATTGGAATATACGCACAGACACTGGGAAGGTTACTTAGTTGCATGTAGGAAAAATCGTTATTACTTAAAGATTTTGATAAACTTTGGTACAGGCCCGTTTTGAGGGTTCTCTATTAGATGGTGTGTACAGATTTGAAAACAAAAATTGCTAATATGAAGTCTTTCAATTTTACTCCTAAAACTGACGTAGTAGGCTTTGGATTTTGTAGAAATATGGCACTTTCAGCTCAGAAAATACAGTTCATCAAGCTCTACAATTAAAAAAATTGATTAAAAACGCACAATAAATAAAGATTTTACAGGGTGTCTCAAAAACAAATGGGTCACACTGTGTGGTGTGTGTGTGTGTGTCGTGTGTGTGCATGCATGCTGTGTGGGCGCGTGCATGCTTTGCGTGTGTGCAGTCTGCGCATGCTGCGTTATTATATATATATAATATATATATATATATATATATTAGATCGTTAATGGACTTTAGTTAATTATTTTGTAACAAGATGGTAGTATACTGGGTAAAAGTCAAATAATAATTTTTTTTGTCAAACATCTAAATTAAATATAAAATAATTTGAAGTTTTCTGTAAAAATCAATATTTGCTTTTTTAAGATTTTACAAAATTTAAATTTGTTTAATTATAAATATTATTAATATATATTAAAATTAGTTTTCTTATAAATAATTTTATTAATAATTTTGATCAAACGTAAATTGTTAAATTTAAATTTTGACAATTTTACTTTTTCAAAATTTAATAATATTATTTTATACAGTGTGAATTATTTATTATATTATTTATTTATATTTAACCTTTAATTGTAGATCTTTGACAAAGCTGTTTTCTAAATAATTTTTATCATAATAATATTTGACAATCTTAATCTTGTTAAAAATTTAAATTTTAACAATTAATTTATATATTTTAAATTTATATAATATATTATTTTATACCTGTGTCCTTATTCCTTTGTTAATGCCTCTGTTTTAATAACTTCACACTCATCTAAATTAAAAACCATTCCTACCACAAACAAAGTTTTCTATTTACATCAAAAGAATACATTAAATTTTCAAATTAAATTACATAAAATTATTTTAAAAGAATTTTCAGATTAATTTTATTATCAAATTTACTCATCCAAATTAAAGTCCTTTTATCTACTAATTAATATAACAATATATACAAAGGAGTCTGAGTATAAAGGCTTTTAACCCCTTTACGTTAATTCCATTTGTTAATTGGCTCAAGCCTACCAAATTTCTCCATTCCAACATAAATTAAAATACCTTTCTACTTAACACAAATTCATCTAAATTAATTTATGGTTAGAAAAATTCACAATCCATTTAAATAAATCAATTATAAAGTATTCAATACAAAAAATTCAAACAAAATGTAATTTCCTGGGTTAATTTTCGTAGTTCAATTTTCCCTTTGTAACCCATTCCAAATTTATTTACAGCCTTGTTTAAGCCTAAAATTTTTACACATTAAAAAGTTGTTTCGGCTTTCGGAACTATCTTTAATCCTGCCTTTTCAGTGGATCAGACTTTAACCATTTGTCTTAAACCCAAAATAGCAAAGAAATTCATACTTCCTTTCCACTTCAATATAGCCAAAACTGCCTCTTTTTTAAACAATTGTCAAATTTTCTAATTGGTACAGTGATTAAATTTTATTACCTTGATCTAATCCACTGAAGTCCATGTTAACGTAAAATACAAATTTTGATCACTTAAATATACACACATTTAAAATTTCAAACTAAAATGCACTTTAAATATAGTCGCTGACGAGTTTTAACGCATTGTCAAATCTAAGTAGCCTTATTCCGTGTATATTTAGCGTACCGCTGTTTGTTAAAACGGTAATTCCAACGAATTTCCTATTCTAAGTTCCCAGTTTGCTCACGTCTTTTAAAATTTATCCTCACCCATTAGATTAAAAATTTCCAAGGCTAAATTTCCGAGAACTAATTATTTTATACAGAAATTGTTGTTCACTCTGAATTGCACCTATTTAAAACGAACCCCTTTACGTTCTTAAATCCCTTTACAATATGTTCTTTCTTTTACGCAATTTTCCTTTTCTAACCTGTTCTATTGGGTTATACTTTATTATTGTATATTTTACCAATTGTACGGTTAATAAACCCTTATCCACTCGTAATTCTAAGTGGCCCAATTCTTTGAAAATTAATTATTTCAAATTTAGCTACTTTTTAAAATACCAGGTTCTATTTTGCTAAGTCTATCGTTTAATATCCTTAGAATTTAAATTTTTACAAATTAATTAATTCACTTTAAATCAAGTATCAACGTAACTTTTAAATAATCCAATTTGATTAGGTTAAAATTTAGATAAACACTTTGTTTCTGTTACTTAAATAGGTTAATTAAAAAATTTGCACGTACATTTCCATTTGTTTAAAAATTAAATTATCCAACTTCCTTTTCTAATCTGTTCTTTATGTAGCCTATCATATTTTAAATTTCTTATTTACTAACACCAATTTATTATGCTTCAAGTTTAATAAACTATTAATCCCAAACTTTACCGGTAAAAAATTATTTGATTTGATTATTTAATTTTCTACCCTGGTCTAAATATGAGTATTTTCCCCTATTTGAATACAAATAATCCCACTTATTTGAATGCAAATATCAAATTTTAGACTGCCAAAAATCTTTACAAAATTTTGCCTATCTCTTTCCCCTTATCTATCTAACTTACCTACTTTGTCTCCAATCCAAAAAAAATATTTACACCTATCCTATATCCCTATCCTATTCCTAACTCTCACCTACTTCTATAAACTGAAATTATCCTAACTTCATCCTACTTATCCATCTAATCCTATATACATCCTATATTATCCTATCCTAACTTTTAACTACTCTTCACTATACTTTACTTCCCCTACCTAATCCTATATGCCTATCCTACTCTTATTTTCCTAACTCTCCACTAATCTTATATAAAATATCTATCTTAACCTATCTTATTTTCTTCCTACATTTACTCTTTATCCTCATCCTAAACCTATTCTAATTATCTCCATATGTGTCCTATATCTAGCTTTATTTTCTATAACCACTTACTTCTACTCTTTATATACACCTATGCTATCCCTATCCTATTTAAATCTAACTCTCTTTTGACCCTCCAAGTCTTTCTTCTTACCATCCTAATACTCTTCATCCCTATCTCCCCCTTCTATATCTATACTTAACATCCTATTATCTCACATACAATAAACTTATCATCCCTCTTATCCTGACTCTTAAATTTGCTTCTTCTTCATCCCTACACTTGTCTGTTTCTCATTTATTATTGTTTTTTCTGCCGACAAACCAAACGATACTACTTTACAATTATCGATTTTTCCTCTATGGAAAACCCTCGTCCTTCTAGAATTTTTGTGTAATGGACTCCGCCAGAATGAATCCCTTAAATCTACTTGATTAAAAACAAACTTGCCACTTAACCTCGTCAAAAATAATTCTGCCTTCACCTGCTCCCGATATGCTGCTTCTACCCCCACTAATTCTGCATTTTCTTGTACTAAAGCTTGAACCTCTACTTCCTATCCTCTGGACATCTTATTGTTGATCTGTTTACCTTCATCATCCTCTACCTCTACTACATTAATACTAAACCCCGTGTCATCCTCTGTGACTTCATAACTGCCTTCCATGGCACTACCTATCCTTAATTTATTACCTTCCTTTCCATATCTATCAAAACCCTAACTTCATCATACAGTCAACACCTAAAATGCTCTGAAACTTCAGTCCAGGTACAATTACAAACTCCTGTTCACAGCTTAAACCTCCTATATCTATCCTAAGCACCACAACACTATTTACTACAGCAAACTTCTTTTTATTTGGAGCTACTAAATGGCTACGTTTTATAGGCATAATTCTATCACAAACCTTATCCCTAATTTTGCTGACGAATTCCTCCGATATTAAACTCCCTCTGCCCTGTATCAAGTAATACTTCTACATTATTCTCAAAAATTTCTAAATTAATAATTGGCAAACATAATTTTCCTCAGTTTCTGGCTCTACTTCCTCCTCAATTTTGAAAAATTCACGTGGATGTTCATACATTTACACAGAAATCTAGTGGTCTGTCGCGTTCTAAAAATTTTTTTTTTTTCTACAACCTGTGCGTACGTCCTCCTCGTGTTAATATCCGTGTCCCTGTCTCTATTCGGGTGCTGGTCACAGTCCTGTTTACTTCCGGTAAACTGTTCTGTCTCTGTTAGGTCGGCTCGGTCCCCTAGTCCACTATTCTCCGTATTCCTGTCCTCGTCGTTCCCAATTCGGTCGCTTTGTAGTCAGGCCGTCTCGGATAATTCGGTGTCCTGTTGTCAAACCTAACTGTGTTAACGTTTCCTTATCTCTTGTCCGTCCACACATACATCGTCATATCTCTGTAAATACTCTAAAAATGTCTCCGTTCTGTGATGTTTTGTAAGGCCACGTGTTGTCTAATTTCCAGTTCAAAATGTCGTGATAGGTACTTGATAATCTGTCTGTCCGTCAATGGTGGATTCAGTTGTTTGGCCACACTGTACTTGCGGATGGCATATTGCTCCTAGAACCTGCAAACTCTCCCTTAAATTTTCCTGTAATCAAGTCGTCCCTAATCTGATCCTGTTTGTGATCACTCCAGTAATGTTGTAAAATTTGTCTTCAAAGTCCTGATACGTGTCTATGTCCTGTCCTACTAAATTGTACCATGCTTCCGCTTGTCCTTTAATAAAGCCTTTATCGTATTTAGTTTAGTCTGTTCGTCAAATAAATTTCCCACTAGATTTCTTACACTATTAATAAAAATTTGTGGATTTACCCTGTTATCGCCATAAAACTTCATGTGTTGGTCCAATGATACTCCACCTGTATAAAATCTGGGACCATCCCCGTTAAATTTGACATGTTGTATTTAATACTACTAACTTCGCGTTCTACCCTGCCTAACTGATCCCTACATGAGTCCGTTACTTCAGTCATTTTACGTTTATTTCTTCTTCACAGAAAATGCGTACTTGGACCTTAAATGTCCCATTTCCTGTCGAAGACCTGTAATATCACGCTCATTTTTTCAACCCTATTTTCTACTTCCCCAGTTTCACGGTAAGACTATCTTTAAATTCTGTAAATTCTTTAGTATTTTGTTCAATTTTCCCGCTTATCTGCTCTAATTTTTGGTTGGACTCCTCCTCGCTCTATTAGATTCTTCCCTAGCTCTATTAGCTTCATCGCTTAGCAGTTCTAATTTTCTATTGATTCTTCCCTAGCTAATCGCATTTCCTCTAACATTCTCATCATTAACTCGTTTCCTTGATCCCCTGATTCCGTCCTCGACTGATCTCTACTGCCTCCAGCTTCTTCCATTTTCGAAATTTTCTCACACAATGCACTATCGTCACTTCCAATTTCCACTCCTTGACTCCTTAACCACTCCTTTCTCTGCATACGTTCTATCACTCACACACTCTAAAATACTCTTAAATTTATACACACAGAAACTCTCTCTCAGATCGCCAGTTTCCTGGAATAAAATAACAAAATTTTATTTGGAACTCGAGCCTCACTTTTGGGTCGCCAAGAATGCTGTGTAACCTCTCATCTTTGCAGGTACTGGCCCTTTAAAAAACATTCGAGCCCCACAGTTTGGGCGTCAAGAATGCTGTGAAACCTTTAAATCACCTGGTCCGTTGATTCCTTCTGTTAATCGCCTCGGCTGCTCTTCTAGATAACTTCCATTCTCAATCATAAAATTAAACAACACATTCCTACCACAAACATCAACGTTAACTCTATTTACATCAATATTCAGAATACATTAAATTTTCAAATTAAATTTGAACATAAAATTCAGTTTTAAAAAGAATTTCGGATTAATTTTATTATCATTTTACTGTGCATCCAAAATTAAAGTCCTTGTTGGATGCCTACTAATTAATATAACAATATAAGCAGACCGGAGTCTGAGTATAAAGGAGCATCTACCACCCTTTACGTTAATTAACCAGGTTTGTCTAATTGAGCTCAAAGACCTACCCAAAGTTTCATCCTATTCCCGAACATCAAAACAAAATACCCCTTTTACTTAAACAAGCAAATTTCATCTTAAAATTAAATTTTATGGTTAGAAAATTCACTAATGTCCATTTAAAGTAAATCAATTATAAAGTCATTCAATACACACAAAAATGTCAAACAAAATAGTACAATTTACCTGAAGGTTATTGTCCTCGTAGCTTCAGTGTAATCGTCCCTTTTGTAAATCACACCATTCCAACCGGATTCTATTTACAGCTTCAAGTTGTCAACGCTTTAAAATGTTCTCCATCACCATTAATTTAAAGTTGTTTCTAGGCTTTTCCGGAACTCATCTGTGTATATCTGCCTCTGGTTCAGTGGATGCAGACACATTTACGAACCATTTAGTCATTAACACCCCGAAAATAGCAAAGAAATTCATACTTCCTTTTACCAATATTACCAATATACGCCAAAACTGCCTACTTTTGGGTATACATTTGTCGTTGTAAATTTTACTAATTGGTACCGTGATAATAAACTTTTATTACCTTGTATCTAAGTGCACTGAAGTACATTCATGTTAGCACGTAAAATAACCAACTATTTTGAGTCACTAAAATATACTAGCACACTTTAAATTATTTAATCAAACTAAAATGCACTGTTTAATATCAAGTCGCGGATGCACGAGCTTTTAACGCATCGAATCGTCGAAAGTCTAAGAGTCTAAGAGAGAAACACATATTCCGCCTGTATATATAGCGAATAGCCGACACGTCGCTTTGTTCCCTAAAACGGGTAATTCCAACGAATTCCTCATTCTACGTTCCCAGTCTGTAGCCTGCACGTCGATTTTTATGAATTTAGTACTCACCCCATTGAGATCTCAGAAAATTTCAACACGGCTCGCAAAGTTGTCCGAGAAAAACTAATTACTTTTATACAGAAATTGTTGTTCTACCTCTGATATATGCATCCTATTTTTAACCAATCGCAACCCCTTGACGTTGCTTAAATCCCGCCCTTTTACAATATGTGTCTTTGCTTGACGCATTTTCTTTCCTTTTCTAACCTGTTCGTATTGGTGCAAATTTATATTCTTTATTATCGATTATATTTTAGTCCACGCGGACTGTTATCTGGGTTTAATAAACCCGTATCGCACATTCTCGTAAATACTAAGTCCCGGTTTCTCCAAGATTCTTTGAAACATTAATTATTTGCCAAATTTACGCAGAATGAGCTTTTTTAAAAATACGCAGGTGTTCTGTATTTCCTGCTAAAGCATCTGATCGTTTCCAATATCCTTAGAATCAACATGTTTATCCAAACAAATTAACTTGAAATTGCCTTTTAAAACACGCAGGGGTGTTCAAACGTAACATTTTAAATAACCTTCCTACGATTTGACTATTATTGGGTTTTTACAAGTTTTATGCTTATTATATGTACACTTTGTTTTACTACCGGTTACTTAAAATAGGGTTAATTAATATAAACTTTGCACGTAATTTCCATTTGTTTAGGAATAATTAAATTATCCACTGCGCTTTTCAATACTGCTTCTTTTGATGTAAAGCGTCTTATAGATAATTTAAATTTCTTATTTTTACTGAAACGACCGAGTTTATTTATGCTTCAAGGTTTTAATAAAGCGTATTATTTAATGAAATTCCTTATACACGGTAATTAAAATTATTTGATTTGATTATTTAATTTTCTACCCTGGTCTAAATATGAGTATTTTCCCCCTATTTGAATACAAATAATCCCACTTATTTGAATGCAAATATCAAATATTTAGACTGCCAAAAAATCTTTACAAAATTTTGCCTATCTCTCTCTATCCTTATCTATCTAACTTACCTACTTTGTCTCCAATCCAAAAAAATATTTACACCTATCCTATATCCCTATCCTATTCCTAACTCTCACCTACTTCTATAAACTGAAATTATCCCTAACTTCATCCTACTTATCCATCTAATCCTATATACATCCTATATACCTATCCTATCCTAACTTTTAACTACTCTTCACTATACTTTACTTCCCCCTACCTAATCCTATATGCCTATCCTACTCTTACTCTATTCCTAACTCTCCACTAA
The DNA here is from genome assembly GCA_036346225.1 of Platerodrilus igneus. NCBI lineage: Eukaryota > Metazoa > Arthropoda > Insecta > Coleoptera > Lycidae > Platerodrilus > Platerodrilus igneus. The sequence continues at coordinate 802,328 of JARFIW010001393.1, read as the reverse complement.
TCTTATATAAAATATCTATACTTAACCTATCTTATTTTCTTCCTACATTTACTCTTTATCCTCATCCTAAACCTATTCCTAATTATCTCCCATATGTGTCCTATATCTAGCTTTATTTTCTATAACCACTTACTTCTACTCTTTTATATACACCTATGCTATCCCTATCCTATTTAAATCTAACTCTCTTCTTGACCCTCCATGTCTTTCTTCTTACCATCCTAATACTCTTCATCCCTATCTCTCCCCCTTCTATATCTATACTTAACATCTCTATTATCTCACATACAATAAACTTATCATCCCTCTTATCCTGACTCTTAACATATTGCTTCTTCTTCATGCCCTACACTTGTCTGTTTCTCATTTATTATTGTTTCCTTTCTGCCGACAAACCAAACGATACTACTTTACAATTATCGATTTTTCCCTCTATGGAAAACCCTACGTACCTTCTAGAATTTTTGTGTAATGGACTCCGCCAGAATGAATCCCTTAAATCTACTTGATTAAAAACAAACTTGCCACTTAACCTCGTCAAAAATAATTCTGCCTTCACCTGCTCCTCGATATGCTGCTTCTACCCCCACTAATTCTGCATTTTCTTGTACTAAAGCTTGAACCTCTACTCTCCTATCCTCTGGACATCTTATCGTGTTGATCTGTTTACCTTCATCATCCTCTACCTCTACTACATTAATACTAAACCCCGTGTCATCCTCTGTGACTTCATAACTGCCTTCCATGGCACTACCCTATCCTTAATTCTTATTACCTTCCTTTCCATATCTATCAAAACCCCTAACTTCATCATACAGTCAACACCTAAAATGCTCTGAAACTTCAGTCCAGGTACAATTACAAACTCCTGTTCACAGCTTAAACCTCCTATATCTATCCTAAGCACCACAACACTATCTACTACAGCAAACTTCTTTTTATTTGGAGCTACTAAATGGCTACGTTTTATAGGCATAATTCTATCACAAACCTTATCCCTAATTTTGCTGACGAATTCCTCCGATATTAAACTCACCTCTGCCCCTGTATCAAGTAATACTTCTACATTATTCTCAAAAATTTCTAAATTAATAATTGGCAAACATAATTTTTCCTCAGTTTCTGGCTCTACTTCCTCCTCAATTTTGAAAAATTCACGTGGATGTTCGTATACATTTACACAGAAATCTAGTGGTCTGTCGCGTTCTAAAAATCCTGTCCCATCCTGTTTTCCGTGCTTGGTCCTGGTTGTCCTTCTACAACCTGTGCGTACGTCCTCCTCGTGTTAATATCCGTGTCCCTGTCTCTATTCGTGTGCTGGTCACAGTCCTGTTTACTTCCGGTAAACTGTTCTGTCTCGTGTAACTAGGTCTTGGCGTCGGTCCCCTAGTCGCACTATTGCTCCTGTATTCCTGTCCTCGTCGTTCCCAATTCGGTCGAAAATTTCTGTTGTAGTCAGGCCGTCTCGGATAATTCGGTGTCCTGTTGTCAAACCTAACTGTGTTAACGTTTCGTTCTCGTATCTCTCTTGTCCGTCCTACACATACATCGTCATATCTCTGTAAATACTCTAAAAATGTCTCCCGTTCTGTGATGTTTTGTAAGGCCACGTGTTGTCTAATTTCCAGTTCAAAATGTCGTGATAGGTACTTGATAATCTGTCTGTCCGTCAATGGTGGATTCAGTTGTTTGGCCACACTGTACTTGCGGATGGCATATTGCTCCTAGAACCTGCAAACTCTCCCTTAAATTTTCCTGTAATCAAGTCGTCCCTAATCTGATCCTGTTTGTGATCACTCCAGTAATGTTGTAAAAATTTGTCTTCAAAGTCCTGATACGTGTCTATGTCCTGTCCTACTAAATTGTACCATGCTTCCGCGTTGTCCTTTAATAAAGCCTTTATCGTATTTAGTTTAGTCTGTTCGTCAAATAAATTTCCCACTAGATTTCTTACACTATTAATAAAAATTTGTGGATTTACCTGTTATCGCCATAAAACTTCATGTGTTGGTCCAATGATACCACCTGTATAAAATCTGGGACCATCCCCGTTAAATTTGACATGTTGTATTTAATACTACTAACTTCGCGTTCTACCCTGCCTAACTGATCCCTACATGAGTCCGTTACTTCAGTCATTTTACGTTTATTTCTTCTTCACAGAAAATGCGTACTTCGGACCTTAAATGTCCCATTTCCTGTCGAAGACCTGTAATATCACGCTCATTTTTTCAACCCTATTTTCTACTTCCCCAGTTTCACGGTAAGACTATCTTTAAATTCTGTAAATTCTTTAGTATTTTGTTCAATTTTCCCGCTTATCTGCTCTAATTTTGGTTGGACTCTCCTCGCTCTATTAGATTCTTCCTAGCTCTATTAGCTTCATCGCTTAGCAGTTCTAATTTTCTATTGGATTCTTCCCTAGCTAATCGCATTTCCTCTAACATTCTCATCATTAACTCGTTTCCTTGATCCCTGATTCCGTCCTCGACTGATCTCTACTGCCTCCAGCTTCTTCCATTTTCGAAATTTTCTCACACAATGCACTATCGTCACTTCCAATTTCCACTCCTTGACTCCTTAACCACTCCTTTCTCTGCATACGTTCTACTCACTCACACACTCTAAAATACTCTTAAATTTATACACACACGAAACTCTCTCTCCAGATCGCCAGTTTCCTGGAATAAAATAACAAAATTTTATTTGGAACTCGAGCCTCACTTTTGGGTCGCCAAGAATGCTGTGTAACCTCTCATCTTTGCAGGTACTGGCCCTTTAAAAAAACATTCGAGCCCCACAGTTTGGGCGTCAAGAATGCTGTGAAACCTTTTAAATCACCTGGTCCGTTGATTCCTTCTGTTAATCGCCTCGGCTGCTCTTCTAGATAACTTCCATTCTCAATCATAAAAATTAAACAACACATTCCTACCACAAACATCAACGTTAACTCTATTTACATCAATATTCAGAATACATTAAATTTTCAAATTAAATTTGAACATAAAATTCAGTTTTAAAAGAATTTCCGGATTAATTTTATTATCATTTTACTGTGCATCCAAAATTAAAGTCCTTGTTGGATGCCTACTAATTAATATAACAATATAAGCAGACCGAGTCTGAGTATAAAGGAGCATCTACCACCCCTTTACGTTAATTAACCAGGTTTGTCTAATTGAGCTCAAAGACCTACCCAAAGTTTCATCCTATTCCCGAACATCAAAACAAAATACCCTTTTACTTAAACAAGCAAATTTCATCTTAAAATTAAATTTTATGGTTAGAAAAATTCCACTAATGTCCATTTAAAGTAAATCAATTATAAAGTCATTCAATACACACAAAAATGTCAAACAAAATAGTACAATTTACCTGAAGGTTATTGTCCTCGTAGCTTCAGTGTAATCGTCCCTTTTGTAAATCACACCATTCCAACCGGATTCTATTTACAGCTTCAAGTTGTCAACGCTTTAAAAATGTTCTCCATCACCATTAATTTAAAGTTGTTTCTAGGCTTTTCCGGAACTCATCTGTGTATATCTGCCTCTGGTTCAGTGGATGCAGACACATTTACGAACCATTTAGTCATTAACACCCCGAAAATAGCAAAGAAATTCATACTTCCTTTTACCAATATTACCAATATACGCCAAAACTGCCTACTTTTGGGTATACATTTGTCGTTGTAAATTTTACTAATTGGTACCGTGATAATAAACTTTTATTACCTTGTATCTAAGTGCACTGAAGTACATTCATGTTAGCACGTAAAATAACCAACTATTTTGAGTCACTAAAATATACTAGCACACTTTAAATTATTTAATCAAACTAAAATGCACTGTTTAATATCAAGTCGCGGATGCACGAGCTTTTAACGCATCGAATCGTCGAAAGTCTAAGAGTCTAAGAGAGAAACACATATTCCGCCTGTATATATAGCGAATAGCCGACACGTCGCTTTGTTCCCTAAAACGGGTAATTCCAACGAATTCCTCATTCTACGTTCCCAGTCTGTAGCCTGCACGTCGATTTTATGAATTTAGTACTCACCCCATTGAGATCTCAGAAAATTTCAACACGGCTCGCAAAGTTGTCCGAGAAAAACTAATTACTTTTATACAGAAATTGTTGTTCTACCTCTGATATATGCATCCTATTTTTAACCAATCGCAACCCCTTGACGTTGCTTAAATCCCGCCCTTTTACAATATGTGTCTTTGCTTGACGCATTTTCCTTTTCCTTTTCTAACCTGTTCGTATTGGTGCAAATTTATATTCTTTATTATTGATTATATTTTAGTCCACGCGGACTGTTATCTGGGTTTAATAAACCCGTATCGCACATTCTCGTAAATACTAAGTCCCGGTTTCTCCAAGATTCTTTGAAACATTAATTATTTGCCAAATTTACGCAGAATGAGCTTTTTTAAAAATACGCAGGTGTTCTGTATTTCCTGCTAAAGCATCTGATCGTTTCCAATATCCTTAGAATCAACATGTTTATCCAAACAAATTAACTTGAAATTGCCTTTTAAAAACACGCAGGGGTGTTCAAACGTAACATTTTAAATAACCTTCCTACGATTTGACTATTATTGGGTTTTTACAAGTTTTATGCTTATTATATGTACACTTTGTTTTACTACCGGTTACTTAAAATAGGGTTAATTAATATAAACTTTGCACGTAATTTCCATTTGTTTAGGAATAATTAAATTATCCACTGCGCTTTTCAATACTGCTTCTTTTGATGTAAAGCGTCTTATAGATAATTTAAATTTCTTATTTTTACTGAAACGACCGAGTTTATTTATGCTTCAAGGTTTTAATAAAGCGTATTATTTAATGAAATTCCTTATACACGGTAATTAAAATTATTTGATTTGATTATTTAATTTTCTACCCTGGTCTAAATATGAGTAATATATATATATATATATATATATATATATATATACACGCACGCACGCATGCAAGCACACACCCATGCACACACGCATGCAAGCATGCACGCGCCCACACATGCACGCATGCATGCACACACAGAACACCACACACACACACCACACACACACACACACACACACAGTGTGACCCATTTGTTTTTGAGACACCCTGTAAAATCTTTATTTATTGTGCGTTTTTAATCAATTTTTTTTTTAATTGTAGAGCTTGATGAACTGTATTTTCTGAGCTGAAAGTGCCATATTTCTACAAAATCCAAAGCCTACTACGTCAGTTTTTAGGAGTAAAATTGAAAGACTTCATATTAGCAATTTTTTGTTTTCAAATCTGTACACACCATCTAATAGAGAACCCCTCAAAACGGGCCTGTACCAAAGTTTATCAAAATCTTTTAAGTAATAACGATTTTTTCCCTACATGCAACTAAGTAACCTTCCCAGTGTCTGTGCGTATATTCCAATAACTTTCTTATTATGTGCACCCTATCTTCCATGGTTATGATATACCATATTCTGCAGCCCCTTCTCCTCAGGTATTTCCAAAATCTTCCTTATCGCTTTGTCTTCTACTACAGTATTATCATCGGCATTATTTGCATTCGAAACCCTAATAAAGGATGTATGCCTTTCCATCTCCTCTTGTTGGGGTACCCTCATTATCAATAGTAGCACTTTTATCATGAATATGTTACTTTTCCTTTATTAATTCTTCCCTTATCAATTCTATTTTCAACCTGAGGCTGGCCTCTGCATATCTTTCTGACCAAAGGATTGTCACTAATATCTTCAACATCCGTAATTATAATTTTGGTGCTATTTTTACATCCATAATGCTGTTCATGTTAATTTGGGTGCACTTTGTCTCAGGCCACTTTAGTTTAATTACCGTTGTGTTGGTTCTATCTTCAAGACAGAAACCGTGTTGCATTTTACATCAAATTAATCATGATAAACCCAACTATATCAACAATTTTTTCTACGTTAGCCCCTTTTGCGTGACTTCCTCCACCTCCTATGAAATCCCCATACCTTCCTTTCATTGAATATTTTCTGTTTGTTATACATACTTTGTCCTGCTCTTTGCTGTAGCATCTACTTGCTCCCTAACTTTACCTTTTTTTATCCTCTCTTGATCTTTTATTGTTTACTTCTACCATCTGTTTCATAAAATGTTTTTGTTTGATAGAAGTCAGTCTATGTAATATCCCTCATTCTGTCAATGGAGTCTTTGATCTCTCATTTCGTATTCGAGTATTCTTTACAGACTGTTTGCACTCCAGCAACCTCTGCTATCGTATGTATCCAAGTAATCACTATTGATATAAATTTTACTCTCGCCTTTTATAAATTTGTTTTTACGCATTTTGGAAATAAGAGCTTGATTTCCACTGGCGGTCTTTCCTTTTTTGGCATCAGTTTAGTCAAGCTTGTAGTATCGATAAACTTTCCAACCATATTATTAACAATAAAGAGGTCCTTTTTTACAACCTTCTACTAATGACATTAATGATATTCATTGTTGTGGAATGTAAATACTTTTCTTTTTGAGTTCTATATCATTAGGACGATAGGAATGGCCACTGACAAGGTAACATCCGATTATCTCTTTCAGATATTCTACAGAATTGACAATATACATTATCAAATGCAGTACATTCCAGTTTCGGTTTTGACCTGTACAAGAATCACTGAATGTGTATACAGTGGTTATATTTTCCAGTGCCATATTGCCAATGTTACAGCATAAACATGATACCACTGCTTTTAATCCTCTCGCTCAAGTCGTTTCACACCACATATTCATTATAATTTTTTACCTACTGGCAAAGGCATATGAATACCAAAGTTGAATGTATGTAATTGTCTTAAATCCTGTCTGTACATAACGAATTTGGAGGGTTCGTTTCAACTCAAACGTCATCAGACAAGAAGAACTACCCACCTTACGGGAAAGCAATTTCAAATTATTTAATACATCTCCAGTTTTAGTTGAGAGGGAATGATGAGTATATTGTTCTGTCTTAAGTTTAAACATTTACATTTATCTAGATCTTTTTCATTTAAAATATTGACAGGAAAAATATCACACACTTTACATGTGTCAGTTTTTGGAATATAAAAGTGTATGAAATATGTGCCAAAAACAAATTGATAGTAACTTTGCTTTGCTACAGCTTTACCAACTTAGTGGCATCTTTCTACATAAAGTTTATACAGTTCTTGTAAAATTAATTTGATATTTATGGTATTTTAATAAAAAGCACTTTACTCAAATAAAAATTTCTTGTATGTTGCTTATGACTGACTATGCTTCTTCGACTTTTTTGTGCTGTTACTAGAACTGTTCCACAAAGCCAAGCTATTTGACCAATCGAATTCAATTGGTAAAACGGAAAAAACATTACATTGTTTGTCAGCAGTCACATATTCTGTACATTTTCTATAGCAAAGACATACAACAGGTATAAACGTTTTTGCAGCTATGACATTTCCTTTGTAATTAATATTTTCTTCCCCTTGATTTCTTGTAGTTTTTATAATATTTCGTTCCCACTTGTTTACTTGTCGACTTCTACAATTTCTCTTTTTTCTCAATATTTTGTGCTGTAGCAGCACATACTTGTTCACTGTTTATTTGTTGTATATAATTGGCTATATTTTCAATATTTTCGCTATTTGTTTCGACAGATTCATCATTGGTAGGATGTTAAGAATCAATACTATTACCAAATGGATCAGACTCTCAAGAAAATATGAGGGGTTCTTCTCGCCCTCTCGTACCACAGTCAGATTTTTGTCCTGCGGAGTCAGAAATATGGGCAGAAAGTACCTCTGCAGTCACTTTTCTATTAGTGCTACGTCTTTGGATACCTGTAAAAGTTATCAGTAAAATCATTATCCTTAACTTAGTTTAAATACTAAATTACCTGTAGTTTCTTCAGAATTGTCGTTTTCGTTTTGTTAGATTGATTGTAACGCCAGTGACAATATACACTCACTGAGAAAACGATTCATTCTTAAAATTTGTTAAAAATAGGCGATCAAAATCAAAACACAGTGTACTTCTGTAAGCACAATATTAATAGGTTACGTTCACATGCTCTGTGGTTATACTATGTTTGACAACTGGTAGAGCGTGTTCCAAATTTGCCATATGTTGTTTCGATCACCTTGCTCATTCTTCAAATGCTAAATTTGAGTGTTTTAGGTTCCGATTTTATTGAATAATACGCATCCTCCTAGGAATTTAATTTTATCATCTTAGTCTTATAGTGTACAGAAGTGATTCATGTTACATGGATCACTTTTGTAGGAATAACAAAGGATTCAAACTGATCCAAGCCATTGGATCGCTTCAGTTTTGATAAATAGGTTGGACAGTCAACAAGCAGAAGTGACAATACATGTAACACACTAGGATCACTTGTGCGCTATGTGACACTACCAGTTTCAAAGTGCACAAATAGAGCTAACTCAATTTTGGTAAAGATGTTACTTAGATCACTTCTGTTTTATGGTATTCATTTGTTGAATCACTGATATAATCAACACTCATATAAATATATTCCTAGGAATGCAAATTTACTGTTAGCGGTGCTTATAATAAAAACATATACCATAATGTAAGCCTCTGACAAGACAAATTACTAATACGAATTTTTACATTACAGGGAAAATGGATATGGAAACAGGAGAAGACCTAAGGGATAAAGAAACTGGAGAAACTCCGGCTAAAGCAAAAATCAACACAGAAACAGGTGAAGAAGAAATTAACACATGCGGTCCACATGACATAAAATGCAGGAAAAAATTTAGAATCGAAAATGAAAATAACGTAGTATATAAAAATAATGTAAAAGGTTGTAAACGTATTCCACAACCAGTCATGTCTAGCTTTATACCTGCATTGGTATATTTGATGCCCACATTTGTATGTTTTAATCCTCTTATTGCTGCATGCTTAGCAATTCTTGAAGTATTTCTTCATGTATGGGCACATAAGAAAAACGCATTGTTAAAAAACAAAAATATATATTATCAAAGTCCTTTGCATATTATTGTTCGTGAGTTTTGTGCATCATGTCGTGAGGAACGATCTGAAAATAAAATTGCAAATATACAAGATAAACGTAATTATAAGTTTATAAAATACAGCATTGACTATGTTCACGGAATTGTTACATAATAATTACTTATTTAAACATAAATTACGATTACCGGGTTTTGACCAGTTGTTAACATTTTTAGGATGAAGATAGTTCTTAAGACTTTGTGTTACTATTGTATAATTACATAATCTTTCATAATGCATTGTAATAAAGGAAACTTTCAACTTCCTGTTTTACAAATTATAGAGAACAAACTTTAATAACAATAGGTGTTTTAGTAATTTACTTCATGAGGGTTAGATGAGTAGACCGGATGAAGGACAGTGTGATGCTTTGGATGCTATATAGTTGTTATATAATTTAGGACGAGTATAAATATTATAAGCTTTAATCAAATTAATGATCTGTTTTAATTACTTATTAAGTAGTTGTAAATTCAGGCTTAAATTTGATGCTCAAATGATATAAAATTCTGAATATATTTTAATTACTGTTATTTTAATAAATATTATGTTGTCTTTAATATCATCATTATAAATATTCTTGAACATCACAAATAATGGTAAAGTAGCCTAAATTACTTGATTGTTCTGGTTACAGTTCATTTGATGTATAAAATTAAACACAATATCCTTTTGTAGGTAAAGTATCATAAATTCAAAGTTCAAGTTAAGTTCAATATCTTTAACCTTGAACAATTTGTCTTTAATTCTAAAATCTACCATTAATACCATACAAAAATTACTAAACAGTGTTTGCTGAAAACAAACAAGCAAAGCTTATCAGTTATGCTTGCTGTTGACTAGAATATATGCTTCATTATATAATTTTTATTGTTCGTTATAATAATTTTTAAATTTCTAGCCTTTGTAAATTCCTCAATTATTAGTACAAACCATATTTAGACAGCAGACATCAAATGGCTAAACTATAGCTAGTGATTATGTTTTGCTATACAATATCTTACCTTTGCATTTTAGTGTCATAAAATTCTGTTCAGATCCCAATACGTTTACTACTTTATATCAATAACTTTCTTGCATGGTTTGGTGAATATACCTTGTATGTAGATAACACAAGCCTGTATGAGAAAAGTACTTTGTTCATATCGTAATATTATTAATGACTCGTCGTATAAAAATTCACAAATCTCAACCCTTTTCAAACGGTCGTAATGACAATAATCTACTCACGGTGCATGAAAAATACATAGCCCCTCATGAGAGTAAGTTCACATATCTTATCATATGCCACGTTTTTGTTGACTCTACGAGACATAGCCATCTTTAATTTTCCTTTGAACCTGCATTCTGTACAACTTATTTCGAAACTTTTACCTTGTCCTCATACCACTTAACACAGCATGGTTCCCCACCAACCGCGATCTCGTGTCTTTATCTCCCTATATATTCGATGTTTTCATGTTACCGATTCATATATAACTGATTTCGTTTTGCCGTCAGATCCAAAAAATCTAATTTTGTCCTGCTGTAAATCATATGAATTACGGTCAGCATATGATTAATACAATGTATTGAATTTAATCTATGTCTACCATACAAGTTCTCACACAATAATCTATTACAATGTACTTATCTATGGAAAATGTATATGCAGTGTTTCTCACATTCCAATGTCTGTCTTGCGGTTTAATAATGTCATCGTCTGTTATGGCCCGGTTCTACACTCTAAGATCTACTTTTTAAGTCCCGGCGGGTACTGTATGAGAGCTACTACGGCAGTTGGTAACAATGATAAATATTTGCAAAATATTGGGCCATAAGCGGTTACGTCATTTTTATGATCAAATTATTATCACATGCCAAAAATGTTTATTTTAATTATAGGAGAATGACAAAGGTACTCACATAAAACTGTAGAACTCTTCACACATGGCAGCTACTCTCGCGTCAGTTGGGCGCTGCAAGCGTGGGTCATCCCTTTGGGCCCCCTTGTCGAAACCATATTTAATTTGTCTTTTTCTTTCCTATTCTATAGCGGAACCACAGGAAACTGGTATGAGGAACGATAATTAGGTAGATAAAAGGAAACCTACATAACCTGAAAGAGAAGACAAGGTAACGGCACAAAGATAAACACTCCGTTCGACATCTCGTTGACTAGTCCTGACGTGACGGGAATCACCACCCTTCCTTTTCACCCTGCGTCTGCGCAATCTCCAGCACCGACGCAACTATCAAAAGGGACGGAAATGCACGCACAAGTCTTTCAAATTATTGGTGCGCATTCACTTGCAAATTAAAATTGGAAATGTTTGCAGGCCGATTTTCGGCATGTAATACATCCGTCATTCTTACCATACAATGTATATAGAAGAATAATGTTGAACTTTATTATCTGAATTACTTTTATAGAAACAAAATTTAAAATATGATGTTTAATTAAGAATAATTATTTACAAAACCTTTTAAACAAAGCATGTCCATATATTTTGTCCCTTCAAAATTAAATTTTCTAACTTTTACATCTAATTTATTGTTAGTGTAATACAATGCATTACAAGTAATATATGTTTAGTCACGATAGTTTGCAAAGAACGTATTTCAAAAATAAATACATCAATTAACAAAATCTGAAATACCAATCAAATGGTTACTTGCTCATTTTGAGAGCAGAAAGCAACCAGAGTTAACATTCTAAAACTTTGGCTTCTGACAAGGATAGAGCACCACATAGACATCATCAATATGCCAGTTGGCAGTACTGCCTAGGTACATGGACTTGGTGGTGTTGATCTTCCTTCCGTGGCCAGAGATGTTAGTTTTTATTAGAGACGGGTAAGTTTGTAGCAGGAGAGCAGAAATAGAGGAACTTGATAGTAAGGATTGGAGAGTGGAGTAAAAAATAGTAAAAAGGGTAAAATGGCCTACTTGCTGGACAATTGTCTCCTCTAGTTTATTACTGCTGCTACTATGTTGCACTACTTAGGCAGCTAATTGAAATTTTACTTTACTAATTTCAAATTCTAAAGGTGTGCGAATAGTTCACATACCATAAACGACTGTATTCAGCTGATACGTTTTAATTGGTGTAGTATTATTTATAGAAATAACAGGAACCTCCAAAGTAAAGGTTTTAATCAATTAAAGCATACATAAATATTGACACTGCTAAACCAAATAAATTAAAGGTATAACAACTTATTAACTGTTCATAGATGATTATAGATTATAATAGATAAAAAAAACGTCACTGTATCACAATTCCTCCGATATAGTTACCGAGAAATGCACGCTTATGGCGATTCCTTTGAGAACAATGTAGCAGTTCAGTTCAGACTGGTTGTTATTTTGTTTTAAAATGTCGGTTGTGGTTTCTTCTAAAGAAGTAGCTTCAGTTTTAATTTGGTCCGGAAGTCCCTTGTTTTGGATTTAATGATTGGTATTTTTAATTCGAAACAATTCTTCATCGCCTTTGGCGATGTTAAATCTCTATTGCTTGGTTTGCACGTGACTACTAAATCCTATCTCCCAGGTTCGATTACCCATACGAACCATTTGAAAAATGTTAGGGCAGCATTTTTTACAAAAATACGCCCTCGTTCAAATGCGAGGTAAAATGTAGGTCCTGTGTGTGTGTATGTGTGTTGTCAAGCATGTTAAGGATCCCTACCTTGCTTGGAACAGCAAGGGTTCGTCAAATTCTAAATTTCCCAAAGAGTTAACCTTGTTATTCCTGCATGACAAAGATTCTCGTGAAGCTTGACTAGATTTTCTTTACGAGTTCCAGATAGGAGCTACACGTGAAAATGCATCTGCAAAAGTATTCTCGGAGCCTGATTTATATACCATGTCGAAATAATAGCCTGAAAGTTCCAGACACCAACGAAAGATTTGATCATTTTTTATCTTACTACTGCATTGTTTTTTTTAAAACATGAAACTGACCGATTTCTAATAGGTAATTAATTTAAATGGCTTAATTAATAGGAAGTCACAACATTTATGCAAGGATTCCACTACGGCATAGGATTCCTTTTCAATTGCAGAATGTTTATGTTTGGTATCTCATAAAGGTTTTTTAAAGAATGCAACTGGATGACCAACTTTTGAAAGCATTACAGCTATAGTGAATGCAGACGCATTTGTTTCAATGGTAAACCGTATGCTCAAATCAATAGCACTGACTGCTGAATTAGCAATGTCCAACTTCAGTTGATTAAATGACTATCGCTTCTTTACTAAGATGAAACGTTTTCGATTGAATTAGAGCAGATTTTATTTAGAATATCTGGCAACGTACTTGGTGTAATGTGCAAATACACCCATAGCTGTATGGAGATATGGGTAGCCTCAGCAAACAGCAGAGTCTATCTGCATAAGGCTTAATTAATTACACTGCCTGAGATTTGGTAACCTAATATTTTAATATCAGTTAGAGAATATGTACTTTTCATTCACGGTCAGATAGTATTTGTGAGCGACTTCAATAAATACATTGTTTCCAATTGTGATCTTCTTCAGTTTAACCACAAATAGTAAATCATCCAAATAAGCTTCTACTCCTAGTTTTCATCAAATAATTTTGTGGATCACTCTTTGAAATCATGCAACGCCATTTGTGACCTTAAATTGAATGAATGCCGTCAAAAAAAGAAGACGTTTGGTAAAAAGAAAGGCGTGAAAAACGGAATGACACATGGTTTTCAACCTTGGAAAGGGGTAGTTGTTCTAACCAAAGAAAAAACTACTGGCCAATTGGTGAGTCTACTGATTATTAAACTAATCAACTTAATTAATCAATAACAAAGTTGTTCAACAGTGGAGAATACTGGTTTAAGAAAACTATAACTGGCAAGCACAATCAAACGATCTTCTAATTTTTATTGTATTTTATGGTTGGATCGCCATTTTTGTTGTATAAAGCTGTTTTACTTTAAATTACTGTTTAATTTAGCTGAAATATAAGGAAACAAATGGTAAGTTTGTGAATTACATACAGTCCAAGGAATTTAGAATATGTATTTTTGATCAATTACGAATTAAAATTTGTGTACTTGATATAATTTTTTTTGGCTTTTTTTCGAATTTACATGTACAACCATCCCAAAGCTCAATAAAAACAATACAATCTTTTGTCGTTAAACCTGATTGCTTGTGACAGCGTATGGAAATAGCGCTGCGACATACTCCGGTGCCATTCCTTCCGTACTTCATAATTCTGATGCGTTTAGATGCTAAGTATAGCAAACCCAAGAATGCATTTATTTCAACAAAATCTGTTAGTAAACAGTTTCTATCTTGCTGATAAATTTTTAGGATGCCTCCAACTTGAATATTTGTACACAGCACATGATCTATAATAAATAGCATCGGGAAAAAATAATTTCCAGAAATCTAAGGCAGATTTCGCATTTTTACTATATTTTTTTAACACCAGGTAGCTTTGCAACTGTATTCGTAAGGGGTCTTAACTTTCTTTTGCATAGGTCTGAGGCGTAACCACTTTGTTTGAATGTCTTTTCCAACATAATGTCCAACTGTATCGATAAAATCGGTTTAGCTATCATCGTTAGAATGAAATTGTTCGGTGTCCGTATTATTTTCATTATGTACAGAAGGAGCATCTTCATCTTCCGCTTCATTAGGTTCAAATTCAAACCCATGCATAAAATCGGTCCTCTTAACTTTCATCCCAAAGTGCTAATAAAAGTTTTTACTCCGCTTCTGCAACATTTTAACCAACAAAAAGATCACTCTAGATCGTCAGATATTTCTAACAGAAACATAAATACCAATGATGTACTCGCTCAAGTGTTAAATTTAAACTAACCCCTCTGTAACACTGATACAATGACCACAAATACAAGACTAACAAATATTCCAGGGTCATACAAATTAATGGAAGGTGTGAAGGAATAAACCAGCATAGCATACCTGGCAAAACAATGATGTACTATTACTTAACAATAAAATTACACAAATGTTAGGTAAAAATAACATCGTGAGTGATCCCGGATTAAAGAGTTATCACAAATTTTCAGCTTCAATATTTGGCTGCTTTAACTTCTTCTTTTGATACGAGCTGGAAGATAATGCTATGCTTTGGCATTTCATTTCAGTTTTAATTTTATATGTTATATAAATAAGAATGTCTATTGGATACAGGATTTATAAGTGCAGACGCTGTAAATTAAGAGGCCTTGGTATCCATTGCAATTAACATTCCACCCTGCACACATTGTGCTTTTGTACTGGTTGTTGCTGGAACCATAAAATAATTCCATGCATCAGACATTTTTAAGAAGCAGGTAGCTCACAACTGCTGAAAAAACTTATGGCAGTTATGGTTTTGCTGGATTTACTACCAAGTAGATCCAAACAAGTGCCTCATACGTTCCTTCCTTATAACGTTCATAATCTGGCATTTTCGGACTCATTAAAATATAGAGCTGGGTTTTTTTTTCCCATTACGAATGGACCTACACCTTGAAGAAGTTCTAGATTACTATAACGGCTTGAGTGTTCCAATGAGCTGAAGAGCCAAACCAAAGATTTTACCAAATTGGTGGGGTCTTTAGTGAGGAACCAGACTAAGACAGGTCCCCCGAAAGAGGGCAGCAGCTTTTCCGGTACTTAGATTGGCAGAGACCATAGGGGTCGATATGGCTTTATAAGACACACTACTGCGATGTGGAAGGCAATGGGAAACCACCATATTACCTCCCAAGTACGCAGCACACTTAAATTGTAACAAACATGATGTCATCCTCTGGGATAAAAAATTCCGGAGTTAAATAGTCCCCCCATTCGGATCTCCGGGAGGAGACTACTTTGGGAAATGTGATCGGAAAGTTTAAAAGAGGAGCAGGGAAATTTTGCGAGTCGGAGCATGGAATGTCAGAAGTATGAAGCAAGTAGGTAAACTAGAGAACTTAAAAATTGAAATAGATAGGTTAGCACTAGGCAAGATAGGGATCAGCAAAGTTCGGTTGCCAGAGGCGGAGGACTGTTGGAGAGGAGGATAATTCATACAGGATCAGAGGAAGGAAATTCGGGTGTGGGGATTGTTATGCGAAAAAAGATAGAACACTGTACAAAATTACTTACAAAAGAATGAAAGAGTAGTCATGGTTAGATTAGAATCTAAACTGATAAATACAGTAATAATATAAGTATACATGCCCACCTCTGGCCACAGTGAGGAAGAGGTAGAAGCAATCGAAGACATGCTAAGATACATAAAAAGACATGAAAATTTAATAATTACGGGGGATTTTAATGCAGTGGTAGGTGAGGGTAGGAAAGGACCGGTTGTAGGTTTATTTGCTTTAGGCATGCCTAACATTTTTCAAGCAGACCAACTACATCACGGAGCATGCATGCAGATAGTGAAAGATGCAGACTGAAATTTTCAAGGAAATGTATAGGTTTAGCTCATAATAGGAAACAATGAGGGTATGCGTCTAACCAGTTCCAGAACTGAAAACCTAATGATGATGATGGGATTTATTATTATTATTAGAAAAACATTATTCGGTAAATTTACTATTCATGGCATCTCTAATATTGACCACAGAGTAGAAATTTGCATTGTTTTTCTTTTTCAAAAATACAGATAATCAATATGCTTTCAGAGTATCTGGTTACTTTGCTTGTGATACGTTACTTTATAAATAACTGATACCACTTTCATGTCTTTGAGTTTTCTACAAATAAATTTAAAATAACTGCTTTTGCAATTTCTTCAATCTCTGAACTTGTTTTCCATTCCTAAATTTGTAGAATATTTTACTTCAGTTCCAATTTAACGTAATATAGATATCATTTATGCTCATTCTGCAGTGTTGAACGATATCTGCACATAAGATTTTTTATTTACCAGTTGTCATAGAAATTAAATTCTAATGTCATAGTATGTATACTAGATTGAGATTTTATGGAGTTAGTTTAAATTTATGACCTTAAAGTAGAAATTATGGTCCGCAGAAATTGCTATGTGTTACGTTACGTTAGTTATAAATTAGATAAGAGAAGAAAAATTTCAATTTGACAAAATAAATATGATACACCTCGTATGATACATTTCACAAATAATTAATCTTAATTAAGCATGGTATTTTAATATTTTTTAGTTTTAGTTAATAACGCATTAGTCATTAATAGGATAAACATCACAACAATCAAAGCTACTGAAATGAAAGATTTCATAAATCATACAATGTAATAAATATTTAATACAAGAAGATTAAATATGTATAGAATACAAGCCATCATGCAATAAATCAAACTACAGAGGATACATTAATGAAATAAATTAATACAAGAGAAATACAGAATCATACCGGAATCCTGGCTAGACAGCCAAGAAAGATTGCACAAGTATGGAACTTTTCTACAATTAACGGGGGAAAAACTGTTTTACTCGGCATAGATAAATGATACATTGTGAGAACGAATTCTTGTAGTGGGAGAAATACAGTAATTAGACCCAATGGAAAAGAATTTGAATTAATTATCAGCGAGTAGTTATCAGAAAAGGTCAAAATGTAGTAATACAAATGTGAAGTAAGGTGGAGGTGGGGTAGAAAGTTGAAGGGTGAAAAGAAACAATTTTTAAGATGAGAATATAGATTTTTGAAAGGGAAAATGCAGCACGCAACTAAATTTATTTGAGCTTACGCTTACATGGGCAAGGTAAAGGGTTTCAATTCACAGAATTATTGCCATTGCAACTGATCAAAAGGGGGTTAGGTTAGGGCCGCAAGAGTTCACCCCTCCATTGATTTGAAATTTTGTGGCGTGTAGAGTGAAGGGAAAAAAGCAGATGTGGACATACTAACGGTTTCTGGAAATCCTTAACCTTTAATAATGAAATTTAAAACAGTGAGTAATATTATGAGCTTTCATGTTTATACTTTGTGATAATGTATATGTGAATTTTAGATGTAAATTAGTTGGTATTTATTAGTAGGAAATAAACAGAACAGGAGAGTTACTTACTTTCTTTAACAATAAATTACCGACAGAATTAGCATTAAATTTAAGAATGATATTATCGTGTAACTATTGAAACAGTTGAGAGGATTTAAAAATATTAAGAAATATGTAGTATGGAAATATAAATGTGAATTTTATTGATAGCGTTTAGTATAGCTAAGGTATAAAAATTTAGTATTTTTGAAATGGACAATGAAACAATATAATAAAAAAAATGGTTGTTAAACTGTTTACTATGTTTGTTATTAATGACGTTTTTCACTCAATGGGATTTATAATGGCATGTAATTCAATATAGGAAACGGAAAAATTGGGGTAGGATTAGTGATGGAATAGATTTAATGTCGTTTTATGATTTCTTTTAGCAATACCCGGCCAGAGTGAGTTTAAGAAATTTAGGCTTTTTAAGGAACATATATTTGCATTTTTATTAACATTATTTAATGTTAATAGATAGAGCTTAAGTTTAGGTTGACTTTTATTTGAACTAGGTAAACAGACTAATTTGTAAAAGAATATCCAGTCACCCCAGTGATGAAATCGTATTAGGAAGAAACATTCTATTTTGAAAATTTCTTTAATTATGACAAAACTAAACAAGTGTTTTAAGATATTTTAGAGAAAGGTAACATATACAGTGATAGAATTTAGGAAACCGAAGCAAGGGAGAACTGTGGAATAACCTTCTTCCATGTGGGAATAATGTCAAAGGCATTGCTGTGAGAGACAGTTTGGCATCCCTCAATTATGACAAAAAAGAAAAGCCTTTCCCGGTAAGTAATTAATGTAACGTAGTTGTTTGTATTTCAACCATATTATTTAGAATTTTTCTATTTTCTTTTATTATTTTACCATAGGAACCCACTCCCATAAAACTGCAGTTAGCTGATGCACCCTTATATTGTTATGAGGTCTCCACCCCTTCAGAACAAATTGAAATTTATTAATGCAACGTTCATTTTAGATACACATTTAGTAGTGCCCATGATTATTTCTATTGCAATTGTAAACAAATATACGGTAAACAAAGATACTTATTATGAGAAATGTATGTACTAAATATACTTTATTCATAAATAATGCACAGTTATACATCAATAACGTGCAATCCATAGATGGATGTATCAAAACTAAAAATTAGCATACCCGTTTCAGACAATATCACTATTAATTGACATGATGATGCCAAATAAAAATTGTACAACAAAATAAAAACCCACAATGTATTGCTTTATAATGTTTACTAATCTAGTCATTTTAATTCGCTTAATGAGTTCTAGTACACATTTAATATTCTGAAGTATTGTAATTCTTAACACATTTTTAACAAGTTTAGGTGGTTATGATAACAAAATGTAAATCCTACACCTCAAAAATATAACACACCAATCTGTATATTTAAGTAACAGAAATCAGGAACAACACAACGATGTGCCATATAACAAATTTAATATATTCAAATTAATATTAGCGCAAACGTTGTATCTCTTTTGTAGCAATCTGACAAATAACATTAAAATCAGTACCAATGTGCAATCGCCAAAATTTGCAACGTCCCCAAATTACAGCTGGATAGTTAGGACTTTGAATTCCATGAAATATTCTTGCCACTGCTCTTCCAGTAAATGAATTATCTCGGTAGGTACAAACTAAAGATTGTATATCTGATACAACCAGTTCTTCATTTAATGGTAAAACACTCATTTCTGGCAATATGTCGACAGGTTTAATGCTCTCAAAATATTCTCTAATTCTTGATTTTAATAATACTTCATTGTTCCTATTTTCATTTTCTACCAAACACGTTCTAAACGAGCGATCCATTGCGGACATCAAAGTAGTGTGAAGAGTATGCAACTGTAACAGTGATTTTTGTTCCTGTTCTTTAACAAGCCTTTCCAAATTATTTAATGCTTCATCAAGCTCTGAAGCTGGAAGATTTCCTGGAGATAATAAATGAAAACCCAAGTTGGAAAACTGGACAGTTAAGTTGGAACGCCTTGGATGGTTGTTTTCTATAACGTATAAAGATTAATTAGTTTTTAAACTACATTGTTTTATTTTAAAACTTCACATTCAACTAAGTAGATTTTTACTTTTAAAACTTAACAATTTTTTTTAATACGTGTTGTTATAAGTTCTTCTATATCATACACAAAAAAAGTTTAAATAAAACTATGGCTGACAGTTTCAACCTTGAACAGAGCTTGCTGTATTCTGTTCTGTACTTTTAATACTGTTTTGAGAGTACTTTAATTTTTATACAAACTCATGTTAAAATTCTAAATTTCCACAATTAAACACGCTATAATTTAATATTTTAAAATCCACTTTATTTTGATATCGTATGTTATTTTGATAAGAGCTACTGTGGCCAAATTAAAAATAGAACTGCTTACACGTGAAATTTTAGGCGATGTAACTTGTCGTTTTATGTGTGCACTAATTATTCTTATTTCAAACAATTTAAGTATTTGTACACCTTTGTGCATAGATTCTTCTTTTCGCTTTATACTTATTATCCAAACCTTTGAGGCGATTTAACGTTTCTGTCAAAATCTATCAACAGAAGTTAATCCACAATGGTAAATTACTTTCATATTCTAATTTCACTATAAATGTTTGTCTAAAAGAAATCATAAGTATTGCTTTTTTATTTATTACCAATCTTTTTTTACATGATACAATACGAAATACACACTTCATATCTCAATTATTGAAAATTGTCCGTAGATTATATTTCTCTTTTGTTAAATAGAAATTTTTTGTGTTTATTGTAAATAAAAATTCGATCGCGATGTCCTTTCTTAGTCTATGCGAACCACCCCACTCATCATTTTTGTAGTTAGCATGGCACCTTTAAGTTCCTCATTTTTTTATACGTTATCGTGATTCGCCCGGGCCCTTACTTTACTTTCTGCCTTTCTGCCTGACCTGTGTGGTTTAGCGTAGCAAATCAGATTACAATTTTATCTTATTATGACCAAAGCAATGGGGTTTTATGCAGAAAACCTGTGTTCCATATAAAAATCACATTGATGTGACAGACTGTTTGGCGCCTCTCGATTTTGACAATAGGAAAACCTTTCGAGGCAAGTGTTAGTGTAAGTTAGATTTTTGTATTTAAACCTTGTTATTTATTATTTTGTATTTCTTTACTTTTCTTTTCTCATTTATCCATAAGAACCCTCTCCCGCACTACTGCAGTTAGCTGATGCACCCTTATATTGTTACGGAGAACAAATCAAAATTTAATTTATTTAACACTCATTTTACCTGCAACATATTGTCTTTTTAACGAAATTGTCGGTTTACTATCCTGCATAGTTAATAGTTTCCAAAAGAGCACAAAAAAAAAGAAGTTAGCAAGCTTTGTGTACTGTCACTTTTGTTTTGCAGTTTGTTATAGTTCAGTTAATTTTTTTACTATTTAAAACAATCTGTATTGTTTTTAAGTTTAATAGACACGTTTATTTACATTGATCGTTTTTTCCACTAATAAATTGGAGGCAACATGTGTCTATTTCTAACATTTGGCAACCGTGACAGAACCCGGAGTTGTAATATTCAACCTGAAAAATTGTTTAACCCATTAAAACGATTCGACATGGAAAAACATGATGTAGATGAAATAGAAACTATCTCTAGTTTTTAACAGAAAATCATGAAGTAGTTTGGTTGTGATAAGTATTGAAAGAATTTTCATAGGATACAGGTTAAAGTTGAGAAAATCGGAAAATGCAATATGGGGTTGGTAATAACATCTTCAGATGGTGATAGAAAGCATAAACTTAAGTGGCCTTCTATTGAATTAAAAAGATTTGGAGATGATAAGTTACAATATTTAATACAAGCAACAGTACCAAGGTCTCGTGCAAGGTTCTTAGTAGACAGTTTTCCACCCACCACAGAAAATTATAAAAAAAGCAGAATCAGAGTTTGAAAATTTATTTTGAAGATCACTTGTTAGTGGCGGTGTATGTATGAGAACTATTAAAACTTATATTGCACAACTTCAACAAGAAGGTTTAGTGTTTGGACGTTATATGAAAGTAGGAATGTCACTTGTGTGCATTGGAAACCCTTGATGTCACGTCCGAAAAAACACGCAGCTATACTTTACCCACTTCTAGAATCGTGCTTACTGGAGGATAGACTAAGGGTTTGGCAAGATCTACTGATCGTGATAGAGATAAGAAATTGAGAGACCAGTTGTCAAATTTAATGATTTTTTTATGAAAAAAGGTGAAAGCAAAAAGTGCATGTATAACATTAGCAGCTGCTGAATTTGAAATGAGAAGTAACTTTAGAGTGTCTGTTTTACAAAAATCCAAGGACGATTTAAAAGGAGTACCTACTGCAGCAGATTTGATAAATTCTACCCATAATGTTGGCTGCATTTTTTGTATAAACCAAAGAATGTCCAAAAACAAGAAGAATTTCTGACACAAAGAAGAAAAAATTATAAGCAACAAGCATTGTTTTTTGTACCTAAACCTTGGTCTCATATCTAAGAAATGCTGTTATGATATCAAATATATTTTGCGTGGCAAAAACATGTCATTGTTATGTGTTAGAAATTACAAGAACAAAAAACCCAAAGGAATATAATGTTGACAAGCCGAAAAATCCCAGTCCTCCAGTGGAAAAGGTTTTGTCAAATAATACACATTCAGTGATTTTGTTCGTATTTTAATACATCGCGGTTTGTTAAGGTCATATGTGACCCATAAGATAGTTCATCAGCTTGCACATTTATTATTGAATCAAGAAGGCATGATACACGCACTGTTTGGTGGGACTGAATCAGAATTTGTTATTCATGATAGATACCAGATGAGACTAAAATTTTTTTCACTGATTACTTGTGCAATTTTTAAGTTCTGGATCAACCGGTAATTTGTGGTCTCATATCACCTGATTGCGAAGGTCCTTGGATAAATGATCTTTCTGCTAAATGTGTTCACATAAGCGATGATCAAAATGGATCTACAAAAGTGCTAGATTGAGCTAATGTAGCTGGAAAATGGTTTACTGGTCCTGGCTATGCTCTAAGTTGCGTTTTAGTTGTAAATGAAAGAACACTATACTGGACTCTAATGGGCAAAATGCCATTGGAAACTCCTGTAAGTAGGACAAGTATGACTACTACCACGTTATTTGGTAATGAAGCTGAAATTACTGATATGTGGACTCGGTGTGCTTGGTATTCAGGATCCCATTGAAAAAATGAATAAGATACAGTTGGAAACAGCTACACAAAAACACTTTAAACAAGACAGCAGAAAAGATCAAGATGATAGGTATATTGCCCCACTACCTCGGTTGGAAAATCATGCAATATTAACAAGTAATTACATGATTGCTCGTAAGAAATTAGAAACAAAGTTGAAGAAAAGTGGGTTGTATGAAAAATATAAGAATATGTTGGAAGAATGACAGAAAGAAAACATTATAGAAATGTTAAAAATAGTAATGAAAAATGAAGGTCGCCATTTGCCACATAAAGCTTCAGCTACAGTAAAATGGTCTACTTTTCTTAGTAGTTGCTTACAAAAGACAGGTGTCAGTGGAGACATCATTAGAGTTTTTTTTACTTCAAATAGGTCTCAAACAAAAAGATAGAGATTATCTTAGGTTCCTATGGTACGATGTAGAGGACAATATTAAGACATTTCATCATTGCTGTGTTCCTTTTAGAGTGTCATGTAGCTATTTCTTGTTAGCAGTAGTAATTAAATACCTTTTGTGTACTGAGCTACTACACATAGTACATGGAAAAATATAAATTTTCTCTGTTTGTCAAGCGTTAGTAAGTTGAGACAGAATAACCAACTTATTAATGAATCCATTGATTTTTTTCTACTGCAAAATTTGATTCGAGATGTTGGAAATACACTGATCCAGACATTCCAGAAGACACTAAACCAACTTCTGGGTCTTGGTGCGAACTGTTTTAAAGTCATTTTCCGGTAGTTGTTACAAAACAAACAACAATTTTGACCGTTGCTCATCGGTAGTTCTATGTGATTGGTTTCAGGTGTCCAACTATTCTGTTTCTTAAGATTTTATTGCAAGAAACATAGATAAGTAAGGTCGAGTGGGATGTTGAAATCGACGATAACATTAAAAGCAGGTTTTTGAAATAGTATGAAAAATATAGAATATCTAACTGCAATAAGAATATTCAGGTGGATATTTAGAGGTGCTGCCCATAGAGCAGATTGGAGTGAAGTAAATGTACTGTTGATACAAGCAAAATCTAGAGCAGGTATTCTCAACCTTTTTTTTTATTCCGTAAATTTTTAACAATTTCAAAATTTGGCGACACAGGAACAATAAAATAAGTTTAAAAGAACTGTACTTACCTATAAAAGTGGTATATTTGATTCGACTCGGCGGAATAATTGAGTCGCCATAACAATAATGCCGACGATGCACTGTAATGATTGCAAAGTAAATACAAAATAATTTTTACTGTTAACATTTCTAAAATTTTGCGATACACTGCAAGAATTTGGCGGCACACAAAAGTGCTACGACACAATGGTTGAAAATCACTGGTCTAGAGTGTCACCTAACAAACAGAATACAATATCTAGATTAGAGCTTTTAGCAGAACTCATAGGTGTTAAATTGACAAAAACAGTAACTTAGTGTCTAGGTTCAGAAATTTCTACTTTCTAAGAGTGATTCATCAATAGTGATATCTTGGAAGCAAAGAAAGGAACAATGGAATGTGCTTGTTAGAAACAGGGTAGAAGAGATAAGAGTCTTGAGCTTATCTGATTCCTGGAAACATTCCTAGGGTTACAAACCCTGATGATCTACCAAGTAGGGGGTGTTTACCAAACGGCCTATAACTATATTCATAAAGCAGGTAATAATAATAGAGCTAAATGGAAAATTATTAATAAAAAAAAAGATGAATTGATAGAAATGATTCTCACTCAATTGATCTCACTGCAAATGAATTTAATTACTTTTTATAAATTCAGTCCAAAACATTAAAGATACAATAGACACTGCTGATAAGGATATATTGGTTGCTCCTATATTAAATTTTTCAGACACTAATGATTCGTTTATCTTTCAGGAAATTTCTTATATTTATTTACGTAATATTTTAACATCAATGAAATCAAAACATTCCAAGGATATTTATAATTTGAACATTTTGATTACAATAGTGGTCAATATAATTCTAACTCCATTAAAAAAATTAATAAATTGCTGTATTAGAACTGCTACTTTCATAGAATGATATTGCAAATTATCGTCCGATATCGTTATTACCAGTATTCTCAAAATTTTTTGAAACGGTTCTTAAGGATCAGATGCTAGTATATCTTGAAAATGAGGAATCATTATGTGGTCAACAATTTGGATACCGCAAAGGTTTATCTACAAACGATGCAGTTATTAGGCTAGTACTAAAGATTACTAAAGCGTTTGAAAATTGTGGTTATCTGCAGGCAGATTTCTATGATCTTAGTAAAGCTTTTGACTGTGTCAGTCATTCAATCTTGATAAAAAAAGGTGCACATGTTAGGTTTCGACCAAACACGTACCAATTTAATAAAATCATATTTAACGGATAGGACGCAGTCTGTTTATTACAATGGCGTGTTGTCGTGTACTGTAATCGTGTCCTTTGGAGTATCTCAAGGTTCAGTTTTGGGTCCACTATTGTTTTTGTGATTCATTAATGATCTGCCTTGCAACTTGACTAATACCAAATTAATTTTATATGCCGATGTTACTACATTGTTCTGTCAAAGTGAATCTATTGATGAACTTAAGATGAAAAGTAATGAATCCATAAGTGCAGCACAAAATTCGTTTCAACAAAACAAATTTTGCTTGAACAAGAACAAAACCAAGAAAATGTGTTTTTTCTTTAAAACGAGGGCTACCTGATAATAAATGTTCACTGTAATTTCAGGGTGTTACATTGGATGCAACCTTAAACTGGGACAAGCATTGCCAAGCTATATATTTTATAATTTTTTTAAAACTCTGTTTCTTTTGAGTTCATTATATCTAGTTATTTCGCAATGTTCCATTGTCATTTGTCTTATGCTGTGGAAGTGTGGGGTCACTGCTCTTCTGCAATAAGCATTTTTCGATTACAACATCGTGCCGTTAGGACAATGGCAAACTTAGCTTATAGGGATGATTGTCGCAGCTATTTTATTAAATTTTAACATTTCAAAGTATTTATATACTAAATTGTTTAATATATATATTACTGTGAAACCTACAAAAAGCCTCACCGGAGTAAAAAAAAATATTCGAGCCTCTTGAATTGGGCACCAAGATTTGCTGTGATTCTCGCCCTGTTGAATCTCTTCAGATAGTCGCCTTTTTACTCTTTCCGCCTCGGCTGCTCACCTAGTTAAAACTTTCATCCTCATTCATAAAAAAAACAAACACATTCCTACCACAAACATCAACGTTAACTCTATTTACATCAATATTCATAATACATTAAAATTTCAAAATTAACTTTCAGCATAAATTTCAGTATCATAAAATTTCAAGTTTAAATTTGTCATCAGTTTTAATTTGCATCCAGAATTAAAGTCCTGGTAGGATGCATACTAATTAAGTTACAATATGTGCAGACCTAAGTCTGAATAAAAGGGAGCATCTTCCACCCCTTTACGTTAATTAAACAGGTTAGTCTAATTGAGCTCAAAGACAGACCCAAATTTTCATCATAACCAAAATATAAACTGCTAAATACTCCTTTCTACTTAAACAAGAAAATTTCACCTTAAAATTAAAAATTTGTTGTTTGTACAAATTCACTACTGTCCATTTTTTTTCAAACAAATTATAAAGTTATTCAACACACACCAAAACATCAAAAATCGAACAACAAAGCATAAGTTACCTGAAGGTTAATGCACTCGTGGCTCCAATGTACATCGTCCTTTGTTAATCACACCATTCCAACTGGGTTATGTTTACGGCTTCTGATTCTGAACGCTTTTAAAATTTTCTACACCACCATTCATTTAAAAAGTTTCAGGGATTCTCAGGAACGCATCTATGTATATCTAAATCTTGTTTGTAGATCCAATCACGTTTACTAATAACATTTGATTATTAACAACCCCAAAAAATAGCACTGAAATTCATAATTCTTTCACACTATACCCAAAACTGCCTACTTTTGTTTATTCATTTATCGTTACTACTTTGGATAATTGGTACAGTAATACTCGCAAATATAACTAGACTTTATTACCTTGTATCTTCTTTTCTAAGTGCACTAATGCATAATAACTTGTATCGTAGCACGTAAAGAGCAAACTGTTTTAAAGTATTCAATAATCACCAAAATATAAGAGCAAACTGTTTAAAGTATTGAATAAAAATCGAAAATCTAAGAGAGCGAAACTCCTATAAACACGGGTTTATATACTAGCTCGCCTGCACGTCGGTTTTGTCCCGCGACGGCTAGTTTTTAGAATTTTGCATACTATGTTCCCTTTTCGACAGTCCGGCACAGCGATTCTATTAAATTTGAAGATGCGCCAGTTGAAAATCTAAGAAATTTTTCACACGGCACGCAACGCGTCTGCAAACAACTAATTAATTTTGTATAGAAATTGTTGTGTTTTCACCTCTCATATCTGCAACTTATTTTAACCCAATCGCAAACCCAGTGACGTTGCTCAAATCACGCCTTTTATTATCCGTGTCTCTGCCTTGCGCATTGTATCCGTCTTTTTCTAACCTGGCCTTAGTGGTGCAAATCGATATTCTTTACTATCGGTTATTTCAGTCCACGTGGATTCCTATGTTAATATAAGCTACGGTTTATCCGGCCGTTTGCAATATACGCAGAATCTGCATGTTTATCAGCTCGAATTTATTAGAATTTGACATTTAAAAATACGCAGGTGTTCAATCGTAATACTTTAAATAACACTTCTACGATTTGAATATTATTGAGTTTTTAAAAGCTTTTATGCATATTATATATTACTAATGGTTCAATTAACTCCAATTAAAATAATAATGAATGGCATTGACTTCTACCCTTTAATTTTTAGCGAATACAAATTAAATATTAATTATTATTTGTACATTTTGTTTAATACTCGTTACTTAAAACTTGAATTAATTAATATAAATTTTGCACGTAATTTCTATTTGTTTCTTGGAACAATTAAATTAAATACACGTTGAGCATTTTAATTCTGCTTCTTTTTATAGAAAGCGTCTAGTGAATAATTTAAATCTCTTATTTTTAATGAAACGAATAAATTTGTATGCTCCACGTTTTAATAACGCGTACCTTTTCCCAAAGCTTCCTTATACATGGTGATTAAAATTATTTGATGTAATTAATTAATTTTCTACCCTGGTCTAAATTTGAGTAATATATATATATATATATATATATATATATATATATATATATTATTCTACCCCTCTTTCTTTTACTTTTACTTTACTTTACTTTACTTGGGTTTTAACTATAGTCTTCCTTTTATTTTTATAAACTTTAAAATGTGCACACCTGATGCACTCCCGTACTTGCACCGCTTTGGTTGGTTCTTTTATTAAATATTTATTGCAATGCCTCGACTCTATAAAACTCTTAATCTCAGGGTATTCAAACTACTTATAGTGGATTCCGTTATAAGTAGATGTGCTACGTCCAACCAAAGTGCAATCTTTTGTTTTACTACTAAAATTGCTACTCTACTTTTGTATATGCCAAAATTTCTAATTAGATCAAAGTTACTATGTGCCAAATTAAAATTACAACCAAAATTTGTATGACTAATTTTTGACGTATTAAAGAATATGATTTTAAACACTCACCTGGTCTATATTCCGTCGATGCCTCGCTGACTGCTGGCACAAAATCCTAATTACCGTATACGTCTTCACAATGATGCTCTTGAATTTCCGTGCAGCTTCCAGGTGTCCTCGAATTTTAACTGTTTCCCAATATCTGAAATGATTAACCCAAATTTAGAATTTAGAAAATACCGTGTTACAACTTCCCCTGTACTAATCTCCAACTCGTATCCTTGTTTCCGCTCAATGCTCCTGCTGTCTTTAACCCGCTCCAATATCCAACTTTTAATCTATATAACCACTCGATGACCTTCTAACTTTTAACCACACTCCAATATCCAACTTCTAATCTGTATAACCACTCTCGATGACCTTCTAACTTTGAACCACACTCCAATATCCAACTTCTAATCTGTATAACCACTCTCGATGACCTTCTGCCTTTAAGACCACTCTCCAAATCCAATTTCTAATCGTCGCACAATCACTACTATTCCCTTTATAATTCCTATGCTTGTATCTTTTACCACTTTTCAATTAAACTCATTTTAAACAATTACTTTTATTTTCTTTTTCAAAATATCTGAATACAAATTAGCACAGCTCTGAAAACACGTCTTTTACAAAATTGGTTCGAAAATAATCTGCTTTGTTTACTCTCTAAGGCGACCATGTTAATTCTCTACTAGCCTACTACATCTTAAAATTCATCACAAATAGTTAAGTCCGTGTC
Source organism: Platerodrilus igneus (assembly GCA_036346225.1). Taxonomy (NCBI): domain Eukaryota; kingdom Metazoa; phylum Arthropoda; class Insecta; order Coleoptera; family Lycidae; genus Platerodrilus; species Platerodrilus igneus. The sequence goes on along the minus strand of JARFIW010001393.1, from coordinate 772,732 downwards.
GCACATACCATAGTTCATGTCTTTTATACAGTTTCATAATCACATTAAATTCTAATATATGTCCTAAATCTTTACATTCAACCAATCACATTTTACGATGTTTTAACTAATAATTTTGGGTTTACAAATATTGTCCAAAAGTTGATTCTATAGAAAATGAAACCAAAATAATTTACACTTGACCCTGGATGCATGTTGATAGTGAACATTCACAGACGCATCCGGCTTTTGGACGGCAAATGTACTTTCAAAGGCTTTTAAAATTCAACTCGGTATAAACCCTTGAGCATTTCACATCTTACTACGCCACTTAGTCATTTTAAAATTTCCTTTTGGCACTGAATTTCAACTACTATATTTGAATGGTATTTTAGTGTACATAAAATACGGCAAACATACATTTTTAAGTATATGTGATCGATTATGTGGATTATTTTTGTTTGGCATATACTATCTTGTACTAAACAACCCTTATAACTCTTAGTAGCTCCTTAGACATTATATTGGCCCCACTGATTTTGAATGAAATTGGAAATTGCGTCGGCTTTACTCTTTCCTGGTGTGCATAATTTCTAGTTTTATTTAAAATCAAAACCCCTCTCTCACCTTTCTACTAAAACCCCCTCTTCGGATTCCTACATATTTTAATTATTCAACCCTATTTTTAATTCTCAACATGTCTGTCTAACTATGCTACATACTAACCTACCTTATAAACTAAAATAAAACTAAACCTTCCGTCGCATGAACTATATTACAACTATTCTACTAAACCCTCTTCCTGTACAACCTTATATGGGTATAGATTTTCCAAGTGAAAACGCCCACGATATTCCCCCGTCATAGTAGCTAATTCAAATGTGTTTCCTTCCGCAAAACTACGCGTAATCTTGTACGGCCCTTCATACGGAAACAACAACTTCGCGCAAATGTTCCTGTCACGGTTCGAAACTCTTAACCTTTTCACCACCACCATATCTCCTATTTCAAAAGTCGTCCTTTTTTTGATCCTGCTACACCTCCGCTCGATATCCCTACGCTGCATCCTTTCGATCCTACGTCTAACGCTGCCCAACAACTCTGTGATGTCTTGTACCTCGACTTCTTCCCTCCATGGCCTAGCTGGTATAATACTCCGAATCAATGTTATCGGACACGTTTTTGTCACTGAACTCGGTACACAATTCATGAAATTTTCAATCTGCGGCAGATATCTAACCCATCTATTATGGTGCTCTTGCGTTGCTAACCGTAGATATTTTATTACCTCCGTATATATCGTTCGCATGGATTTGCTTTCGGATGCCGTATACTGCTGAATGACACCTTAATGTGCTACACTTCGTTTACAGTTTTACCTGGTCGGTAATGCAGTTAACAAAATGTTACGCTTAGATTCTGGTACATTGAAATGGCGATAGATGGCTCTTAAAAGCCGGTAATACAATTACCAAAGTTCATAAGATACACATGACGTCACTGATAATTTATATTGCGCCATAATTAAGAGAAGGTACATAAAATTTAAACAATAAAATTAGATAATCTACTCACGTAAAGGATCAGCTAACCGGCAGGAAATCCGCCACCGTAACCTCGGCATCGCTGCTGGTAGAGTTGGACATCCAAATTATCTCGGGTCATGGTCCAGGGTCATCTTCGTTCCTATATGCAGTGGAAGACGGGAATAGGGAATTAAGGAAAGATACTCAAGATAAGGAAATCTACATAATAAGATAACACGATACCCGCACGACTGTTCACTTCAAAGTTCGGCGTAAAAAGCCACGTTTCCGCGCGAGAACCGCGGAACTCCCTACTCTTTGTAGCATTGCCTTACCCCTATGGGGATAATTCACACTTGCCAATTGCACTATTGTGACGTGCGGAAGCCCCGCCCAGTTCATTTAAAAATGTTCGCGCGTCTTGCGTATTTAAAATTATGGCGGAAGCTTCCGCACATTCAAAAACTGAACTAACATAAAATGTTAAAGTGCAAATTCAGTTTGCACGTAACAATCGCGACAAAGCCACAAAAGAAAAACTTAAAAAGAAAAGTCTGTTAGCACAGTAACAGCTTAAAATCTAAGTCCTTACTACCCTACATAAACCCTAACTTAAAACCTACAAAATGTTTATATAAGGCGCCACCTGGTTTTCGACCGATAACACGTCTACCGAAGTACCAGGAACGGAATAGGTAGCCCGATAGTCTGTGACTACACTACTTACCGACAGCACAAATTTGTCGGGAGCATGAAACACTGCTTAAACTAACACGGGTGCGACAAGTCGCCTAACCTATCTAAACCTATCTAAACTTATCTAACTAAAGCTAACATATAGTTCTTATATGCAAACACACATGAGTGTCGCATCAAACTATTCTTCTTTTTGGCAAGAAGTGCCCAAATTTAAAAAGTTCATGAGAGTGCGTCACTTGCACTCTAGCAAATTTTGTTTCTGGTACTTTGGTTTCCTCCGATGCACATTTAACTTGTCCATGACACAGTTGTGAATCCACAAATTTACCAAAAGTACCGCCTACTAAATCCTTATATGCTAACCTGACAAATTACATTTCTAAATCGGGTTAGCTTTTTCACTTAAATTTCAGAAAGATAATTCCACGTCTGGTCATATATACCACACGTTAGGACGATAAAAGATAAGATAAGATCTCAAATTGATGTTAAAGATAATAGATAAGGTAAAGATATTAAGCTTAAGTTGTTATCCTCAAAGGAAATGAATAAGATAACGGTATTAAGCTTTAGTTATTATTTGAGATACTCGATAAGATAACACGATATTAAGTTAAAGTGATTATAAGAGATAGTAGGTAACATGAATTTAAACAGAAGTTATTGCTCAAGATAACCGGTAAGATAAGCGACATAACTCGAAGTTATTCCTAACGGTAGTCGGTAAGATAACGATAAATTAAACCAAAGTTATTACTAACGGTAATCGGTAAGATAACGATACTAAACTAAGGTTATTACCAAAGGTAATCAATAAGATAACGATAAATTAAACCAAAGTTATTACTAACGGTAATCGGTAAGATAACGATACTAAACTAAGGTTATTACCAAAGGTAATCAATAAGATAACGATATTAAACCTAAAGGTATTGTCAAAGATAATAAAGAAGACAAAGATATTGGCCTAGTTATTACCCAAGACAATGATAACAACAAAAGAGTGGCTCCAGTAGAGCCGTTTAAATGGGATTGACCCGTGCCCTCCAAAAAGAGAAACCTGTGAGGCAGGTCCGTTCGTAAGAACAGCACGGGGGACCGGCAAAGACCTTTGGGTGCATTCCTGCACCCAGTGTTGATCGATATCGGTGAAACTATTCACCCGATATCCATGCGGTATATAACGATATGCGATATACACATTCACTCACACATTCACACACTCGTACATACCTTCACTGCCAGAGCCCATGCACTGACAGCGGCACCGCATGACCCCACGAAAGATTCGCAGAGACATGGTCCAGGTGTCTGTGAAAACCTCCCGCACAACCACACGGTGACTAACAGAAAAGAAAAGGTAGTAGAGATAGGAAAGGTAAAAAGAAGGAGGTTGGTTTTGAAGTGCATAAGAGGCACCTCTAGGTAGAAGAAAGAAGAGGAAGGGCTCGCATTGAGCAAAAGCGACAGAGGAAAGGTGGATAGCAAAGCGCTACTCAACCAGCAAGTGTGGTCAGTAGCTCGGAATGAGGGAACATCATTCTTATGAGGCAGACGGGTGTTCCGGGACAAGAACAGGTCCACCGAGAGAAGAATAAGGCATAGCGGAGATAGCGGGTTAAGAAAAAGTATAGTTTTTGGACAAGCGTCCGAGAGAAAGTAGAGAATTGTCCCTATAAAACACAGCGTAGTCTGAAGGACCACCTGCGATATTAATCCGACAAGATAAGATATACACATTTTTAAAATTCACTAGACTCCTAAGAGAACTAGTACGATAATTTTCCTAACGAGTGCTTCAACTACGATAAGAAAATCAGACAAAAGTTGACACAACAACTTACAAGTATCATTACAGATACAAACACACAAAAACAACTGTTTTAAGGTAGTTTTTTAAATCGGTAGCACCCTAAACACACAAAAATGCCCAATTATAAGCAGTTAAATACAGATACACTGTCCCCATATGCTAAAACAACCGAGAATTTAATAAGATAACAATAAGAAGCGATAGCGTCTCACCACAAAGTTCAATAAAAAATAACGAAAAAAATGTTTATAAGTTATCTAGATTTAGTAGAAAAAGGAAGGAATAATGTTGTAGTATAATGATGTAGTATAATGTGGGCGATTGCAATAATTCAGAAGAAAAACACACGGAATAGATAATCCTAGCTTTTGCAACTGCGAATATGAACTATTTCTTTCAATGGCATAGACTGCGCATGTTCTATGTGAGCCCAAAGAAGAAAGCATTCACTCAACATCAGCCAAAACCAGTCATAAAAATTCAATGGGTTATTTCAACCAAAGTTACGACAATTACCATTCAATTAAACCATATAAGAGAAATACTAAAGACCGAACAATATGTAGTAGGAAAATTTCAAGGGTTAATTAAATAAAACGACAGAGCTATATTGGGGGGGGGTGTAGAGGATGAAGTGATATATATCTAACGGTATGGTGAAGGAAAAGTCAACCAGAAGAAAAGATAGCTAAATTAAGGTAAGTAAAGTTAACGTGTAAGAAATTATATACTATATGAGAGAAGGAATAAGTAATTAAAGATACTAATTGAGGGTGAGAACAAAAATATTAGGTAAATCGTGAGGAGAATGGGGCATGAAAACTTAATTAGCATTTGGGTCGGCAGAGAATAGCTTAAGGTCTTTAATATGCCACCTGCCTTGGCGTTTTCCTTCAGTATCCTGAAGTTCATAGATAAGGGGACTAATAACACGTGTGACTTTACAAAGAATGAATTTAGGGGCCAATTTTGAAGAAAATTTCTTAGATGCATCCGATAAGACATAGTTCTTTTCCAAACTTGTTCGCCCAAGGCAAAGGAAATATTTCGCTTACATAAGTTATAATGGTCCTTACTCTTTTCGTAAGCTTTTAACAAATTTTTCTAACGTCGTTAAAGATAGAAGGTAGTGACTGTTGGTCCTTGTCCCAACGTACTTTATCGTCAAATTCAATTACGTTAGTATCGTCAGGCACTAAACCATAGTAACTCCCATCGATTGGGGTATATCTTCCAAAAACAAGAAAAGACGGAGTGAATTGGGTTGTTCGTGTTTAGATGTACGCAAAAGCTTGAGCAATTTCAAAGATATGTTCATCCCATGTAGTATGGTCTGAATCAATATAAGACGAGATAGCGGTAATTAACACTCGATTTACTCTCTCGGTAGGGTTTACTTGGGGTGATATTTTGCGTTAAACCAAATTTTTGTACTTTGTAACTTTTAACGAAATTCTGAAAATCTTTAGAGATAAATTGTGCACCATTGTCACAAAGAATAATCTGGGGACACCAAAGATAAGAAAGACATTCTGTTCTAGGAATTTAATTATTGCAGCGGAGGTAGCTTTACGTAAGGGTTGCACCATAACAAATTTAGAAAACCAATCGGTAACAACTAAAAGATATTGATTGCCTCTTTTCGATCGAGGAGAGGTCCTAATAAGTCAAGCGATATTAATTGAAAGGGATAAGATACACGCTTAAAGTTACCCATTAAACCAGGGCGAGCGTCTTGTGAACTCTTATGAGAACCACAAATTTTGCAGCTTTTAATGTAGCGACAAACAGATTGCTTAAGTGTGGGCCAGTAATACAATTCAGATATTTTCGCGAGAGTTTTGTAACACCAAGGTGTGCAGCTAAGGGATCGTCGTGACATAATTTGAGCACCTCACTGCGATTTGCAGTGGGCACAACGAGTTTCCATTCAGGTATATTCGATATTTTATGTGGGGACGAGGATACAAATTTATACAGTCTATTATTAGTTACTCGAAAGGTAGGAAATTTGTCGGGATTATCGGAAACTTTTCTAATCATATTGAGGTACCAGGTATCCAGAATTAAATTTGGAAGGTTAAGAGAAAAACATCTCGAGATAACGCATCAGGTACGATATTTAATTTGCCAGGCCTATGCCTAACGTCAAAAGTAAATTGAGATATACGCAAGTTCCATCTTGCCAAACAACCTGCGAGTTATTTTAAATTATTAAGCCAAGTGAAAGCTACAAACATTAGGTACATTGTCAAAGCAGTAACGTGACCAGCTCTCAGATATACGTGAAGTTAAACGATTTTAAAGACAATTTTAAGGCATTCAAAGAGATTCAAATCGATATGTAAAAAGACAACAACAATAGACATTGTATAAAGCATATTTTTACTGGGATGGGAAGTTCTCATTTGAGTTCTTTCCAACCCGATAAGAAAAAATTTCAACATCATTATTAAAAAAAAAGATTTACAAATCAAAGCGACGACTTACCAACCGAATCCTCGTCTAGATTTAAGTAACGCGGAGCGACCAACCCTTGGGTCTCGTCTTGACTTATTTACCACTGGACGACCAAATTCGACAGTAAACCTCGCTTAATAGATGTTACGGTAGGTCGTTGAAATATCAATAACTAAAAAAATATATGCAATTAGACAAAATTTAACTTGCTACATGAAAGAAAAATTCCACGACACCTATATAAATATAAAGGTATACCAAATTTTGGAATGTTCTTTCAAAATTGCAAAAGTTATCCAAAAGTATCGTAAATGAGTTTAAATGATAACGTTAACGGAAATTTCTTTACTTTAATATTCAAAGGTACAGATATAAAGAAATGCCTTTCATTACAACAATTTAAAAGGTAAAAATATGATAATTTCGTTATTATAGGTAAGGCACAAACCTTTATAAAACGCATTTTTGGTTATGCTGGTTAAACCATAGAAGGAAAAAGTTTCAAAGCTATCTCCAAACAAGATAAACGTTACAGCTATTTTAAGTTAATATGGTATGGTATTTAGGGGAAGAACTTGTTAGAAACGTCACCGATAAAGGATAATTTGCAATGTTAAGGCGTTAATCGATAAACACACTAAACAAACACATTTAAGGTATATGGAAACGAAATCAATGTTCAGTTAAATACATATTTTATAGATAATGACAGAAAGGCCTTCCAAATAGAGAAAGGATGGAGGTGATATGTTATTTAACCTATAAGGCAACAAGGTATAGTTAAACACTTCTTAAAAGATATCATAGCAATTTATTTCACCCAGTGTTTTTTTAAACACAAAATTTTCATGTAAAGGGATAAACCATAATGCAGTTTTTTAGAAAGTAACATAAAGGACAATGTATTTAAGTTTCAAAAAACGGGCTTTTAAGGTTAGGAACCAAACAAAGATATTTTAATAGGTAATTTTACAATAACTGTATTTAAAGATATCTAATTAATGTAAATAATTATTTGTATACTTACATGGATAAAAGTAGAGTTCTTTAAGTGAAGAAGCTATTAATGCATTGTATCCTTATAAAGGAAATTATTCTAACCTAAAAACAAAGAAGAAGCCCCACGTTGGGCGCCATCTGCTACACTTCGTTTACAGTTTTACCTGGTCGGTAATGCAGTTAACAAAATGTTACGCTTAGATTCTGGTACATTGAAATGGCGATAGATGGCTCTTAAAAGCCGGTAATACAATTACCAAAGTTCATAAGATACACATGACGTCACTGATAATTTATATTGCGCCATAATTAAGAGAAGGTACATAAAATTTAAACAATAAAAATTAGATAATCTACTCACGTAAAGGATCAGCTAACCGGCAGGAAATCCGCCACCGTAACCTCGGCATCGCTGCTGGTAGAGTTGGACATCCAAATTATCTCGGGGTCATGGTCCAGGGTCATCTTCGTTCCTATATGCAGTGGAAGACGGGAATAGGGAATTAAGGAAAGATACTCAAGATAAGGAAATCTACATAATAAGATAACACGATACCCGGCACGACTGTTCACTTCAAAGTTCGGCGTAAAAAAAGCCACGTTTCCGCGCGAGAACCGCGGAACTCCCTACTCTTTTGTAGCATTGCCTTACCCCTATGGGGATAATTCACACTTGCCAATTGCACTATTGTGACGTACCGGAAGCCCCGCCCAGTTCATTTAAAAATGTTCGCGCGTCTTGCGTATTTAAAATTATGGCGGGAAGCTTCCGCACATTCAAAAACTGAACTAACATAAAATGTTAAAGTGCAAATTCAGTTTGCACGTAACAAATGTGTGCTCGATTTAACCCGTTCCTAAATCTTTGGTTGTTAAAATAAGTTGCGTTGTCTACCAAAATCCTTTCCATTCTCCCTACCTGGCTTCCAAATTCTTTAATCGACTGTAAAGCATGCACCGTGTTGCTTTGCCTGGCCGGAAATAATTTAACAAATTTTGAAAAAACGTCCACCATTACTAATATGTGCCGATACCCCTGTTCACTCGTAATCAGGTTGCTTAAGTAATCAATAGCTACCAATTCCAATGGTCCGCTCACGCTCACACTCATCGGTACATTCTGCAACACCACGTTCTTGTCTTTCCCTAAGATACAAATTTTGCAACGATTAATCCTTTCCTTCACTACTGCGATATCGTTCCGTGCATAAAATGCCTCCCTGAATACCAAAAATGTTTTTCTTATACCGATATGTCCAAAATTTAAATGAATTTCATCTATAATCTCCACAGCCGCGTCTCTGGATACCACTACTAGCTCTGCCTCACCTATCCTTTTTACTACGAACTGCCCTACGATGGTAAATCCACGGTACTCCTCCACATTCTCGCCTGTTAATCTCTCGCGGATCGAGCTCACCTCACTATGCCTTTGCGTTTCCATTAACTTGGCATTTGTCCACCGACCAACATCCCTGAACTCCTGCAAAGCAACTAAACAATCCTTCACATCTGTATTTTTTTCACCTGCGGTCTGCTTAGAAAATCCGCCGTCACATTCTCCTTGCCTGGTTTGTGCTTGATTTCAAAATCGTATTCCTGTAATACTAACGCCCATCTGTACAACCTGCTGTTTAGAAACTCCTTTTTCTTCATAAATGTCACCACCGTGTTGTCGGATTCTATTAAAAATTTGTTACCTAGCAGATAAAAACGCAACTTTTTCACTGCATATACGATCGCCAACATTTCCTTCTCTGCCGTTGCATATCTGGTTTCGCAGTCTTTTAATACCCTCGAAATAAATACAATTGGTACCTCAGCTCCGTCCTGGATCTGCACCAACTCAGCCCCTATCGCATATTTTGACGCATCCGTTCTTAAAATAAATTCGTCTTTGAAATTCGGATATTTTAATGACAACTCTTTATAAAATGCACTTTTCAACTCCTGGAACGCCTTTTCTCGATCAGCAGTCCATTTCCATCTTTCATTTTTCTTCAATAAACTCACCAACGGCACGCACAACTCAGAATATCGCGGTATAAATCGTTTATAATAATTTAGAACCCCTAAAAACCCCCGCAATCCTCTCACGTTCTTTGGTTGAGCAATATTTTTCAACTCGTCCAACCTTTTATTACAAATTTTCATCCCATTCTCACTGATTTCAAACCCTAAATACATTCCGCGACCGTATGTTCAACAGTACAGTTCTATGTGAATTCGTTGAGATAAAATACGACCTCGGAAATAATAAGTGATAAAACCAAAACAGGTATTGTTTTCTAAACATTCCTCTTCCTTTTATTACAGCTATATTAAATAAACCTAACCCAAACCATTTACCAAAACTACCTGAAATGTATCCTTTACAAACAATAACACCCTCAACCATAAATCATTCAACCAGCCAAACAAAAAACCCACTCACCCATCAGACAATAAAAGAAGGGACATATTCGAATGCAGTAAAAGCAATGCACCAAATAAACAAACATCTGCAAGCAGTTTCCCGTCAAAAGAAAATGCTATTATATTAAATTCATTGCCAAACACGAAGTTAGAAGATTATTTAAATGCAATCACGGAAATAATAGATCCTAAAAATATAATCTTTGCATCAAGAATAGCAAATAACCGGATCTGTATTTATTTAAATACAAAAGAAGACGCTGACCAGTTTGTAAACAACTATCCTAATATAACAGTAAATAACACAGAAGTGGAAATTCGTAAATTACTTACGCCGACCATAAGGGTGGTTATTTCAAATGTTAGCCCATCCATACCACACAATATAATAGAAGACTCACTTATTAAGCTAAATATAACTTTAACAGGCAAGATGTCATTTATAAAAGCTGCTTTATCAGATATAAAATTTAAGCACATACTTAGCTTTCGTAGACAAATCTATGTTAAACAAACTGCAAATTTAAACATCCCAGAATCAATAATAGTATTATTTGAAGAAACCCCCTACAGACTATTTTTATCTACAGAAACATACTGCTATACATGTAAACAAACCGGCCATTCAACCTCAAGCTGCGAGGAACACAATATACAGAGTGAAACAAAACAACCTGAACAAATAACAAACCTAAATGAAACAATAAGAAATAAAAGACCAAATCAGTCATCTGACAGTACACCTACAGAAGAACTAAATGTAACTGACATTGAACATCAAATAAGAGAAGCAACACAAAAGAAAAAACAAGAAACCAACCAAGAATCAACCCTGTCGAATTTATCACAAACCAAACGGACAAACAAAAAACAAAAAAAGGATCCTACAATTAAACAAGAAGAACTTGGAACAAACTGAATCCCCAAAACACAATACAATAAAGGAAATCATAGAAAGTGATCCAGCCAAATACATTATCTCATTCGACGAATTTCAGGACTTTCTAGAAAACACGATCGGAACACAAAAAATACTACAATTAAGTAAAAACTATACCAAAGATACAAACCAACTCATACAAATGATGCATGAAATCCAAAACAATACTGATGACAAAAAAATTAAAACAACAATAACAAGAATAACTAAAACAATGGAGGAACAACAAATTGAGTCAGAAATGTCTGATTCCTCAGTCGATAATCAATAATATGAACATCATCCAATGGAATTGTAATGGACTTCAATCCCATAAAGCTGAATTCCAAAATTAATTGAAGAAACACAACCTCATTACATATGCTTACAAGAAACACACTTCAAAGAACACCAAAACATAAATACATACAATTTTATACAATATCGCAAGGACAGACTAAACACACATATAGCTAGCGGAGGGGTGGCAATTCTAGTAAACAACAAAAAACATATAGAGGAAATACCTAACAACAAACTTAGAAGCAATAGCTATAAGAATCTTGACACCAAATAAAACAAAAGTAACCTTATGTAATATATATCTACCACCACAACCAAACTGCAATCAAGAGTCCATTGAACATTTATTAAAACAGTTACCCCCTCCGATCATTATACTAGGTGACATAAACGGGCACAATATAATATGGGGTTCCCAACAAACTGACAAAAGAGGAAGAATGATAGAGAAAATAATAAATGAAAACAATTTCATCATACTAAATGACAACTCATCAACACATTTTTGCTCAAAATCAGGTACATTTTCAAATATAGACCTAACGATTTGTGACCCAAAAATTACACCAAATCTAGAATGGAAAGTAATTCAAAATCTATATGGTAGTGACCATTTTCCTATACTTATTAGCTCACAAGAAAGTCATACAAACCTCAAACCCCATACATCATACTCAAAATGGAGAATAGAAGAGAATAAGTGGCCCCAATTCCAAACATTGCTAACCAACAATACCAAAAACAAACAATATTCCAGCATAAACCAAAACATAAACGAAATCATAGAATCTTTTAGCCAAGACATAATAAAAACAGCCAAACAAACATTCACGTTATCCAATAGAAACAATAAAAACAGTACCATGGTGGAATAAGGAATGCGAAAAAGCAAGCAAAGACAATAAAAGAGCGCTATACAAATATCGGAAAAACAAAACATAGAAAACCAAATAGAACTTAAAAGAACAAAAGCTATTAGCAGACGTACAATAAAACAGAGCAAGAAAAAGCATGGGAAAACTATGTTTCCTCCATAACCTGTGATACGCCTGATAACCAAATTTGGAACAAAATAAAAGCAATTAAGGGATAAATAACATCCCACGTGCAACAGATGTAATATTAATAGGAACCACCAAAATTATTTTAGACCCCCAAGAAATAGCAGAAAAATAGCAGACGAATTTGCCAAAATATCTAGCAATTCAAATTATAATAAAGACTTCAATACAATAAAACAAATACAGAAGACAATCAAATTATCAAAATTGAAGAACAAAACAACCCATTAAACAAATCCTTTACAATGGACGAACTAGAAAACAGTATTTCACAACAAAAACAAAAAAGTTCAGGGCCAGACCAAATAATTCCAGAAATGATCAAACACCTACCAGATAAAAATAAGAAACACCTACTAGACATATATAACTTCATATGGAACAACAATGTATACCCTATAGAATGGAACAAAGTCATTACAATACCAATATTAAAACCATCAAAAGATAAGACAAACCCAGCAAATTATCGACCTATAGCACTGTCAAATGTATTATCAAAAATAATGCAAAAAATGGTAAATAAAAGGCTAATGTGGTATATAGAAAATAATGACATATTAAGCAATACCCAAGCAGGTTTTAGGACAGGCAGAACAACAACAGATCAAACACTTAAACTAAAAATAGAAATAGAAAAAGCGTTCGAACTTAAACAACATCTAGTAGCAATATTCTTAGACTTACATAAGGCATATGACACCACTTGGAAATATGCGATAATACAAACACTAATAGAACATAACATACAAGGAAAAATACTACACTACATAAAAAACTTCCTGGAAAACCGTTCTTTCCAAGTCAAAACAAATGGATGCTTATCAGAACCAAGAAAGCAAGAAAATGGAGTTCCACAAGGGGAAGTACTTAGCCCCACACTATTTCTGTTAATAATAAACAAAATAACAAAAATTGTGAAGAAACCAACACAAATACTGCTTTTTGCTGACGACATAGTATTATACCACAAAGGCAAAAACATCAACACAATACAAACAAATCTACAACAAAACATAACCGAAATAGAAAAATGGGCAAAAGAAATAGGTTTCACATTCTCATCCACAAAAACAAAAGCAATACATTTTTGCAGAAAAAGAAAACAACATATGGATCCAAAACTTCTAATAAACAAATCCCAAATAGAATATACAGATAACATCAAATTTTTAGGCATCTACTTTGATAAAAAATTAACATGGAGAAAGCACATAACAGAATTAAAAAAGGACTGCAACAAAAGATCAATATCTTAAAAATGCTCTCGAATACAGATTGGGAGCGCACAAAACAGCTATTAAAGATATACACAACTACCATCAGATCAAGACTTGATTACAGTTGTATCACATACAGCACAGCCAAACCTTCTAATATAAACCAATTAGACACCATTCAAAACACAGCTCTCAGATTAGCAACAGGTGCCTACAGAACAAGCCCAGTCAATAGTCTACAATGTATAGCAAATATACCACCTTTATGGATAAGAAGAAATAAATTGAACCTAAAATATATTGCAAAACTAGCATCAAACCAGAAAATAGAAGCAAACCAGGACATCTTTAAAATTAAATCATGTAACACAAGATTAGATACCAGTACTCCAACAGCCGTAACATAAAAACATAATGAAACAAATAAAACTATCCCTACCTGAAATCCTTCCACAATATTTACCTATATTCCCACCATGGACTAGAAAACATATAACGACAAATGTATCACTATCAAATTATTCAAAAACATACAAGCAAAGCTCAGTATCATCAACGATTTAAAGAACTAAAGGAACAACACAAGAGACATGAATTTATCTACACAGATGGGTCGAAAAACTACCAACAAGTAACTGCAGCTGTACTCAGACAAGATCAACAAATCCAAATAACACTACATCCATATAGCAGCAGCTATACAGCAGAAAAAGTAGCAATTTTAACAGCCATCCAAGATATAACATCAAACCCAACACACACCAAATATGCAATATGCACAGACTCTTTAAGCACTATTAAATCACTCGAAAAATGGTACACAACAGATCCAATAACGAACAACATACATGATGCTCTACACAAAACAACAGAAGAAACCGGAACTGAAATAATACTGATTTGGTCTCCAGCCCACGTTGGAATCCAAGGAAATGAAGCAGTAGATAAACTGGCTAAACAACGAATAACTAATACCAACACCCAACTCAAAACTCCAATAACAGACATCTATGCAATTATCTCAAGCAAAATAGACAAAAAATGGGAAGAAACCTGGAAGAACACCCAAAATAACAAGCTTAGACAAATAAAACCAAAAACCGAACCGTATGCACACATCCCAAAATCAAGAAAACAACAAATAGTATTAACAAGATTAAGAATAGGACACACTGCATATACACACAACTACTTGATGACAAAAGAAGCTCAACCTGTATGTGAACAATGTAAAACAAACCTAACAGTAGAGCATATCCTAACGAATTGTGAAAAATATCAACAAAAAAGGCTCAAATACAACATACAACAAGATGTACAAACTATCCTGAGAGACACACCCAATATTGAACCACTGCTGAACTATCTTAAAGACATAGAAATCCTACATCGTATATAAATTATATAAAAGATAACATATTTGTACCATAGATTATAAATAATACCTCCAACCTCCGCTAATAACTGTAAAGGTGGAAGCGGATAAAAGTGAAAATAAAAAAAAAAAAAAAAAAAACCCTAAATATGTAACTTTGTTCTTGAACAACTCGCATTTCTCCACGTTCAACTTCAAACCCCCTTCGTCCAGCCTCTGGATCACCTTTTCTAAATGCTCCAAGTGTTGTTGTTCGTTCCTTGAAAAAATCAACAAATCATCCACATAGTGCGAACAGAAACATTCATACTCATTAAACAGCTTCTGCATGGCCCTTACAAGTGCTGCTGAAGAACTACTTAACCCAAACGGAACTACAGAAAACATGTAAATCTCTCCTTCAATACTAAACCCTGTAAACTTCTTACTGTCTTCATGCAACGGAATTAACCAAAATGAATTTTTTAAATCTAATTTACTGAAAAACTTCATCTCATACACTTTGTACAACAAATTATCCAACCCTTGTGGTTGTTCATACTGCGGTTTCGCAATCGAATTCAACTTCCTCGCATCCAAACAAATCCTTATATCCCTTTTATTGGGTTTAGGAACAATAACTACCGGGTTCACATATTGAGTTTTCGCTGGTTCTATTATTCCATCTCGTAACATCTTGTTAATCTCGGCTTTAACCCTATTTCTAATAGCAAACGGAATTGGATACACCTTTGTATTAAACCCGTTGTCTTCCGTGACCTCTAACTTATGCATGTATCTCCTCGCCAATCTTGGCTCTTCATTGAATAACCCTACATACTTATTAAATAATTCTTCTAACTTCGCCTTTATCTCAATACTCACTTTTCCAATCTGTTCATCCTTAATTAATCTCACAAACATATTACATAATCGTACTTTAACCTGTCTATAATCACTTGTCCTATCCATTCCTAATCCCGACTTATCTATATTATCTCCATTCCTATATTCCTCACTAACCGTAGACACCATCCATAACTTATCTTTATCAAAAATTCGAATCGACCTATCCTTACCATCTATATTCACTCCAAAATCCTCTATAAAGTCCATTCCTAATATGAAATCTATATGCAACCCCTTTGTAATTAAAAATTCTGCCTCCCCTGCATTTTTATCCCCTACAAATATCGGTACACGGATGATCCTATAAATCGTAGTTAACTTTTTATTCATAGCCGACCATAGATTAACCCCATCAATCGCTTCTATTCTTCCTTTTAAAAAATCAGCATGTTTTATCACTACCCTCTCATCTACCAGCGACAACTGTGAACCACTATCAATTAAAGCAACATATAAACACTCATTTAAACTAATATTAATGAACAAAAGGTTCTTTTTTTTCAAATTATAATTATTTACTAACAAGTCTTTTAAACTATAAACCACGTCGACCTTTAATCCTTTACATTTGTTCTCCCAAAAATTTGCGTTTTTTTTTTCTAAGGGTGCCTCGTGTATCTGCATCACTTCAATTTGATCCGTGTCCTGAGTCCTTGCGTTGGTCGTTATATGGTGGACATTCGCGTCCCTGTCCGTCCGGCTATATCCGTTCTGGGTTCCTCCTCCCGTCGTCCGGCCGTCATCCGCGTTGTCGTCGTGCGGTTGCCTGTTTTGTCTTGGTATGTCGTTCTCCCGGTGTTCCCTATTGTAGTATGGTCTCCTGTTTCCGTCGTGTCCCCAGTGATTTCGGTTTCCGTGGTTAAAATAGTCCTGTCGGTAGCTGGGTCGATGTTCGTGATGGAAATTGTCCTGTCTATGGTTGGGTCGCTGTTCGTGATACGTATGTCGTGTGTTGTCATCCCTATGACCCCGGTGTTGATCCCAATGACTAGTCCGTGTTTTTGTCTCCAGTGCCGTTGCCAAATCGAAGTTTGTCATGACGCCTAAAAATTTCCGTAGTGTTTTTACATTTAGTAATACTTGTCCTGTGAGTAGTAATACCATGTCGTCCGCGCCCAATTTCGGTGTCAAGTGCTGTGTCTGTCCCTGCAATTGTACCCGTGTAATTTTAGTCTCATCTACGCGGTCTACGTTGTCTTGTAATTCCGTCCTTCGTTCGTCCTCTGTCCGCGACTCTGCAAATTGGTCTGTTAATTCCGTGTGTAGTTCCGCGTGTGAGGTCTTAACATCTGTCCGTGACTGTTCGGTTTTGTCTGTTAGGTCCGTTTGTAGTTCTGTATGTGTTTCTGCAGTCTGGTCTGTTAACTCCGTTTGTTTCTCCGTGTGTGATGTCTTTACCTCTGTCCGCGACTGTTCAGTTTTGTATGTTACGTCCGTTTGTAGTTCCGTGTGTGACTCTGTAATTGTGTCAGTCAAACCTGTTTTTAGTTCCGTGCGTGTCGTCTTAATCTCTGTCCGCCATCCGTCAATTAGGTTCATTATTTCCGTGTGTGCTTCTTTTCGTTCCTTCTGTGAAGTTTCAAATTTTTTCGATAGTTCCGCCTTCAGTTCCGTGTTTGAAGTTTCAAATTTGTTCGTTAAATTTGTATTTGACTGTTCAACTTTTTCGTGCAAACTCATTATGAGTCGTATTAGGTCCTGGGTTCCGGCGGTTTCTGCAACTCTTACCTCAGGTGCCGTCGCCTGGTCCTTGTCCATGTCTGTCGCCTCCGGGTCAGTCTGCCTTGTCTCCGTCTCCTGGATGTCTCCTCCTGCGTCTAATTCTATGTCCTGCGTCCTATGTTCATCGTTTAGTGTCGTGATTTCTGCTTCAATTCCGTATATCAGTCCCGATCTCGTAATCCGTTTCATTGCTGGGTCCGTCATCTCTGCAGCCTGTCTTTGAACTTGTATGCCTGAAAATATCTAACTACTGGCCCCACCTAATCTCAAGCTCCCGTATCCTACTACTATTTCTGTCTAATTTCAACTCAATCTAGCCTTTTTTCAGCCCCGCGTTGGGTTTGCCACATATATTCTACCCCCTCTTTCTTTTACTTTTTACTTTACTTTACTTTACTTGGGTTTTTAACTATAGTCTTCCTTTTTATTTTTATAAACTTTAAAAATGTGCACACCTGATGCACTCCCCGTACTTGCACCGTTTGGTTGGTTCTTTTATTAAATATTTATTGCAATGCCTCGACTCTATAAAACTCTTAATCTCAGGGTATTCAAACTACTTATAGTGGATTCCGTTATAAGTAGATGTGCTACGTCCAACCAAAGTGCAATCTTTTGTTTTACTACTAAAATTGCTACTCTACTTTTGTATATGCCAAAATTTCTAATTAGATCAAAGTTACTATGTGCCAAATTAAAATTACAACCAAAATTTGTATGACTAATTTTTGACGTATTAAAGAATATGATTTTAAACACTCACCTGGTCTATATTCCGTCGATGCCTCGCTGACTGCTGGCACAAAATCCTAATTACCGTATCGTCTTCACAATGATGCTCTTGAATTTCCGTGCAGCTTCCAGGTGTCCTCAATTTTAACTGTTTCCCAATATCTGAAATGATTAACCCAAATTTAGAATTTAGAAAATACCGTGTTACAACTTCCCCTGTACTAATCTCCAACTCGTATCCTTGTTTCCGCTCAATGCTCCTGCTGTCTTTAACCCGCTCCAATATCCAACTTTTAATCTATATAACCACTCTCGATGACCTTCTAACTTTTAACCACACTCCAATATCCAACTTCTAATCTGTATAACCACTCGATGACCTTCTAACTTTGAACCACACTCCAATATCCAACTTCTAATCTGTATAACCACTCGATGACCTTCTGCCTTTAAGACCACTCTCCAAATCCAATTTCTAATCGTCGCACAATCACTACTATTCCCTTTATAATTCCTATGCTTGTATCTTTTACCACTTTTCAATTAAACTCATTTTAAACAATTACTTTTATTTTCTTTTTCAAAATATCTGAATACAAATTAGCACAGCTCTGAAAACACGTCTTTTACAAAATTGGTTCGAAAATAATCTGCTTTGTTTACTCTCTAAGGCGACCATGTTAATTCTCTACTAGCCTACTACATCTTAAAATTCATCACAAATAGTTAAGTCCGTGTCGCACATACCATAGTTCATGTCTTTTATACAGTTTCATAATCACATTAAATTCTAATATATGTCCTAAATCTTTACATTCAACCAATCACATTTTACGATGTTTTAACTAATAATTTTGGGTTTACAAATATTGTCCAAAAGTTGATTCTATAGAAAATGAAACCAAAATAATTTACACTTGACCCTGGATGCATGTTGATAGTGAACATTCACAGACGCATCCGGCTTTTGACGGCAAATGTACTTTCAAAGGCTTTTTAAAATTCAACTCGGTATAAACCCTTGAGCATTTCACATCTTACTACGCCACTTAGTCATTTTAAAATTTCCTTTTGGCACTGAATTTCAACTACTATATTTGAATGGTATTTTAGTGTACATAAAATCGGCAAACATACATTTTAAGTATATGTGATCGATTATGTGGATTATTTTTGTTTGGCATATACTATCTTGTACTAAACAACCCTTATAACTCTTAGTAGCTCCTTAGACATTATAATATATATATATATATATATATATATATATATATATTGTATAAATATATATATATATATATACATCCCACCATCAATCGAACGTCCGTACATTCTGATTTTACATTACATCCAACGTCCATGTGAAATACTACGTCCAGTATCGGACGCCGAATTTCCAACATGTTAAATTTTGGAGAAGCTTTGTAAGAGTTAAATATGTCATTTGGCAAAAATTAGGTGGACGCCCCTTGGCTGCAAAACATAAAAAATATACATTTTAGTTCAACGTTTTACAGCAGAGGCACTGCGTTCGTCGGTGTATATCGAGACCGTATATCTATCAGTCGTGGTATTCACAACCACACGTCCGGAGAATTGGCAACGTTGTACTCCTTGAAGTCGCTCGTTATTTTAGGTACACAACAACTAAGCTTTACTTGTTCGATTGACTAGCATGTGTGAGGGGAGTTTGACAGGCGCTTGCTGCATTTGCTTTTTCCGTAAGATATTATTAGTTCACGTTTAAAGAATTATGTGACTAATTTGAAGGACGAAACTGCGTTTAGCGTTCATTGAAGTAATACAGTAGTCTGTAAAATTGAAAATGCATACATGTAAATCATTGACTTTTATTAGGACATGATTTAGGCTTTAATTATTATAAGAACTTACCGTGAGTAACAAATCGAGAATACTTTTGAACCCAAACGTTTGTCAACAAAGCGCTATATAATTTTGCTATAAAGTACGACATTAATTAAACTACATTGTTTGATGCAAATGTGATTTTCAGCATTACTACTTTTTCTTATTTTGGTTATTTTAAAAATTCAATGTTATGGCTCTTAATTTTTAATAATATTTTCTAGAATAACGCAATTTGGAAACAATTTTACCACTGTTTTTTTGTTGTTCAAGGTTGACATTACACCGTGCCATTGTATTCAAATCTGTATATTATTAAATCGATTGGTGAAGTGATTTTAAAGAAGAGTAAATCTTATTGATTGCAATGTTATCTAAAAATAGTTTTACGGACACTTAAATTTTCTTAATGTGAAATATGATAGGCTTTGAGATGTAGAATTTTTCATATATAAAAGCGGATGAGTTTTTTGTCTACATTCTACAAAAGTAATGAACAATAATTAATTCCTTTTTGAACACAAGATCCCTTGAGTGTACATACTATTTTCAAGTGAAGTCATTGAGAAGAACGACAAATATCTCCTTGTTATAAATAATTACTTTCCTCATTCTTTTAAATTTAGGCGTTCTAAACCCGCCGAATATACCGTGCTTGTAAAATTCATTATGATTAAGATTTTGCGGGTTCTAGGCTTAAATTGACTGTTCTTGGCTATATATTCATATTTTTTTATTCATATTAAATAGAAAATGATCTTTGAAAATAGATTAATAAAGAGGAACTTATCTAATAATTATTTGTATATCAAGATTGTGAAATTGCCTTTTTGTGTACCGAGAATCGGCTTGTTGCTGAGGATAAATAATCTCAAGGTCGCTACAAAGTTTCAGCGCCAGGTGTATAGGTGTTCAGAAATACCCTAAAGATAATTTCTTATATAACTGCACATACCAGCCTACATGCTTTTCAAATCACCTGCACATGCACAAACACACAGCGACAGACCCAGAAGAGCAAAAGATTTTTTGAACAAATCGCTAGTATATTGTTTTAGTAATGTGTATGGTAGTTCTATTTTTAAAAGTTCGAAAGTTATATTAATTTATCTGATTCTCGATCTCTGGAAGTAAATTCAAACGTAGTCTCATAAAGCAGAATATAAGTTATACAACTTATACTTTTGGTATTAATAAATCATGATTCATAACTTGGAAGAAACAATAATTGTTTCATTTTCATATTCTACCCTAGGAGATTTGATTATTTTAGGATTATTTTGATTACGTATCATGATATAAATATTAACACAGACACACGCCTTCCTTTATAATATAAAATGCAATTTAATTGAAACTTTATTTTCCAGAAAATATACAAACGTAGTTCCGCTTAGAACCTTAATTTCGAAACTAAACGTATTATTTACATAATAAACTGCATTGTACTAAAACATTTGTAAAACTACAATAACAGTAGTAGTAAATAAAAAAATCGAAAATAATACCTGTATAACTTACAAAGTATACGATCTTACCAAAATACTGTTATTATTTTGACGAGACATACTTATTCTGAACATAAACTTTTATTTTAGTCAGTCTATTAGCTAAATTATCCGGAAACACAGTCTTTAACTTTTCACACTCATGAAGTTTTGAGGATTTTAGATTTTATGTCTTGCAAAGTAATTTTCAACAATTTTTTGTTCACTAGTCCAAGGAACCACTTTTCTCTTTTCTTTGTGTAAATTTTATTGTGCTCGTTTTCATTGTTGGCTTTAACTATCTGTTGACATCTTTCAAGATATACTATTAACTGACCAAAGACCAAAGCTCTGCAAACCTGGCAGCGAAATAAGAAAAGAAATTACAGGAAAATGCCGAAAACCTAGCAGAAAACAGTACAAGCACCAGAACGCTTAGTGCCGGTGATACAATGGCAGGTACCAGAATCTAAGAATGTCGGAGAACGCGAACTGGCGCCAAGGTTCAGAATAAAATCAGCCACATTTGATAGGAAGTCACCTATACAGGCATATCTTAAACAACGACGATGAAAGGCGACGCGTTAATTATCGCATTATGAGGCGAGGTATACCGCGACTTAAATTGTAATAAACATGATGGCATTCTCTGGGGCAAAAGATTCCGGAGTTAAAATTCAGATTTCCGGGAGGGACTACCTCGGAGAATGCGATCGGAAAGTTCAGAATAAGAGTCGGGAACATTCTGCGAATCGGAGCGTGGAATGTTAGAAGTATGAAGCAAATAGGTAAGCTAGAGAACCTAAAAATTGAAAGGAATAGGTTAGCACTAGGCATAGTAGGGATCAGCGGTTCAGCGGCCAGAGGCGGGGATTTTTGGAATGAAGACTTCAGGGTAATTCACACAGGAACAAAAGAAGGAAATTTGGGTGTGGAGATAGTTATGCGAAAAAGATAAAATACTGTGTGAAAATTACTTACAAAAACGAAAGAATACTCATGGTTAGATTAGAATCTAAACCGGTAAACACAGTAATAATACAAGAATACATGCCCACCTCTAGCTACACTGGCCTTAAAGGTAGAAGCTATCTACAAATATATCGAAGATATATTAAGATACGTAAAGGACATGAAAATTTAATAATTACAGGAATTTAATTTAGTGGTAGGTGAGGGTAGGAAAGGGCGGTAGTAGGTTTATTTGGTTTAGGCACGAGAAACGACCGGGAAATAGGCTGGTAGAATTTTGCGACAAGAAGAATTTAATCATCACAAACACATTATTTCAACATCACGCTAGAAGACGATATACGTGTAGGATGCCAGGAGATATAGAAAGATATCAAATAGATTACATTATTGTTAGACAACGGTTTAAAATCAAGTAAAGACTGTAGAAGCTACCCAGAAGCAGATATAGACACTGACCACAACTTCATAATTATGAAGGCCGCACTTAAATCTAAAAATTTGAAAAAAGAAACGAAAAAAGGCACTTGGACTTAGAGAAACTAAAAGATAAAGATATTCAAGAAAGATTCAAAAAAAAGTCAAATGAATTACTAAAAGATATTGGGAAAATATCTGATACTAAGGAAGTAGAAACAGAATGGAATAACATTAAATCCAGCCTAGACATGGCGGGCAGATATATTCTGGGATATACATAAAAAGAAAATGAGAAACCGTGGATAACAAAGAATATCCTGAATTTAATAGAAGAACGACGAAAATACAAAAATAAATCAGACAAAACAGAAAAACAGAGATACAGAGCCAAAAAATGGAAAATTATTCGCAAATGCAGGAAAGCTAAAGAACAATGCATTGATAAAAAGTGCAAAGAGGTATAAACTAAGATGGAAATAGGAAAACAGATAAAGCATACAAACTAATTAGAATCAATTTTAGGGTTATAAAATCCTATAGCAAAAATATAAAGGGCGCGGAGGAAACGTCATTATAGAAAATGTAGAGAAAGTGGGTAGATGGCAAGAATATATAGCGAATTTATATGCGGAAAGAACGAACAGCATCAGAAAAGGAAGCAGACATTGAAAAAATGACTTTGGGTATGCTATAATTAGAGATGAATTTGAATTAGCAATAAAGATTCTGAAAAATCGTAAGGCGCCGGGTACAGATAAGGTGCAAGCAGAAACTCTAAAAGCCGCTGGACAAGCAGTAACAGAATATCTCTTCCAACTTGTATGCTATATGTATGAGACAGGCGAAACACCCAAAGATTTCAAACGTAACATCATAATAACTATACCAAAAAAGGTAGGCGTGGATAGATGTGAAAATTTTCGAACAATAAGTTTGACAGCACATGTGTCAAAAATATTAACTAGAATTAAACAACAACGAATGAAAAACGACCGGAAAGAGATGAGACAGGGATGTGCCCTATCCCCATTAATTTTTTACTTGTACATTAAAGAGACAATGAATACTGCCATAGACGGAAAGACATTTAGAATTACTATGCAGGGACAAAAAATTGAAATGATTAGATTTGCAGGTCATATAGCGGTATCAGCATCTAGCAAGGAAGAGTTAGAAGCTGCTCTTAATGAAATGGAAACGGTTCTAACGGAGAAATACGGTATGAAAATTAACAAAAATAAAACTAAAGTACTAGTATGCAAAGGAGGGGAAAATAAATTAAAAACAAGAATACAAATAGGTAACAAGAACTTACAAAGGGTTAAGGATTTCTGCTACCTAGGAAGCCAAATAACATGGAAAAAGCGCAAAAGATATACAACAAGGATTAGTATAAGATCGTGCTTCATTTAACAAGAAAAAGTAACTACTGTGTTCAAAGACAACAAACATAGAAACAAGGAAACGATTGCTTAAAACATGTGTGTGAAGCACAGCACTGTCTGACTGTGGAGCCTGTACAGTAGGAGAAGCGGATAAGAAAAAAAGTTGAAGCCTTTGAAATGTTGTGCTACAGACATATGATGAAGATATCATGGACAGACAAAGTTAAGAACAAAGAGGTACTAAAAATGGTAAAGGAAGAAAGAAATATATGGAAAACGGTAAAAATAGAAGAGATAGGATGATAGCCCACATACTAATGCGACCTTCTCCTTCCTTCCGTTTTTTCTTCTGTTATAGTAATTCCGGCGAATCGTTCTTGACCGACTCACGTCCTTTTTCATGGCCGGCTAAAGTTATAACCAGTTTGTGTGCTTTATTCTATCCTTATAAAAACACTTGGTATTTTCAAAATCGAAGGTCCGTGGCTTCTAAAGTAGGTAAGATAAACATTAATTGCTATTTATAAGCAATCGTAAACAGACAGTTGTTGTGCAGACGCCGACGAGGCGACAACAGTCATCTACCACCGCCTCCGGGCGACCAAAAGTGAGCAGCGGAACGGTTACGGCCTGAGGGAGTTCTCCAGCTATACGGGCCGCCGAGAAATGGGTACACAAGTGAAGTCGTTGGGGATCCACATCCGTCAGTCCTGTTAGACGAGCTACCTGACGATGGAGCGGCTTGTGGCGAATAGCCATCCTGTCCGTCGAAAACCACAGGCCAGTGTACCCAGGATCCGGATATCGTGTGGTTGGAGGACAACCAAGAGGAAGATCCGGGAAACTGCTCACTGCATCAAAACAAGAGGATTCCAGGAGCAGGTCTCTTGGAATCCAGACCAACATATATATTTAAGAAGATCAACCTATAAGAAACACCACAACAACTCATCACATCATCAACAAGCAGAAAAACTCTCGAGTTAAAAGGCATAATACCGACGCTGAGAACGTCGGGTCCAGCTAATGCACGGAATCGTAAACAAATTAGGTAAAATGTATTGTAAAAGTTTCATGCGGTCACTATAAATGTACCCTTCGGTATTCAAGATGAAACTTTGATACTATTGTGTTAAAATGTGCTAATTTTTGCACTATTTCTACTTTTTGAACAAAATTTTGTTTTAAAAAGTAGACAGGCTATTAAACTTAAAAGTTGTGAGGACTGTTTTGTATCGTCGAACAAAAGTGTTATATATTAATATTTGGAAAGCTAGATATCAATATATAGAAGCAGAAAGTTTTTCGTTCTTAAATGTTGAAGTACAAATCAAGAAAAATACATTTCAGCTGTTTTCGTTAGCAATTGTTTTCAAACAGCACTTGATATGCTAATCCTCGACCCGACTTCTCGGTCATCATATTCGCAAATAAATACGATACCTCTTGCTTAGACCTTGAATTTAATCTGATTCTAACTGTTCCGACAGACAAAATTAATGAAAACTGTGAAACCTGATTTCTAAACCATTTTAACTACATATACAATGTGATTCTAGACAAATCCTTTAACGCATTATAACTTCCGTTGCTTTTGTAAAACTTTTTACTTTTTAAGAAATGTTATGTAGGTAGCCTTCTAAGTCAAATAATTTCAATTATCACTCAAAATGAAACATGTTTACATGGTTTAATTCTTAGAATAAGAAAAACTAATATGATGAAATAAATTCCATATATAATAATAAACGGTACTCATAACTTTTAATTTCAAGGAAATTCATACAGGACTGCACAGAAAGCACAAATACTTAACTATCTTGTCGACAACGAGATATGCGGAAAAGCTGGCAACGTTGTTGGATCTTTGGTTGATATCGTATTTGGGCTGTATATGAAAGGAGTATATACATCGGAAGCTTAAAGTGTGCAATATAAAAGGACGCAGTGAAGATGAAAAGTAAAAGTAGATATTTTGTAACAATAGATTCTAAACCCCTAGGTTCAAGCCCATTCTAAACGGTTTAATATACATGCATGTATATTGAAACATTAGCAGTATTTCTGGTGGACGCTGTAAGTGTTAGTTGTAAAAGGACGCACTATTAATACTGGGATGTAAATATATATATATATATATATATATATATATATATATATATAAAATATATATTAAGATTTCATAAGCACTGTAGCATAAATGATATTAATACATGTGGTAAATTAAATCTTTTTACAGTGCCATAAATAACAATATTAGAGAATTGCCACTAGATAAACTTAAAAAATTATCAAAAGTTTTTTATTGGATAAAATGGCTTTTATTCAGTTCAAGAGTATTTGAATGAAGTGAAGGGTTTGCAGTTGCCTCCTTTGTTTTCATAATTTACAATATTTATTAATGCTTATTATTTCATCGACTAATCATGACTAATTGTAATTCACTTTTGTGATCAACACATGTTTTTTATAAATAAATAAACTTGACTATTACTCCAAGGGAGAGTTCGAGGTGGGTTGGGCTGAATTTGCTCAGTTGAATAAAAGCAAATGTAATTTTAAGTTGGACGGTACTGTATTTAACAAGTATTAAAGGACAGATACAGAAAATCCTTTCATGTTTATTAATTTTTATTCTTCATCAAAATTCTTGGATAAATATAATGTGACAATACATAGGGCAGATGTCTGAATCAATTAGATATATGTCCCAACAAAAACATATTTTATCACATGCAACTCTTAAATTACCACAAACAAAAAAATAAATATTTTTTATCATAATAACAGTATGAAATTCATATTCAATAATATCACCAAATAATATAACAGGTTTTGGTTTTAAAGTACTCAAACAGGATTTTTTAAAAAGTTTATGCATTTACAAATTTGTTAACTCAACCATGATTTGTCAGATATGGCATACCACTTACATTTTCATAAAATGAATTAGCTAAATTTTAAATTATAGAATAAGAATAATGATTGGTTTTTCCACTTTTATACAAGACAAATTCGTTGCAAATCATTACACAAAGAAATCTTTAAAAAAATTTCTTTAGTCTGGCCTCTTACAAATGAGAAGGACAAATAAATTCTCAAAAGCCTCTTCATTCGTATTACTTGTACTATTCACTTTTCTAAATAAAATAACCGTTTCACTTTAAAATGTTTAAATTTAAAAATAACTATATTAAAACAATGCACAGAATTTATGGTGGGCCTATGCTTAAGACAACACATAGATGTACTCATTACTTTAGCTGTTAATGGAAGATGTGTAATACTGTACGTACCATGTTAAAAATTTATAGATCCTGAACAAAATTATAACCTTCCTGTAAATTTTTGAAAATTTATTGTAAAAATAGTAAATAAAATCTATTAACCAAGTGAGTCTTGTATGTATTTGCTATATTTAAAGGAAGTTAAAGATTAATATGAGTTTAAGATTAATATTTTAGGAGGATTATTTTCAGCATTCTATGTCAAAACTTAATATAAACCACTGAAATAACCATTAGTACTAGACTATCTGAATTAGTAATTTTGGTATGATTATTATTTACATTTCCCTTTAACAACTAATCTAAAGAAATTTACAGTAATATAAAAGATCACAACACACCGAATAAAGAACTAAAGCTGAACTGCTCAATTCGTGGGATAGTAAGAGACTGACTCAGATCTTCATAGTAGTTCTAAGCTCCTACTTGTCTATTCCTGTCATATTCAGTTTGGCTCAAGACCCTCCTAGTCCTTGGCACAACTCTACAAAGCTCAGTACCGATACCTAACAAAACTAATGTTCAGCATAATTTGTAATAAGTAAAGAAAAAATATAATTGAGGCTTACGTATGTATTTTGCAATTTTAAACTAAATAAATGCACTAAATTAATTGTGCAATGGACTATTTAAATATTAGATATTTTTATGCCTCATTTTTGTTGAAATTATTGCCCGACTGTCGGCTGTAAGGAATTTTTTAAAATTTTTTAATCATATTGTTTTTGGAATCTTCTTTAAAAATTTTAAGTTTATAGATGAAAAATATTAATGTTTCAAATGCACACTTGTAATATATTAAATTAAAACTTGTAAAATTCTGAAGGCAATGGTTTTTATTTCACTCGCCTAGTTTTATCATAAGCCGAGATATGAGCAAAAATATGTGTTCGTACAGCATAGAAATTTTCAATTCTTCGTAAGTTTAAAAATAGATTAAAAAACAACTGTACAAGATGAAAACCTAAAATCCATATTTTGATACCTACTATAGTACTTAAACAAAACAAAAGGAATAAGATATTCGGTGAGGTCTGATAAAAAATTGAAACAGATTTGGATCATTTGATATTGATTGACTCACTTATCAAAACAACTTTATAAAAAATTGGCTTTGATAGTAATATCCTTGTTAACAGAGTATTTTACCAAATTTAAATAATATCTCATGGGATAACAAAATCAATGTGGTCTAATATTGTATATTTATGATTTTTCATGCATATTATTTAATTTAAATAGTCATGTTATTCGTTGTCAGCAGAGTTATATTAAATCACAACTTGCACTAAAATATAAATAAAATTATTGGTTAATGTGGAATATGAAACGAAACAAGAATATGGTTGTTTCAATGGTTGTTAGAGCACTACACATACATTTACTGAATTGTAATATTATATGCTATAATTTATTTGTTTGTAATTGAAAAAGTGTGTACAGCACTTTGAAGGTAAAAATAGTTATGTATTTTAGAATCACATAGCCTCCTAAGAAGTAAATTATCTTTCCGCTACCCAAGTGTATCTTGTCGTTTGTATATAAATAAGGACAATATGCACGCATTGAACACAAAATAGGTTGATTTTGTGACATCTATCTACTCTTGTATTTTTATTAAACAATTACTAGAATTGCCAAGATTTGCATCACTTTCGTTTCCTCATCTCAACATTTATCAAAATGCAAAAGCAAGGTAGACAGATGTATCCAATGACAAACACAATTGCCTAACTACTTCTTTTAACTTATAATTTTATTTTAGTATAGTACGGAATTGTCTAAACAAAGCACAATTTTTCACAAAAACAAGTTGCCCAATTCCATATCTTTTAATTGTCAAAATTATTTACAATCATACTTAAAAAACAAACTACTTACCATTAATCCATTCCAAATTTTTTAAAATATGTTTACAAATGCCACTTTCCCATCCAATAGCAGCAGCGACATCCACAACTGGAAATTCAAGTATATTATCAAATTCATTTTCTTCTTTTTGGTATATTGCAATGGCCATTGCAAGAGGCGGGCATTGTTTCGCGGCTTTGAGAATTTCATTTCGACTTCCATATGAAATTATTTTACAAGTCACATAAGCATGACTTAAAACTTCAATGTAATGTTTGTCATGTAGTTCTAAGTAACATAGAATTGTTTCTATATTTTCCTCCGGTAGGTCTAGTGCCTGTACTGTTTCTTCTATAGAAAAAGCAACTTCATGTCTAGGACAAGCCGATTTGCACGAACATGGTACAAAACATTTTTGAAGAAGCTTGCTAATCATAGACCTACTAGTTGAGTTAGCATAAATATGCCTACGTAATTCACTTTCATCATTATTCTGTAAAAGAAAATAAATATCAAAATACTGTCCTAAAATTATTCAAAATTACTAATATTTCTTTGTTACTACTTAAATCAATTAATGTACTTATTCTGAGATTTTAGCACTGTTGACTAAATCGCTTACTTCATCAACAGAAAAAATCATAAACAATAATTGTAATATCAGTTACTTATAATTTATGTCTAGTTCATTCCTACATACAGCAATTTACTTTAATAAATCGCATAAAAATTATTATTAAAATAATAGTATTTAAAGATTGAGAGGAGTCCTATTCAGCATAATATAATACAACAGAAAAACAGTTACAGTGAAACCCATTACTTTAAATAATTGAATTTTTTTTCAAGTTTACTTTTTAAAGCCTTTGTAGATCTGAAGTCAATTATATCATAAGATAATTTATTCCACACAGTAAATATATGTTTAATGATAAGGGTTGTTTTTATCCAATAACATCCTGATCGCATTTCAGTTTAAATTTGTGCATTGAGAAAGAAGTATCAAATTTACTTAAATGAGTTAGATTTGTGTATTATGCTTCGTGGTTTGAAAAAACATCCCCCCCCCCCGTTTCTAAATAGATAGACGTTTAGAGCAAAAACGTGTATGCAGTACATGTTTGAACACATATTAGTAGATATTTTGTGTTACACTAGCACGGAGCACCACACCATGCCTATGTTTTCTATAAGAGAGCGAATTCTCTAGCATAAAATAATAAAATGATTTTGTACTTTTTATTGAAAGTGATATAGTTCTCATAATTTCTAAATAGAACTAGTTATCCGCGACCTCATAGGTGCACTAATTATTTATGCAGACGTTTGCCAATATAACAATACTGTGATGCGGTTAAAGTTTGAATAGTAGCAATGTGCAACATTGTCAACAATTTTATAGCGAAATATTAAATGTTGATTTAATTTTTAGGTTGTCATTCGTTGTTTAGTTTGTGTCAACGATCTCGTGCACTTTTCTGTTTTTACATATTGATAATTGGCTAGTTCTTGCTTCAAACAGTTCCTTTCAGAACTTATAGTGTTATACTGAACTCTGATCACCAAAGACGATGAGTGGGATTTATTTAGCCGTCAGTGTTAAACAACTTATTGCTAATTTGATCACCTTTTTTGAACAAGAAAGGGCTAAGGCTAATGGTGAACCGTTTATTCCTGTAACAGTAGTACTTGAAGTAATTTAACTCTTTCTTTACTTCAAAAGCAAATTATTATGCATATTTTTCGAGAGTGTCAGCTGTACGGTTCACACTAAAGTCAATTTCCCAAACAATTGTGAGAAGTGAACATTTTACATAGTTACTGTAATCCGTGCGGACAAGCAAGAAAAAGTAAAGTAAGCAACAAAATTAGCCTGCACCAAGAACTGCAACAAAAAAATAGAGAAAATGAATCCAAAGCAGTAATGCCCTACTAGCTAAAACGTCCTAGAGT
The DNA here is from genome assembly GCA_036346225.1 of Platerodrilus igneus. Classification (NCBI taxonomy): domain Eukaryota; kingdom Metazoa; phylum Arthropoda; class Insecta; order Coleoptera; family Lycidae; genus Platerodrilus; species Platerodrilus igneus. Next base: position 741,400 of record JARFIW010001393.1, on the reverse strand, counting down.
GGGGTGGGTCAGAATGAAAGAAAAAGGAAACAAACGAATTTTATTTACAAACCTTTAACAACAAAACATTATACACAAAAAAAAACCAGCTCGCGTAGAAAACAACATTTATCCCAAAACATATCCCGAAGGATTTACACTGTATAACAATCTACGCAAAATAATTAGTCTAATCTAGGTCTACCTCTACAGCTCCTTCTTCTTATTTCTGCGTGTAATATATTCCGCACTATTCCCCAAATTCCTTATAACGTTTCCTGTCCTTCTATTTCTCCTACTATTTTTTGTTTTCCACGGATATCTTTCTTTTCCCTACTATCTCTAAATCCTCTTTTTTATTAACTTTGCCTGTCCATGCTATCATCAACATACATCTGAAGCACCGTATTCCAAAAGCTTCTATCTCTTTATTGTCTGCTTCTCCTACTGTACAGGTTTCACAGCCATACAGTGCTGTGCTCCAAACATATGCTTCAAGCAATCTTTTCCTTATTTTTGTTTGTTTCTTTGAACACAATACTTGCTTTTTCTTGTTACATGTAGTACGACCTTGTGTTAATTTTTGTTTTACATCTTTTGCACTTTTCCCATCTTGAGTTATTTTGCTTCCTAGGTAGCACAAATACTTAACCGCTTTAACGTTTCCTATTTGTATTCTAGTTTTTGATTTATTTTTCCTTCTTTTGCATACTAGTACTTTAGTTTTAGTTTTGTTAAATTTCATTCCGTATTTCTCTGTTACAACTGTTTCCATTTCATTAAGAGCAGCTTCTAGCTCTTCCTTGCTAGATGCTAATACAACTCTATCGTCTGCAAATCTAAGCATATCAATTTTTTGTCCCTTCATAATAATTCCAAATGTTCTTCCTGCATTTGACAGTATTCAATGCCTCTTCAATGTACAAGTTAAAAATTAATGGGGATAGGGCACATCCCTGTCTCATCTCTTTTCTAATATTTTCTTCTCTACGTTCCTGCTCTAATTCTATTACCGCTGTTTGCTCTGAATATCCCTAAACCTCGTTCCAATCTTTTTGAGTATTCAAACATTTTTTCCATTTTACATTGTCTAATGCTTCTTCCAGATCTACAAACCGTATATACACGCTTTCCCTTTTTTCTATTGTCTTTTCCATTATCACTCTCAGAGCTAAAATAGCCTCACATGTTCCCCTGTTTCGTCTAAACTCAAATTGATCTTCTCCTAGTATTTCTTCCGCCCATTTTTCCATTCGTCTTTGCACAATTCTAGTTAATATTTTTGACACGTGTGCTGTCAAACTTATTGTTCGAAAATTTTCACATATATCCATGCCTCTCTTTTTTGGAAACTTTGGGTATCTCTCCTGTCTCATACATATAGCTTACAAGTTGGAAGAGATGTTCTGTTACTACTTGTTCAGAGGTGTTTAGAGTTTCTGCTTGCATCATATCTAAACCCGGTGTCTTACCATTTTTCAGACCCTTAAATACTAATTCAAATTCATCTCTAAGTCATCCCAAGTCATCCTTTTCTATGACCGTTTCCTGTTCTAGTGCTGTTAGTTCCTCTCCTACATATAAATTCCCTATATATTCTTGCCATCTAACCAGTGTCTCTACATTTTCCATAATGATGTCTCCTTTTTTGCTAATCCTTCGTGGACATCTTTATCTTTTAGTTTCTCAAAGTCAAAGAGTCTTTTTCTGTTCCTCTTTCAAAATTTTAAATTCAGAGCAGCCTTCAGAATTACGATGTTGTGGTCAGTGTCTATATCTGCTTTTGGACAGCTTCTACAATCTTTTACTTTGTCACGGTAAAACCTACGGGTCAGGAAGGAAATGAAGCAAAGGCAGAAAAGGAACTTTCTACCCGGGTCCCTTACCGAAACAAAACAGGATGCTACGGCTAGCCGTCGTAGATTAGGGGTGGGGAGTAGGGTCAACGTAGCCAGGTAAAAGAATACCGCTGGAATATACGTTGGATTAGTACCTCGACAGGAAGAAAAAAAATAGATAAACAAATGATGACAGACCATTAGTCGGTCTAATATTAGCATCAGTGAAATACCAGGACAGTAACAGTTCTAAGGACTTCTTAGGGAGGTCGTTGTTCCGGAAATGCACTCCCGTAGATACAGGCATATAAATACTTACAGGAATTGTTAGTATCCTAGGGGCGGATACTGAACCCTCAGTAACTCTCGTCTGAATGCACCACAGGCCAAGCTAAGTAAGGAGGAGAAAACTAAAATAATTTCCACTGTAACAGGACTAGAGTTTTTATTTAAGCCACTTCGTTGCGGCTAATCAATATCAGATAAGTATAAATCGGAGCTAGCAATGATATATGGTAAGTTCACATAAACGGATATAACTTAATCTACCTATGGTGGCGGTGTTTATATTACATAACGCACTATACTATAACAACCTAGCGAGCTCGTGTTCCGCAAAGCTAATGGCATTCAAGCAAACAACCAAATATTTTATCGCACGGCACCATCCGTGCCAGGCGTTTTATGCTTAATACTAGTAAGTACCAAGGTTTATGTAGACTATTGCATATAAAAGTTTTTTTAAATCAACAACCAAAACAGTAAACACTATTCATTTCGCAACACTCAGTATATATATCCTGCTAGATCACGCAGTCAATGGCATGAAAAGTATCTCCAGAGGATATAGGAGGTAAACAATATAAAGGGTAAAAGGATACTTGTGGAACTTACTTACGTATCATATTTAATTTGGGGAACTTAGCTCTGTAGTAAATCCAACACGAAATGTTCCTAACTTGATGGGAGACAAATTACTTTTTGTCGGCTACTCCAGAAAGTTTCCTCAACGTTCCATGTGCATTCTTAGGTGTACCTATATTTCGGAGTATGACGTTGGGAGTCGAGTACCATGAGCACCATTCGCTAACAGCATTTAGGAACTATTTGAACCCAGCCCCAGGAAGCGAGCTAGCGTTCAACCAGGATGAGACCAGAACGAGGAATAGGACGGAAAGGAAACAATTATATCGGCATTAGCCAAAGTATAACACTAACGAATCGAGTGCAAAATTATTCGTAACTTACCACGAGTATAACTGCAATTGTCCGAATTTAGACTTATACTGTGCTGTATCCTCAAGAAGTAGAGAATTACTTAGAATTTGTCGGATCGCATCCCTTTAAACAACGGGACACGCTAGAATTGAAAAACCATCACCGTAAATTAATTCCGTTCCAATGAAAAAAACGTCAAAATTTATTTATTTTGTCAACTTTCAAAAATTTTCAGAACCGCTATCTAGATATACAGAAGACAAGAGTAGTATAGGTTGCTTAGTTTAAAGGCATTATGAATTTGGAATCGGCGAAATAGAAACAACGTTATATTTAATTATATTTGCGGGATTTAGTAACATGCTTTAAATTGAACGTAACAAATTCCCCCCCAGCAAAATTAAAAGGTCGGGGTAGGAAAACACAAGCGGTTAGACAACCGAACTAATAACAAACGGACTGGAAGGACATCTCTTTCAACAAAACAAACTATAAACGAAACGAACACAAAACATAGAGAAAAAAAAGAAAAAACCAGAAAAAGAAATTCATCCGGTTCGACGGACCATAAACTAGTAACCTACATTCAGGACTACCAGAAGAAATCGAACGGAGCATTCACTGCAGTGATAACAATGGGAAAGAACTAAAGAAAGAAGAAAAGAATGAGAGAGATGTAGGGTAATCAACGAGGACAAGGATGGGCCGGCATCAACACTGCAAAGGTCGTCTGTAGACGGAGTCTCTAGTAAAGAAACAGTAAAGTTTTCAAACCTCAAGAAAAGAATTGGTTTCATGCGCCCATAAACCAAAAAGGAAGAACCGAAGAGAGGAAGAAAATCAACAGTAATAGCCAAAACATGCCTCAAGGATGCCAAAGATCGAGAAAGAGCTGGGATACGAACCGATGTGCTATCAACTGTAGTAACAAAGGAGTCGTTACTAACGAACAATCAAGAAAAGAATTGCTAATAGACCCGAAAATTCGACGTGTCGCAGTTTCCGAAGAAAAGAGAGGTCTACAAAGCATACCACAGGAAGCGGATGGTATATCAAAACAAGTCAGTGCAAGGACCGACAGCAAGGAACACCAACTAATCGGATATAGAAGTGAGAAGGTGCAGTTCAGAAAGAAAAGAGAAGGTACAAAAGGGGAAGAAACCGAACAAAACAATAATCACAAAATCCAAGAGAGTAATACCAGTGTAGAGCAGAGTCATCATTAGCAGTTGGGACGAGAGGGCAGCTATCTAGCTTACGACGCCTGCGTCGCCAAAAGGAAAGTAATGCGATATCCGGAACATTAGGATCGTCAGGATGAGAAGGTTTGAGATCTTTAACGTGCCAAATGCTTTTGGCACCGGTAGGATCGGTCAGTTCGTATGTCCACGGAGAAACAACTTTACTAATAGGAAACGGACCCAGAAATTTAGGGGCAAGTTTAGCGTTGAAGTGACGTGAAGCGTCGGAAAGGGCGTAATTACGGCGCCAAACAGAATCTCCTAATTGGAATTTGACAGGGCGACGTCGAAAATTATAGCGATTATGAGTATCACGGCCAGCGGATAGTTTCTTTAGGACACGTGAGCGAATATCTTTGAAGTGTTCGGGATCAGGCGAAGGATGTTCTGGATCAGGAATGTACATATCATTGAATTCGGACAGTTGTCCAAGTAATCACCGGAGAGGATGTGTTCTCTACCAAACAACGCAAAGAAAGGTGTACAGCCAATAATTTCATGTTTGACGTGGACGGCACAAGCAAGTTGTGAAAGATTGACATCCCAATGACGATGGTTGTCACGAACATAGGATGCTATCATTGTTTTGATAGTACGGTTGACGCGTTCAGCAGGATTTGCTTGAGGATGGTAACGAGCAGTGAATAGAATTTTGAGTTATACCGGGCACATAAGGAAGTGAATTGCCGACTGCGAAATGCGAGCCGTTATCAGTAATAAGATATTGAGGAACCCCAAAAGTAGAAAGACCTGTTCTTCAAGAAGTTTAGTAACGGCCGGTGCAGTGGCGGTGCGTAAAGTAAAGAAAAGAGGAAATTTTGTAAAGTAGTCAGCCACTACAAAAGATAAGAACAACCTTTGGTAGAACAGGAAGAGGACCTACAAGATCACAAGACATGACTTGCCAAGGGTAGGAGGGTTTAGCTCTAGGAGCAAAGAAACCAGGAGGAGGTAACTGTTCAACCTTATGAGCAGCACAGATCGGACAACGCCGGATGTAGCGGCGACGTCAGCTCGGAGACAAGGCCAATGATATTTTGGAGGAGACGAGCGGAAGTTTTGGTCACTCCACAGTGACCAGAAGTAGGCGGATCGTGGTGAAGAAAATCAGATGTCTACGCTGTTCAGAAGGTACGACGATTTTCCAATCGTCCTGAGAATCGGCAGCGATAGAAGTCTTATGACGACAAACAGGATATCGTTCACAACGGACCAGGATGGGTAGCGTCTAGGAGATTTCGAAACTTTTGAAGCATACCATTATACCAAGGATCGGGAGTAGGAAGAGTAACTTCAAGGGAGGAAATGGCTGAAACAGAAACGGGAGTAAGAACGGGAACGGAACGGGAGAGGGTATCAGGAACAACATGATCTTTCCTTTTCGGTGGAAAATGGAGAAATCATATTGCTGGAGGCGAAGGGACCAGCGAGCTAGGCGACCTGAAGGACTTGTGAGTTTGTTGAGCCAGAGAAGGGAATGGTGGTCGGTAATTACTGAAAATGAATACCCTCGACGAAGGTCGGAACTTCTCGATCGCCCACACCACTGCCAGGCACTCCTTCTCAGTAACTGAGTAGTTGCGCTCGGGCTTGGAAAGTGACCGGCTGATGTAGCTGACAACCTTTTCGCCTTTGGGGAAGTTTGGCTTAGGATCGCACCCAAACCGAAGTGGGAGGCATCAGTTTGGATGGTGAAGGGTAAGGTAAAGTCGGGGCAGGATAGGATGGGAGCGGAAACTAGATGCTGTTTAAGAGAGAGGAAGGCAGATTGACAATCGGGAGTCCAGATGAAAGGGACATTCTTTCGGGTTAAATTAGAAAGCGGAGAAGTAAGAGTGGCGAAATTTGGAATAAAGCGCCGGTACCAACTGGCCATGCCAATCAGTCGACGTACTTCGGAAACAGAAGAAGGAGGAGATGTTAAGAATAGCAGAAACTTTTCTGGATCGACAAGGAGTCCATCTCGGTTAACAACGTAACCCAGATAACGGAGTTCAGGGAGGCAGAAATGGCATTTATCTTGACGAAGGAAAGGCCGGCAGAGAAGAGACGTGAAAGTACTAGGTCAAGTATGCGGATGTGTTCCTCGAAAGAGGGGTGGCTATGATGATATCGTCAAGATATGCGAAGCAGAAAGGTTCCAGGTCAGAACCGATGACCTGATCGATGAGGCGTTGGAAGGTTGCAGGAGAGTTATGGAGACCGAAAGGCATCCGACAGAATTGGAATAAGCCACGATGAGGGACGGTAAAAGCGGTGATTGGTTTGGATTCTGGAGATAGAGGATTTGCCAGTAAGCGGAGCGGATGTCTAGTGAGGAAAGAAAACGGGCATCGCGTAGACGATCCAAGATGGTCGTAATATAAGGAAGTGGATATGCATCTTTTTGAGTGACTTGGTTGACCTTACGGAAGTCGATACAGAACCTATAAGAATCGTCTTTCTTCTTTATGAGGACAATAGGACTAGACCAAGGACTAGTAGAAGTCTCGACGACTCCCAGACGGAGCATCTCGTCAAGTTCGGAATGAGCTATCTTAAGAAGTGGAGGAGAAAGAGGGTAATAACGTTGTTTTATAGGTTCTGCCGAAGTACGGATATGATGTTGAACTAGGGTAGTACAACCAAGACTAGTAGGCTGATTAGAAAAGTAGTAGAAATCAATGTATCCAAACGAAGACGTTGTTCAGGTGTAAGCTCAGAGACAATATGAGCAGGGTCGGTGGTGACAGTTGCCAAGGAAGAAGGAGAAACAAAAGTCCATAGGCCGTCGCAAAATTTTGGAACACACTGCAGCGATTTCCAGAAATCAATACCAAGAATGAGTGGGGTGAAACTTCAGGAATGACAAGAATATCCAGAGTAGTAATAGAATTTTGGAGGGTTATAGGAAGAGAAACGGAACCCAAGATTGTACATTTAGAATTATCAGCAAGGCTGCAGAAAGAAGAAGTGAAAGGGTTAAGAGCTATATTAAGAGAACCAACCGGTGCCAACCGGGACCGCCAAGAATAGTGCGCGTAGCTCCTGAATCCAGAAGACCAGTAAAGGGACACCAAAAATATTGACTTGTAGGTAGGGACGTTGGACCCGAACATTAGCACATATGTAATTTAGTTCGAATCTGGATTGGTCATCCAGACCCGAAAAGGAGAACCCGAGGACAGAGAAAGAACAGGGTCCTCGCCTCGGACCAAGAACCCTACCGACGGTTTAACGAATTTACGCATTTGTTGGGACAGTTGCGACGAGTAACTCCTTACGACCGCAACCGTAACAGTGTAGTACTTGAGGACGGTTACAATTAGGAGAGATATGTCCAGCCTGATCGCAGTTGAAGCAAGTTATCAGTCTAGCAGAAGCAGGAGTAGTAGTAGGCGTAGTGACAGATAAAAGGTTGGTTCTACGTGCGGATGTTGGATGATCAGTGACAGGAGTAGACACGCGGGTGAAGGATCTGGTTTATAAGCAAGGGCAGGTTCCAATAACTTGACGTTTTGCTAGAAGGTGGTGGTCGATAACGTTCGGCCGAAATCTTTGTCGCCAATTGCTGACCCAAGGATAAAAGTTGATCAACAGAGGTAACAGGAGTAAGGCCCAAAGAAGTCTGATAGAAAGGAGTTAAATTGCCACGAATCAGGCTTAAACGCTTTTCTTCGGAAAGTGGTTCCGAAAGGCGAAGGAATAAATTCAACATACTAACAACATAACCAGTAAGCGATTCTGTAGGTCCCATCGCGTTGATAAATTTCCCTCATAAGACGATCATCATAGTCCGGTGGTAAAATGAAGACTTTAGCATGTCGACGATGTCTAACCATGATTTCATTTTGGTGCGGTGGACCCGATATAATAGCAAAGCCTGACCTGATAGAATTTCGGACGCCGAAATAAACAATTGCTGTGAGGACACCCCCCTAGAAGAACACAATTCGTCAGTTCGAATAAGAAAATCCATCAAGGATTCTTCACCAGAAAACTTTAACCCAAGTTTGAAACTGCATTACTTTTAGTCAAACCTCTAGGTGACATAACCGGGACCGGTTCAGGTTCATCTTCCGACTCAGACTCGGAAGTGAGTAGAGACGGTTCATCCGGATCCGCTATTTGAGTAGAAATAAGACTGGAAGTAGCCAACGGTGTACCGGGTAAAACGACAGAGGGACGAAATTTTTAATTTTGTCTTACGCACTACGAAGATTGGTTAGGACAAGTAACAATTGGCGATGTGTTTTTGTTCCTCCCCTGTTGGGGACATATTCGTACAGCGACGCTCGAGGTGTAGCCAAACAGAGCTAATACGTTTAAAGACGCCTGAAGATTTATCACCGTCAAAAGTAATGAGAGAATTTTTGAGTTCTTGGATAGCCATTTCAACAATTTGATATTCAGCGGCAAAGTTCGCCTCCACCGAAATGGAAGGAAGCTTTTTCTTGGTCGATGTGCAATGCACTTGAACGGATCGACGTAATTCTTCTACCTTATCTTCAGGATCAAAACCTCTAGAGGATAATTCATACTGGAGTTCCGTTTTCCGTAGACGATTAACCTTTAGGCACCAATGTGCCATTGTAAACAAAACTACTCAAACTAACAGTATATACAAACCCACAACAACAAAATCCAAAAACAAACGAATTACCAAGCACCAACAGAACAACCAAAATAAACCCGAATTGTATCTAAAACAAAACGATTCAATTCAGGACAGAAACTGCAGGTAAAAAAATCACTACGAATAACAAAACCAACGGCAGGATAGGATGGGAGCGGAAACTAGATGCTGTTTAAGAGAGAGGAAGGCAGATTGACAATCGGGAGTCCAGATGAAAGGGACATTCTTTCGGGTTAAATTAGAAAGCGGAGAAGTAAGAGTGGCGAAATTTGGAATAAAGCGCCGGTACCAACTGGCCATGCCAATCAGTCGACGTACTTCGGAAACAGAAGAAGGAGGAGGATGTTAAGAATAGCAGAAACTTTTCTGGATCGACAAGGAGTCCATCTCGGTTAACAACGTAACCCAGATAACGGAGTTCAGGGAGGCAGAAATGGCATTTATCTTGACGAAGGAAAGGCCGGCAGAGAAGAGACGTGAAAGTACTAGGTCAAGTATGCGGATGTGTTCCTCGAAAGAGGGGTGGCTATGATGATATCGTCAAGATATGCGAAGCAGAAAGGTTCCAGGTCAGAACCGTTGACCTGATCGATGAGGCGTTGGAAGGTTGCAGGAGAGTTATGGAGACCGAAAGGCATCCAACAGAATTGGAATAAGCCACGATGAGGGACGGTAAAAGCGGTGATTGGTTTGGATTCTGGAGATAGAGGGATTTGCCAGTAAGCGGAGCGGATGTCTAGTGAGGAAAGAAAACGGGCATCGCGTAGACGATCCAAGATGGTCGTAATATAAGGAAGTGGATATGCATCTTTTTGAGTGACTTGGTTGACCTTACGGAAGTCGATACAGAACCTATAAGAATCGTCTTTCTTCTTTATGAGGACAATAGGACTAGACCAAGGACTAGTAGAAGTCTCGACGACTCCCAGACGGAGCATCTCGTCAAGCTCGGAATGAGCTATCTTAAGAAGTGGAGGAGAAAGAGGGTAATAACGTTGTTTTATAGGTTCTGCCGAAGTACGGATATGATGTTGAACTAGGGTAGTACAACCAAGACTAGTAGGCTGATTAGAAAAGTAGTAGAAATCAATGTATCCAAACGAAGACGTTGTTCAGGTGTAAGCTCAGAGACAATATGAGCAGGGTCGGTGGTGACAGTTGCCAAGGAAGAAGGAGAAACAAAAGTCCATAGGCCGTCGCAAAATTTTGGAACACACTGCAGCGATTTCCAGAAATCAATACCAAGAATGAGTGGGTGTGAAACTTCAGGAATGACAAGAATATCCAGAGTAGTAATAGAATTTTGGAGGGTTATAGGAAGAGAAACGGAACCCAAGATTGTACATTTAGAATTATCAGCAAGGCTGCAGAAAGAAGAAGTGAAAGGGTTAAGAGCTATATTAAGAGAACGCAACCGGTGCCAACCGGGACCGCCAAGAATAGTGCGCGTAGCTCCTGAATCCAGAAGACCAGTAAAGGGGACACCAAAAATATTGACTTGTAGGTAGGGACGTTGGCCACCCCGAACATTAGCACATATGTAATTTAGTTCGAATCTGGATTGGTCATCCAGACCCGAAAAGGAGAACCGAGGACAGAGAAAGAACAGGGTCCTCGCCTCGGACCAAGAACCCTACCGACGGTTTAACGAATTTACGCATTTGTTGGGACAGTTGCGACGAGTAACTCCCTTACGACCGCAACCGTAACAGTGTAGTACTTGAGGACGGTTACAATTAGGAGAGATATGTCCAGCCTGATCGCAGTTGAAGCAAGTTATCAGTCTAGCAGAAGCAGGAGTAGTAGTAGGCGTAGTGACAGATAAAAGGTTGGTTCTACGTGCGGATGTTGGATGATCAGTGACAGGAGTAGACACGCGGGTGAAGGATCTGGTTTATAAGCAAGGGCAGGTTCCAATAACTTCGACGTTTTGCTAGAAGGTGGTGGTCGATAACGTTCGGCCGAAATCTTTGTCGCTTCAATTGCTGACCCAAGGATAAAAGTTGATCAACAGAGGTAACAGGAGTAAGGCCCAAAGAAGTCTGATAGAAAGGAGTTAAATTGCCACGAATCAGGCTTAAACGCTTTTCTTCGGAAAGTGGTTCCGAAGGCGAAGGAATAAATTCAACATACTAACAACATAACCAGTAAGCGATTCTGTAGGTCCCATCGCGTTGATAAATTTCCCTCATAAGACGATCATCATAGTCCGGTGGTAAAATGAAGACTTTAGCATGTCGACGATGTCTAACCATGATTTCATTTTGGTGCGGTGGACCCGATATAATAGCAAAGCCTGACCTGATAGAATTTCGGACGCCGAAATAAACAATTGCTGTGAGGACACCCCCCTAGAAGAACACAATTCGTCAGTTCGAATAAGAAAATCCATCAAGGATTCTTCACCAGAAAACTTTAACCCAAGTTTCGAAACTGCATTACTTTTAGTCAAACCCCTAGGTGACATAACCGGGACCGGTTCAGGTTCATCTTCCGACTCAGACTCGGAAGTGAGTAGAGACGGTTCATCCGGATCCGCTATTTGAGTAGAAATAAGACTGGAAGTAGCCAACGGTGTACCGGGTAAAACGACAGAGGGACGAAATTTTCTAATTTTGTCTTCGTCGCACTACGAAGATTGGTTAGGACAAGTAACAATTGGCGATGTGCTTTTTGTTCCTCCCCTGTTGGGGACATATTCGTACAGCGACGCTCGAGGTGTAGCCAAACAGAGCTAATACGTTTAAAGACGCCTGAAGATTTATCACCGTCAAAAGTAATGAGAGAATTTTGAGTTCTTGGATAGCCATTTCAACAATTTGATATTCAGCGGCAAAGTTCGCCTCCACCGAAATGGAAGGAAGCTTTTTCTTGGTCGATGTGCAATGCACTTGAACGGATCGACGTAATTCTTCTACCTTATCTTCAGGATCAAAACCTCTAGAGGATAATTCATACTGGAGTTCCGTTTTCCGTAGACGATTAACCTTTAGGCACCAATGTGCCATTGTAAACAAAACTACTCAAACTAACAGTATATACAAACCCACAACAACAAAATCCAAAAACAAACGAATTACCAAGCACCAACAGAACAACCAAAATAAACCCGAATTGTATCTAAAACAAAACGATTCAATTCAGGACAGAAACTGCAGGTAAAAAAAATCACTACGAATAACAAAACCAACGAATATAGAACTACAGACAAATAGAACAGGGCGCCAGTATTTTCAATTCTCTCTACTGAGAGCACCAAAACTATCAGGGAAAATACAAGTCTGATAATTTCACCAGGATACTATCGGAGTGGAGTATTAAGTAACAAGAATTGAGGAACGGAGGTTAAGTAACGAGAATCGAGGGCCCCACGTTGGGCGCCAAAAGATGTCACGGTAAAACCTACGGGTCAGGAAGGAAATGAAGCAAAGGCAGAAAAGGAACTTTCTACCCGGGTCCCTTACCGAAACAAAACAGGATGCTACGGCTAGCCGTCGTAGATTAGGGTGGGGAGTAGGTCAACGTAGCCAGGTAAAAGAATACCGCTGGAATATACGTTGGATTAGTACCTCGACAGGAAGAAAAAAAATAGATAAACAAATGATGACAGACCATTAGTCGGTCTAATATTAGCATCAGTGAAATACCAGGACAGTAACAGTTCTAAGGACTTCTTAGGGAGGTCGTTGTTCCGGAAATGCACTCCCGTAGATACAGGCATATAAATACTTACAGGAATTGTTAGTATCCTAGGGGGCGGATACTGAACCCTCAGTAACTCTCGTCTGGAATGCACCACAGGCCAAGCTAAGTAAGGAGGGAGAAAACTAAAATAATTTCCACTGTAACAGGACTAGAGTTTTATTTAAGCCACTTCGTTGGCGGCTAATCAATATCAGATAAGTATAAATCGGAGCTAGCAATGATATATGGTAAGTTCACATAAACGGATATAACTTAATCTACCTATGGTGGCGGTGTTTATATTACATAACGCACTATACTATAACAACCTAGCGAGCTCGTGTTCCGCAAAAGCTAATGGCATTCAAGCAAACAACCAAATATTTTATCGCTACGGCACCATCCGTGCCAGGCGTTTTATGCTTAATACTAGTAAGTACCAAGGTTTATGTAGACTATTGCATATAAAAGTTAAGTTTTAAATCAACAACCAAAACAGTAAACACTATTCATTTCGCAACACTCAGTATATATATCCTGCTAGATCACGCAGTCAATGGCATGAAAAGTATCTCCAGAGGATATAGGAGGTAAACAATATAAAGGGTAAAAGGATACTGTGGAACTTACTTACGTATCATATTTAATTTGGGGAACTTAGCTCTGTAGTAAATCCAACACGAAATGTTCCTAACTTGATGGGAGACAAATTACTTTTTGTCGGCTACTCCAGAAAGTTTCCTCAACGTTCCATGTGCATTCTTAGGTGTACCTATATTTCGGAGTATGGCGTTGGGAGTCGAGTACCATGAGCACCATTCGCTAACAGCATTTAGGAACTATTTGAACCCAGCCCCAGGAAGCGAGCTAGCGTTCAACCAGGATGAGACCAGAACGTAGGAATAGGACGGAAAGGAAACAGCTACAAAATTATATCGGCATTAGCCAAAGTATAACACTAACGAATCGAGTGCAAAATTATTCGTAACTTACCACGAGTATAACTGCAATTGTCCGAATTTAGACTTATACTTCGTGCTGTATCCTCAAGAAGTAGAGAATTACTTAGAATTTGTCGGATCGCATCCCTTTAAACAACGGGACACGCTAGAATTGAAAAACCATCACCGTAAATTAATTCCGTTCCAATGAACAGCAAAACGTCAAAATTTATTTATTTTGTCAACTTTCAAAAATTTTCAGAACCGCTATCTAGATATACAGAAGACAAGAGTAGTATAGGTTGCTTAGTTTAAAGGCATTATGAATTTGGAATCGGCGAAATAGAAACAACGTTATATTTAATTATATTTGCGCGGATTTAGTAACATGCTTTAAATTGAACGTAACAACTTGATTTCTAAACTGTTGTCTAACAATAATGTAATCTATTTGACATCTTCCTATGTCTCCTGGCATCTTCCATGTGTATCGTCTTCTAGCATGATGTTGAAATAATATGTTTGTGATGGTTAAATTGTTTTTGTTGTAAAATTCTACCAGCCTATTTGCCCCCATCGTTTCTCGTGCCTAAACCAAACGAACCTACTACCGCTCCTTCCTTACCCTCACCTACCACTGCATTAAAATCCCCCAAATTATTAAATTTTCGTGTTCTTCTACGTGTCTTAGTATGTTTTTGATACATTTGTAGATCGCGTCTTCTTCTTACTCATTGCAGGAATTACCCTAAAGTCACTGCTCCAAAAATCCCCCGCCTCTGGCCACCTAATTTTGCTGATCCCTATTATCGATTATGTCTAATGCCAGCCTTATCCATTTCAATTTTCAAGTTCTCTAGTTTACCTACTTGTTTCATACTTAAGACATTCCATGCTCAGACTCTTAAAATGTTCCCGACTTTTTCTATACTTTCCGATCACATTCTCCGAAGTAGTCCCCTCCTGGAGATCCGAATGGGGAACTATTTTAACTCAGGAATTTTTACCCCACAGGATGCCATCATCTTAAATAATTTCAGTACGCTGTGTGCTTGGGAGGTAATGTGGTGGTTTCCTGTTGCCTTCCATATCACAGTAGCATGTCTTAGAATGTCATATTGACCCCTATGGCCTCTGCCACTCTACCGAAAGAGCTGCTGCCCTCTTTCGAGGATCCATCTTAATCTGGTTCCTCACTAAAGACCCCACTGATTTGGTTAAATCTGTAATTTGGCTCTTTAGATTACTGGAACTCGCAAGTCGTTTTACCCGTTCTTATAATCTAGAACTTCTTCAAAGTGCAGGTCCATTCAGAACGGAGAGATTTATAGCATACTGCATTTTTAACTAACTGGGATAAACAATTAATAATGAATACACTTACGTTAGATATCAACAAATTAATCGGAAATTAGGTTTTTCATATAACTTAACACTTATATCATGAAAACACTAACAGGCCACAATAATCAAGTATTTTTACAAACAAATAAATTATTTAAAACTAACACAAACACTGTCAAAATAAAACACTTTTCACCTTTTTTTTAGTTAAACAATTGTTAAATTTACACAATGAACATAATGCATCAACCACATTTAATATTTAGTGTTTACAGTTTTCCAACGTGAAAAACGAAGGTTCTAGAAATATTACTAAGGGAGATAATTGAAATTTTTTTTATCAAATTTTAGAATGTTTTTAGGTTTAAACATTCAATATTTTATTATTTTTCAGACAGATATTAGATATGCAATCCTGAAAATCTTTATACGTTATACCACATGTATGAAAAAGCAAACCCTTCTTTTTACAAACATATCAGATTTAAAACAGGGGCTCCATATTGTTGAACGCTAAATTGAAATACCTTAAAACCACCGCATTTAGAGTAAAATACAATAATATTTAATGCATATAACCTCGAATTTACATGGGGGTTGAATTCCCCAGGGCGACCAAATGGGTTGCTAATTTATTATCGTTAACAAACCCACAGTATCTTGCTCCTGATGCAGCGGTTTTCATGGCTCACATGGCATCCTGTTGTCTTGGTGTTTGCCTGGAGATAGCCCTGCGAGGAAGTTCCAATATGATATGCATTAAACAATAGGATAGGTACACAAGGGGGGAATCATTGGTCGATAAGTAGAAGGACTACTCAAATGTCCAAACTCGTGGAAAAATTACCGATAAAAAACCGGGGACATTGCCGTTCACGATAAGGTTTATATTAATTCACATGGGGTTCAAAATATCAGAGAATCATAAAACGTCATAAATTTTAATGTGTTACAAACAACAAAGACCAGCTTTTGGTATTAACTGTAAAGCATGGGAATAATCGTTCACATGGATGAATGACATTGAACTCGACCATAAGATATCTTTAGTTGCAAAAGTACAAGAACGTAATTTTTTAAGAGAGGGAGACACGAAAATAGAACTAAGTGTGAAAAAGTTGGTAAGTTAAGAAAGAAATGATGTTTTAGTGATGGCAGGGAACGTGTCATTGGGGGTAGGCCGTGGGTGCTATAGGATCGACGACAAACTGTTTTGAGCTTTGCTGGAAAATTAGGCTAGAAAACTCAAGCATGTGTGTTGAGCATGGTGTGAGTTGGTACATCAAAGGGTGATAAATGGGTTTCACTCTGTAACTAAATGTTGAAATTCAGATAGTTTGAATGGGGGGACCTCAAGTACCCAGGAAGTAAAAGGTTAATCAGTGGAGTTACCTGGAAATCCTTAGATTTTTAAACCGTGAGTACTGTCTGACCTGTTTTGTTTATGCTTGATACATATATTCATCGTAAATATAAGTTATAATTGGTTCGTAACGTGATGGAATTTGTTTTGTTTACATCTAAGCCTAATATTATCGGAAAGGGAGTTTGAAACATTTTAAATGTTAAGAATGATGTGCGTGTTAATTTAAATGCAAGCTTTATTGATGGAATGTATTTGCTAGTAAATTTCTTTGGGAAATTTCGTATTTTTATGGACATTGGAATGGTAAAATCAGAAGTTAGTATTGTGCTCTTTTTCTATGTATTGTTGTTAAGGGAATTTCCAAATAAACGGGTTTAAAAAGTCGTATAAATCAATCTAGGAAACTAGAACAGCGGAATATTTATGGATAAATGTGTTTTTAAGGCGTTCTGTTAATAATACCTTGCCGGTTGGATGTTACATCAGGTTTATTTTTTTTACGTTAATGTAAGTATATTTTTGAAATTACTGTTAATAGAGTTTAAGCTTAGATTAAATTTTATTTGGAGCTCTTTATAAGAGAGGTAAAGGTGATCATTGTGAAAAGATTTCCATCTACCCCGGTGAAGTTATATTTAGGAAAGGTTGATATTTTGAAAAATTATTTTAATATAACAGAAAGTCAATTAGTGTTTTTAAAGTGAAAGATTAGGTGACAAGATTATACATTATCGAGAGCAAGAAGATCTGAAATCTGAAATAACCATCTTCCAGGTAGCAAAAATATCAAAGGAGTTGCTGGAACAACACGGTTTAGCGACCTTTATTTTTGACAACTAGTAAAACCTTTCAAAGTGACTGGTCTTGTAAAATAGTTTTATATTTCAGCCAGTTGACATGCTTAGATTTATATTATTTTTATCATTTTTCCATAGGACCCCACTACCGCACCATTGCAGTTACTTGGGGCATCATTAAAATTGTTATGGGATTCCCACCCCTACTGGAAAAATTGAAATTCATAACATAGTCATTTCCACCCCTGTCACGTTCTTGCTGCAACATTATGTTGCAAAATTAATATTCTTTTAAATTATCTAATGTGTAATACATACATGAACATAACCATTTAATGAACATATTTGTATTTCTATCATAGTAAAATCTAAAGAAAGTTAAAGTTTTAATGTGTAATAAAGCATACTAGTATCTAAAATACATTTTCTTCTCTGTTACTAATAATGAAACATGCTTTTAGAAAGTATTTGAAAATGAACATTGAGCGTGCAATACAAGTAAATTTCACTGTATTCGTATGCACTAAAATTTCCTACAACTTCAATCGATATCTTTTTTACTAATACACAAAGATTTAAAATCATTTTAATAACATAGGTTTATGTTGATGAATAGTTGAACCTACATGTGAAAAAAAATTACCTGTGCATCCAGAAATAAATGGCAATGTGCTGATAAACCGTCTCGACCTGCTCTTCCAACTTCTTGCACGTAACTTTCAAAAGTCATAGGCATATTATAATGAATTACAGAACGTATATCAGCTTTGTTTATACCCATTCCTATATTTATATATGTATTTAGTAGAAAATTCGATACTTTTTATTACATACATACCAAATGCAACAGTTGCTACAACAATTCGTAATTCTCCACTCATAAAAGACTTCTGTATACTTTTTCGTCTGCCAGCTGACATACCAGCATGATAATATTCTGCCTGTAAACTATATCTTTTACGTTTCTTGCTATTTGTATTTTCATCTTTTAAACAAGTCCGTAATAATGTAGCTATTCGTTGACACTCTTCTCTTCTAGTACAGTAAATAATTATACTTTTGAAACTTACAAATGGCTCAGATAAAAGTAAACCTAAGAGTGCTTGGTCTCGCTGTTCATCTCTTGAAACTGTTAATCTAAGATTAATTGGGAGCGGGACATCGCTAATGTGACCACATCTACCATCAGATATGCCAAGATGCTCTATTATACTGTCACACGTGGATCTTGTGGCAGTTGCAGTTAAACCAAGTATAGTATGAACACCAAGACGATCTTTTAATACTTTGCAAATTTTTAGGTAGGATGGCCTAAAATTATGTGACCAATGAGATACACAGTGTACTTCATCTATGCAAGCAAATGCAATTGGTGGCAATTTCCGAAGTAATGATCCAAAACCTACACAAAAATTTTCTTTTTAAAAATAATACAATTACATTTAAGAAACCACACAAAAATAAAACAAAATAATGTTTTTTTTAAAATAATGCATAAAATAGACAACAAAGAAAGAGCTGAAACAAAAACAATTAAGAAGGATCTCCTCTGGACTTTCCCATATAGAGATACGATATTTTCTTATTTTATTAAATATATCAATATCTAAATTATATCTTTAGCTAATCAGTCATAATCATATTTCATAGGACTAAAAATGTACATTGCCACAAAATCATAATGAGAACACAATTACAGATTTCCATAGCCCCTTTATATAAGTTCAATACACGTGAGCTTTATAGTGATTTAAAAACAACCACTATTAGAGGAATGAATTGACTACACTGACAAGTACAAACAAGATAATTCCATCTAACATCAAACATATCTATTTCTAAAATATAAAAAATCAATCAGACATATGACAAAGCTATTTTTATTTATTGATATACTACAGATCCCGCACCAGAAGGTATATTTGTGGTTACTTTAAACATAGGACTAATTCCAAGAGTGGATGATATTCGTCCTCTTTGACCATGGTATTTTGGGATCTAACAACCTCAAGTAATTCTATATCAGAAAAAGTTAGTTTAAATGTTACCCTAGTTATTTGCAGTCAACTTGGCAAAGGAAGTATTAAGATTGTGTGATGTTAAGCCTGAAGTATTAGGTAAGCCAATATTCGATAATTGTTTCCCAATAACTAATTCAACAGCCTTGGCGGTATCGGCATATTGTACAGGATGGGTTGATTATTGTGCTAGATTAATAAGAGTATTTATATACTAGAATCCACGAAAGAAGATATGTACCTCACAGGCGCCTAGCGCAATTCACAACATACCTTTAAGATTCTTTTAAAGCTTTACCAATGGATACGAGAAAGATAGCAATATGATTTCTATGTGTTTTTAAGTAACAACATACGTGAGTAGGTTTATTTAAGATAATGACAGAGAGAGTTATGTGGACGTATGTTTGTATCCTAATATAAAAATGGACATGATCTTACTAGGGCAGTAATTCAATCTGTCAAATTAATTTTTTCATAACCTCGTTTGTTTGTTTGGTTTTGGTTAGATTGCTTACCTCTGCGTTCCCGCTTTTATATTTACGTATTTTCAACGAACTTCGTTCGTTTATGAAATCTATTTGTCTGTGTGTCTGTCTGTCTGTGTGTCCGAGGCCTTTTTAATGGTCGGACATCAATGTGTGATACATCAATCGATTCAGCTCGGTGTCCAGAGCTTAAGTTTTGATGTCAGTTAAAATCGGCCCACGGGGACGCCGAGCCCCCGGGAAAATCCACAGGGATAATTAAAATTTTAAATAAGTTTAAGATCAATATGCGACACATATTTGAACAATTTATGGCATTTCATGCCAATTATTCCAATATTATAGACATTGTTTAAACTTAAATTTTGATTACCGAAAATAATTAGTCATGTAAAAAAAAAAAAATTTCTTATCTTATTGATGAGAACTAATATCGACGCTGGAAAGGCAAATTCACTGAAGCGACATTTTAACAGTTTTGCTACAGGACGGTTAATAAGGTTCTTTCCTTAAACAAAAATTTCTAACATTTTATTGCGCTGATTATTTTCGATAAAAGTTTGAATACCGTTAATAGAACTGTATCGCGCATTAGTCGTACGAATACGGTAAATCCATCTAATAGGGTTGTGAAGATAGATGGCGCTTAATTTAAATAAACAGTCTTTTGCAGCACGGGAAAGTAAATTAAACGAATTTGTATTTCAAAAATGTGATTGCATAAGTAATTCAAGCAACAGATAATATTTCTTTTGAATGGAGTAAAACACATTAAGTTAAGATATAGTTGACCGATACTGTACGTTATCCTGGAAACCTTATTGAAAAATAGCTTTAACTACCTGCCGTTTGGTGCCGAATATAATTCTATAATTTAATTTCACCCAAATAAAAGTTTAAAAAGTGCTAACTTACTACGATACTTAAAAACAGAGGAAAAAGTATTTAATTAAGAAATGCACTTTTACTCGTTGCAACTTCGAATTGTCGAGTGTTGGACGCCGATGAGTTCGAATTAACGCGTCGTTTTGTTAGTATATAGCAGATTTTTCGTTCGAATTACCAAGTTCATAAAATGTATTGATCTAGTTCGAAATATAAAGAGATTTTGTAGGGAACTCGCGATAACTTTGAATTATAGAGAGGTTCAATTATCGAGGTTTGAATTAACGAGAGTCGACTGTATCTAAAATACATTTTCTTCTCTGTTACTAATAATGAAACATGCTTTTAGAAAGTATTTGAAAATGAACATTGAGCGTGCAATACAAGTAAATTTCACTGTATTCGTATGCACTAAAATTTCCTACAACTTCAATCGATATCTTTTTTACTAATACACAAAGATTTAAAATCATTTTAATAACATAGGTTTATGTTGATGAATAGTTGAACCTACATGTGAAAAAAAATTACCTGTGCATCCAGAAATAAATGGCAATGTGCTGATAAACCGTCTCGACCTGCTCTTCCAACTTCTTGCACGTAACTTTCAAAAGTCATAGGCATATTATAATGAATTACAGAACGTATATCAGCTTTGTTTATACCCATTCCTATATTTATATATGTATTTAGTAGAAAATTCGATACTTTTTATTACATACATACCAAATGCAACAGTTGCTACAACAATTCGTAATTCTCCACTCATAAAAGACTTCTGTATACTTTTTCGTCTGCCAGCTGACATACCAGCATGATAATATTCTGCCTGTAAACTATATCTTTTACGTTTCTTGCTATTTGTATTTTCATCTTTTAAACAAGTCCGTAAGAATGTAGCTATTCGTTGACACTCTTCTCTTCGAGTACAGTAAATAATTATACTTTTGAAACTTACAAATGGCTCAGATAAAAGTAAACCTAAGAGTGCTTGGTCTCGCTGTTCATCTCTTGAAACTGTTAATCTAAGATTAATTGGGAGCGGGACATCGCTAATGTGACCACATCTACCATCAGATATGCCAAGATGCTCTATTATACTGTCACACGTGGATCTTGTGGCAGTTGCAGTTAAACCAAGTATAGTATGAACACCAAGACGATCTTTTAATACTTTGCAAATTTTTAGGTAGGATGGCCTAAAATTATGTGACCAATGAGATACACAGTGTACTTCATCTATGCAAGCAAATGCAATTGATGGCAATTTCCGAAGTAATGATCCAAAACCTACACAAAAATTTTCTTTTTAAAAACAATACAATTACATTTAAGAAACCACACAAAAATAAAACAAAATAATGTTTTTTTAAAATAATGCATAAAATAGACAACAAAGAAAGAGCTGAAACAAAAACAATTAAGAAGGATCTCCTCTGGACTTTCCCATATAGAGATACGATATTTTCTTATTTTATTAAATATATCA
The DNA here is from genome assembly GCA_036346225.1 of Platerodrilus igneus. Classification (NCBI taxonomy): domain Eukaryota; kingdom Metazoa; phylum Arthropoda; class Insecta; order Coleoptera; family Lycidae; genus Platerodrilus; species Platerodrilus igneus. Next base: position 719,497 of record JARFIW010001393.1, on the reverse strand, counting down.
ATATCTAAATTATATCTTTAGCTAATCAGTCATAATCATATTTCATAGGACTAAAATGTACATTGCCACAAAATCATAATGAGAACACAATTACAGATTTCCATAGCCCCTTTATATAAGTTCAATACGTGAGCTTTATAGTGATTTAAAAACAACCACTATTAGAGGAATGAATTGACTACACTGACAAGTACAAACATAAGATAATTCCATCTAACATCAAACATATCTATTTCTAAAATATAAAAAATCAATCAGACATATGACAAAGCTATTTTTATTTATTGATATACTACAGATCCCGCACCAGAAGGTATATTTGTGGTTACTTTAAACATAGGACTAATTCCAAGAGTGGATGATATTCGTCCTCTTTGACCATGGTATTTTGGGATCTAACAACCTCAAGTAATTCTATATCAGAAAAAGTTAGTTTAAATGTTACCCTAGTTATTTGCAGTCAACTTGGCAAAGGAAGTATTAAGATTGTGTGATGTTAAGCCTGAAGTATTAGGTAAGCCAATATTCGATAATTGTTTCCCAATAACTAATTCAACAGCCTTGGCGGTATCGGCATATTGTACAGGATGGGTTGATTATTGTGCTAGATTAATAAGAGTATTTATATACTAGAATCCACGAAAGAAGATATGTACCTCACAGGCGCCTAGCGCAATTCACAACATACCTTTAAGATTCTTTTAAAGCTTTACCAATGGATACGAGAAAGATAGCAATATGATTTCTATGTGTTTTTAAGTAACAACATACGTGAGTAGGTTTATTTAAGATAATGACAGAGAGAGTTATGTGGACGTATGTTTGTATCCTAATATAAAAATGGACATGATCTTACTAGGGCAGTAATTCAATCTGTCAAATTAATTTTTTCATAACCTCGTTTGTTTGTTTGGTTTTGGTTAGATTGCTTACCTCTGCGTTCCCGCTTTTATATTTACGTATTTTCAACGAACTTCGTTCGTTTATGAAATCTATTTGTCTGTGTGTCTGTCTGTCTGTGTGTCCGAGGCCTTTTAATGGTCGGACATCAATGTGATACATCAATCGATTCAGCTCGGTGTCCAGAGCTTAAGTTTTGATGTCAGTTAAAATCGCCCACGGGACGCCGAGCCCCGGAAAATCCACAGGATAATTAAAATTTTAAATAAGTTTAAGATCAATATCGACACATATTTGAACAATTTATGGCATTTCATGCCAATTATTCCAATATTATAGACATTGTTTAAACTTAAATTTTGATTACCGAAAATAATTAGTCATGTAAAAAAAAATTTCTTATCTTATTGATGAGAACTAATATCGACGCTGGAAAGGCAAATTCACTGAAGCGACATTTTAACAGTTTTGCTACAGGACGGTTAATAAGGTTCTTTCCTTAAACAAAATTTCTAACATTTTATTGCGCTGATTATTTTCGATAAAAGTTTGAATACCGTTAATAGAACTGTATCGCGCATTAGTCGCATTTAATACGGTAAATCCATCTAATAGGGTTGTGAAGATAGATGGCGCTTAATTTAAATAAACAGTCTTTTGCAGCACGGGAAAGTAAATTAAACGAATTTGTATTTCAAAAATGTGATTGCATAAGTAATTCAAGCAACAGATAATATTTCTTTTGAATGGAGTAAAACACATTAAGTTAAGATATAGTTGACCGATACTGTACGTTATCCTGGAAACCTTATTGAAAAATAGCTTTAACTACCTGCCGTTTGGTGCCGAATATAATTCTATAATTTAATTTCACCCAAATAAAAGTTTAAAAAGTGCTAACTTACTACGATACTTAAAAAACAGAGGGAAAAAGTATTTAATTAAGAAATGCACTTTTACTTCCAAGAGACTATATTATAAAGGTTAGTAAAAGCGGGTTAGGTATGCCTTTTCTTAAAGAAAATCAACTTTAATTAAACCATTGGAACATGGTATAATCACAAAAATAAAAATAGTACATCTAAATAGCTTGTTCAGAAAAACGCTAACCAAAATTTTAAAGTACCTTAATCGTTCTTATAATACAATAGAAATTAATTTAATCTATATCTAAATCTTCGGCATCAGAATTCAACAACACTTCTCGAACCGAATTTGTAGCCAAATTTATGTATTCCTGATGATACTGTTTTGGAATAACATTGTTATTGCACAGCTTCACTAAATCCGCATATTTCTGTTTTGGAATTGGCAATTTTGATTTATAAATGCCTTCCGTAGGAATCAATCTTGTTTTGTTCACATCTATTTCTTCTGTGCTAGCAGTTGCATCCATAGAATACTTAACGCATATTTTATAAGGTTTACTTTTTTACAAGTAGCAATGCGAATTTTAGATATCTTTCCAACCAAATTACCTTTGAAATATTTATCGCTTATATTATTCCATCCACAAAAGTCTGTATGCTTCAACATTTCCACAATATACGGTTTTGGTTGCTTTCGAGCTAACTCAAAAATCGTGGACGATTGAGATGGTCCCCAGATAATCATATTTTCAATGCTCCTTTCAATTATTGCATGCATTGAATCAACCGGCATATTAGTGTGACCTGGCAGCAGATAATTGATTTGAATAGATTCCAAGTTAATGCAACTCTGCAGGACATAATGGATTGTGGTCAATATAATTGTATTCTTGTTTTGACCGGTACAGGAGTCACTATATAGCAGCAGATGCTTTACAGTTCCACGATCATCAACAAGTTTTATGTATCTTGCGAGTATTGTAGCCACCTCATTAGCACCCCTCTTACCTTCAGATTCACTCCAATGGTAACAATAACCATTTCTCGTACCACACTCGTAAAATGTCAAGTTGAAGACCGCATACTTGCGAGAATAGTATAATAACATACTTTCCCCATGTGGGGTGTTTAAAACTTTTTGTAAGTCAAAACTAGTGCACACTATACTTTTGTTATCATTGAGAATTAATTTGTGACTTTTAAACCTTTTATCGCTAGCATCTTTTTCTTTCATATGTTCCTCTACCGCCTGGCTTGTATACTCATTAGGGTTATTTTTAAAAGCAACACACTTGACACATTTATCTTTTTTGGGTACGGGAAACCCTAAATTGAACTCTGTCATAAATATTTTTCTAAATACCTTTTCTCCAACAACATCAAGTCCTTTGCCCATAAGATCAGTTTTATAAAGTTTATGAAGGTGAGTGATATTTTTTAATTCTTGTGGTAAATACAATTTGGTAGAATCTTTCCTGCAATAGTGCGACGGTACTGCTGGCAAATATTTAATATAATTACGAACGCTATTCAGAATGTCATCCTTAGTTTTGTTAGCAGGAACAGTTTTGCCTATTAAGTCAGTTTTCGCTGATCCTTCGAAAGTATTTGTTAAGGTATAGTAGACATATGTTTGAGTTATATCCAGGGTTGTCAGTATAAATTGTTGGCATACTTGACGACGACCCTCGCCTTCATTAATAAAATAAGCAAACGTAAATGATCGGCGACTAGACTCTTTTGCTCTTTTTCTTTTAACATCCATTTTTTGGGACATTCCCACAAGCCAGTCACGGCGTCTTTGCGGATCTAAACCCCAATAATGCTCAAAAATTTTAGTCCGTTTCTCTTCAGCAATTTCCTCACATTTAAATTGACACTTTTTACCGACGCATGAATTCGCTTTCATTTTTCTGGCTGGTCTCAATGTTCCACTCGGCCGCAGATAGCTCTCACCTTTTTGATGCGATAGTTTTTGCTCATATCGTATATTAATTTTTGTTGTTTTTGAGGCCTTATCGCCTACACGCTCTTCTGGGAAGTATGTATCCACTTGCTTATCGGGCTCGTCATTGCTCTTATTTGAAATGCCTTTGGCAGGACACGATACCTTCTTTCTTCGTTTTACTGGTTTTGTTGAGTTACTATCAGAATTGGATTCATTGCCTGATGAACCTCTCCATGAAGATGAATCCCATTCAAAATCAATATTATCTACATCGTCGTCTGATAAAAAATCCATAATTTTTTTTTCAGTCATTTTATTAGGGCGTGTTTGATAAACTTTAATGGGTCGTGCGGTATGATTTTGATATTCACTAATTGTTATAGACGCTTCTGTTTCAGAGGAACATACTTGTGAGCCAATATTTTTAACAAACATATTTTGGTTATCATAATAATTTTCTTGTGTTACACAAATACCTTGCTGTGTCCTCTCCGCAACTTCGTAAACAATTTGTTTGTCTTCTTTATTGATACAAGTAGAAGCTGCATTAGATTCACGAACAAGCACTTCGTCCTCTTTTGTTGTGCAATTTTCCTGCATCACTTCAACAAGCATATTTTCCGAGGGCGATCCATTGAAGCTAGAAGTAATACTCGGTTTCATTTGTACCATTATTTATTTTTTGATGTAATGGAAACACAAAAGGTGGTGCATTATCGTCTATATCAAGAAGTATAGATACTGGATACGTTACTTGCTGTAAGTTAAAGTCTTTTTGCTTGAAAACTGAATCTGTATTAGGCAATTTAATAGTATTTATTGCGGTAGTAAAATTGTTATTAAAAAATAATGTAGACTGAAAATTTTCGGAGGTACTCTCAAGATTTTCCACCGCATTATTAAATTGTGAAGATTTGGATACAACTTCGGCATCCAGAATAGTTTCAGAACTCTGTGCATGCACTTCTGATATTATTTGTCCAGTATGTATTTGCTTATCTGGTGTTGAAGGATTTAGAATACGCATATCGTGTATTTGAAGAGAATTCGTCATTGGTAAGATATCTGAACTTTGAGGTAAGGGATTTAAATTTGATGCATCAGACAAAATACGTCGACGAACATTTTTGTTTGTAGAGGACTGTTTTTTAATACCATCAACTGCGTCACTGTTTTCCACAGAACTACCCGCAGCCAAGTTTAAAATCTTCCAATTTCTTTGATTTCGTCGCATAGTTATGTTTGTGTCTGTAAACAACATAAAATTTAATAAGACTGTTACTAAAAGAATATGAGACCCAAAAGTACATCTATCTGGCAACCAACTAGTAGGTTTCTTAAACCAGTAAATAATTATAATCTAAACAAATTTTAATGTGATTACATCAGGAGTTACCTACTATTTTGCTTGCAGATAATTACTTATAAATAATAGCATAATACTCACTATAACAGCAAATTAAAAAAAGCCAACTTGCAATTTCCGACTAAACAATTAATACACTTTGACTGATGCTTGTTTAAGTACTGAACCTCTACAGCGGCGGTACTTCTATTTATAGCTTACAAGAAACACACAATGCAGTTTTTGAACTTGATAGCTAAACCGACATTCCATTAAATTAGAACAAACTTTTAAAATAAGGTAAGTATAAAACATCTTAGTCTTGGGAATAATTAAAGCATTAAGCGACAAAAGACGTAAACTTATAATATTTTCAGTACTTAATACCATTGTAAATAATATAATTGAAGTGTAGTAAAATATAACTTAAGCGCCAAAGTAGATCATTTTAATTGTAAAACAAAACAGTTTAAGTAACCATTTCGTTGTATTTAGGCAAGGTAAAACAACTTATTCATCGTCGTTCAGCCACGAGCGAACTTGAAAAATACCTTAAGCGTTCACAAACTCGGTGTGCAAATACTTTAAGAGACACTTTCTTTGCAAAACGAAGAATAAGTGTTGCTTAGACTAAGACCTCTTAAAAATTGTAGTAAATAATCGGACCACTTAAGCGCCATAAAGTATCAAGTAATCGAACAAGGCCGAGTCCATTCTATAGCAAAAAAAATCTGAACCGATGTGTGTAAATAACTCATTTTACATATATATGTCGCTTAAGTTAATTTGCCTTTCCACCGTCGATATATAGCTTTTAAAATATTTATTCAATAAAATAAAATATATTAAAATGTCTCTTTTGTTGTTTATAAATTTTTGTTTTTATCTGAATACTTATAATTATTACAACATAATTTTAATTTCTTTAATTTGTTTTAAAGTAAGTCTACATTTGGAAGTTCGTTGCGACAATGCCTTGCATTTTCAACTTGTTTATTGTTAATTAAATCAAATTAGTGAATATTGATTACAACAGTTCTTATTAGAACTAATAGCCGTATCATGTCGGCAAAAGGGAAAACATTGGGTTCACAAGCCCAACAATTAGTTATAAATTTGTTGGAGTACTTCCTGTAGAAACAGAATAATGATAGACCTCTAATTTCTTTAAATTCAGTGTATGAGGAAGAGTATATTATAAAAACAATTTTTCATATTAATAAACTCTATATTGCTTTAGCAAGTTGCAAACGCCTTGAAGGTTAGCATGCTTACTGTGAGTGGGATAAAGCACGCTGTAAAAAAATCATCATTAATCAACTTTCTTTCTCATCTTAATTGATGTAATTTTATTGTTTTTACAGCAAATTTGTAATAAAATCTTTGGTAATTTACTCCTATGTTAATTTTTAATTCTACCTTGGGTAATGTTAATTTCATGACATGCATTTTCATATCAATCACAACCTTACTTTTGGTATAAAATTTATACGGCACACGCACGCCTCTTCTTTAAAGTAGTATTATTGTTCTTAGTTTTTCGCAAACGAAATATCGTTAAAAGTTTTAAATGCATAATGAAATAATATGTTTGATGAAGATGTCCTTTTATTAAAATGTCAACACAAAATATCTGAATGTCAACAAACCAAATTATTGACTTTGCCTTACAGCACGGTTGCCAAAGTTAACGTAATAACACGGATTTCAATTGTAGGTGCCAGTAACACATTATTTCTGTTATTTCACCTCTCTATTCAGATTAATAGGTGTAATTCAATTTTTGAGAATGCATTTTATATTAATTGAATTTATTAAACTCGTGAATTATTAAGACAATAATTTTAACATACTAAAAGCGACGACTTGTTTGAAAATAAAAATATTATTTGCAACCTCGCTTCATTGCGGTTTCTAGATTAGTGACGGGCGACAGAAACTGCCGAATCGATATATTTATTTTATGTATATTTATTTTAATGTACTTGCATTTATATTAATTGAATTTATTACACCCTTAAAGTATTAAGACGACAATTTTAAAGTAGTAAAAGCAACTACTCGTATAAAAATAAAATATTTTTCATAACTGATATTAATTTGGTATTTATGAACTAGATGCTACATTGACTTGAAATTTTCAACTTAATACATACGGTTACAAGTCATGATGCAGATATCTTCTTTAGTAGTTTCTACTATATCTAGAAGTCATATTTAATACAACTTCATGAAGCTCTACTAGTTCAGTTACAATAAAACAATTGTTTTTAAGAAGTGCATTTTCAACAACGAGACAATTTGGACATTTGAAAAGTAATGGCCTTTCTTTTAGTGGTTTGGTAAGATTTCCGGTTGTGCTTATATTAATAATCATCATTAAGTCTTCAGTCCTGGAACTGGTTGGGCTTGCACCTCCATTGTTTCATATTCTGAGCTAACCTACACATTTCCCTGAAATTCACACAGTCTGCATCTACCTCTTTTTTCCTATACCTGCTTGTAATATAACCTGCACTATTCCCCAAAAATGCCTTAGAATGTATCCTGCTCTTCTTCTCCTTTTCTTTTTGTTTTCCACAGACTTCTTAACCCTACTATTTTTATAAACTCTTTGTTATTAACTTTGTCTGTCCATGCATCATACATCTGAAGCATACCACTCTAAAAGGCTTCTTCCTTTTACTGTCTGCTTCTCCTACTCTTTCAATTTCATAGGCGTACATTGCTGTGCGCCACACATATGCTTCCAACAATAAAGCATAAATAAATGTTGCATAAAGCAACAACCAGGATAAAAGTAGACAGAATGACAGAAAACAAATGCTAAACTTGGATTGATAATGCGCTCAAGATAACCAATTGGAATTAATGAATTTATAATATACGATATTTGAATTAACCAATGAAGTTACCAATAACAGCTAACTAAATTAATCGCCACAGAAAGACTAACCTAACATTTAAATTAAACAAACGTACCATTACATAGGGTTAATGATACAAACATAGAATTTCACCTTACAAATTAGCAGAAAAATATAGAAATGTCGTTACCAGAAATTAGACTGTAACACTTTTTTTCCTTGTTTCTATGTTTTTTGTCCTCGTACATAGCCGCTGCACTTTCTTGTTAGATACAACTCAGTTCTCCTTCTATCGTTTTGTAAATATATACCCTATTTCACCGATATTCAGTATATTGGGTGGGTGTGGAGGTGGATGGGCGTGTGTGTGTGGCGTTTGGTGTACATGTGTAGGTGCATGGATGCACGCATGGGTGGATGCGTGCATGTGTGGGTGTGTGTGTGTGTGTGTGTTTAAGTAGTATGTGGCTATCAAGATCCCCAACACAGACATTTGTCGAATTAATAGTTTTACAATAAATCCCTTTGCACAATCAAGATTAGTTGAAAATATTGCAAAACCAACACCTGTAGTTGTTTATAATAATCATCAGGTTTAAGTGCAATTATTTTTCGTCATTAGGTTTTCCGTCTTTGAACAGGTTGGACACGTACCTCCGCTGATTTCTATTCAGACCTAGCGTACAGTTTCCTGAAATTCCCACTGGGTTATATAACTTGGTTCCCCTTCTATTGTTTTGTAAATATAGACCCTATATCACATATTCAGTGGTATGTGAAGAGGGTTAAGCAGCCTGTGGCTACCAAGATTCTCCAACATGTAAACATTTGCCGAATTAACTGTTTTCAAATAAATCCTTTTGCACAATCAAGATTAGTTGAAAATACTGCAAAAGCAACACCTGTATTTGTTTATAGTAATCATCAGGTTTAAGTGCAATTATTTTTTTGTCATTACGTTTTCAGTCTTGGAACTGGTTGGACCAGTACCTCCACTGATTTCTATTCTGAGCTAGCCTACACATTTCTATGACATTCCTACAGCCTAGATACAGCTCAATTTCCCTTCTATTGTTTTCTAAATATATGTTCTATTTCACCGATATGCAGTGATATGTGAAACGAGTTAAGCAGCTTGTGGATACCAAGATCTCCCAACCCAGACATTTGCAGAATTAATAGTTTTCCAGTAAATCCTTTCACACAATTAACATTAGTTGAGAGTATTGAAAAACCAATACTTGCAGTTGGTTAAAATAATTAGGTTTAAGCACAATTATTTTTTTCGTCCAACGTTTTCCGTCTTGGAACTGGTTGGATGTGTACCTCCATTGACTATCTGTGTGCAATAGTCTAACCTAGGTCTACCTCTACGTCTCTTTTTTTTCCTATCTCTGCTTCTAATATATTCCGCACTATTCCTTCATGCCGTAGTATGCGACCTATCATCATATCTCTCATATTTTTCCATGTTTTCCACATATGTCTTTTTTCCTTACCATTTCTAGAACCTCTTTGTTCTTAACTTTGTCTGTCCATGATATCTTCATCATACATCTGTGTCTACCTCTTCCTTGCTAGATGCTAATACCGCTATATCATTTGCAAATCTAAGTATATCAGTCTTTTGAGCCTGCATAATAATTCTAAATGACTCCCTGCACTTGACTGTATTCATTGCCTCTTCAATGTACACGTTAAAAATTAACGGGAATAGGGCACATCCTTGTCTCATTGTTTTCCTTTAGTGCTTCTAGTTCCTGTGCTGCATATAAATTCCCTATATATTCTGTCATCTAACCACTTCATTTTCTAAATGATGTCTTTTCCCACAACCCTTATTTTTTGCTGTGACTTTGATATTCCTAAAATTCATTCTAATTAGTTTGTATGCTTCGTCTATCTCTCCTATTTCCACCTTAGTTTGTACCTCTTTGCACTTTTCATCAATTTATTGTTGTTCGGTTTTATTTGCATTTGCAATTAATTTCCCATTTTATGGTTTTGTATCTCTTTTTTTCCTGCTCCGTCTAGTCTGTTTTTATGTTTTCGCCTTTCTTTTATTATCAGAATATTCTTTGTTAGCTATGGTTTCTATTTTCTTTTTGTTTATACCCCAGAATACCTCTAGCTGCCATGTCTAAACTGGATTTAATGTTATTCCATTCTGCCTCTACTTTTTTAGTATCAGAAATTTTCCTGATATATTCCAGCAATTCGTTTGACTTTTTCTTAAATTTTTTTGGTGGATATTTTTATTTTAGTTTCTCGCAGTCAAAGTTCTTTTTTCCATTTCTTTTTTTTTTATTTAAGCATGGCTTTCATAATTACTATGTTGTGGTCAGTGATTCAGGGTAGCACCTAGAGTCTTTTACTTGATTCCTAAACCATTGTCGAACAAGAATGTAATTCTATTTGATATTTTCCCATCTCCTGGCATATTTCACGAGTATCATCTTCTAGAATTAAGTTAAAATAATGTGTTGTTTGTGATGATTAAATTGTTTTAAACTCTGGTGTCTAAACCAAATAAAGTTACTACTGCTCCTTCCCTGCCATCACCTACCACTGCATTAAAATCTCCCGTAGTTTTTAAATTTTCCTGTCCTTTGTAGATCGCTTCTACCTCTTCCTCACTGTAGTTAGGGCATGTATACTTGTATTATTACTGTATTTTCCAGTTTAGATTCTAATCTAACCATGAGTACTCTTTTGTTCTTTTGTAAGTAGTTTTCAACACAGTGTCCTATCTTTTTATGCATAACTATCCCCATTCCAGAATTTCCTTCCTCTGATCCTGTATGAATTACGCTAAAGTCTCTGCTCTAGAAATCGTCTCTAGTCACCAAACTTTGCTAATCCCTACTATTCTAACGTTAACCTATACATTTCAATTTTCAAATTCCCTAACTTACATACTTGCTTCATGCTTCTGACATTCCACACTCCGACTAGCGAAATGTTACAGGTTCTTCCTTTGAACTTTTCGATCACATCCTCCGAAGTAGTCCTCTCCAGGAGATCCAAATGGGTGATTAGTTTCCATCATTTTAAAACTATTTTTAGTATGCTGTGTACTTGAGCTGTTAATATGGTGGTTTCCCGGTGCTTCCAAATCGCAATGGTGTGTCTTAATATGCCACATCAACCCCTATGGTCTTCGCCACTCTAAGTACTGAAAAAGCCGCTGCCTTCTTTCGGATATTTCTCTTAGTCGGATTTCTCACTAAAGACCCCACTAATTTGGTTAAATCTATAATTCAGCTCTTTAGCTTACTGAAACACACAAGCCATTCTACCCGTTCTAGTATTCCAGAATTTCTTGTAGGTGCAGGTCCTTTCAGAATGGCATGCACAAAAAAGGAAATGGTACATTTTGGCATTTGTGGTTCATATAAAACAAAATCATTAGATACTGCAAAATATTTTAACGTTTATTGATGAATACTGGCGATATCTGGAGTAGTTATGATTAAAAAAATCTTATGTTCTTCACGCTGTTTAAAATTAACAAATTGCACAGAAAGGCAAAAATGTGAAGGTAGGAAGAAGCTGCATATAGATAATGTGAAAAATATTTATTACATGATTTTAAAGAATGCTTAGAAAATGAAGGCATACGTACCAGTTAAGTGTTGAAGACATCACAATGAAATTACATTATGGAAATAGTAAACCGGGCCATAATTGAAATGGTAAAGTGTATGCTAATTTATGCTAATCTGCCGTGGTTATATGCCTAGATTTTGGAATCATTTGGAGTAAGATTAAAATCAATATTTAAAATAGCTGACTTGATCAAATAAACAACATTTTAAGAATTAACTCACATAGTGAAAGTGGGAAAAAAATCGTCTTCATACCAAAGATATACTGAATATTTGATTGAAAAGTTTATTTGTGAAACAGTTAAAAATCACAATACTTAGTTGAAATAATTACCTGATGATCTTTCTCCAGCGACAACTGCTTCGGGAGATACAATTAAAATGCTTAAACTTCCTGTTTTGATTGCTTCCATAATTTTCTCTCTCTGAACTTTAGTTTGATTCGTATGCATACAAGCAGCTTTTAAAAACATTGGTATGCCAGTAATTTGATCTTCCATTAGTGATACTAATGGAGAAATAACAAGTGATATACATGGCTCTCTTTTAGAATATAGATAGGCTGGGAGTTGATAACATAAACTTTTGCCAGAGCCTGTGCTAAGTGTTAATAATGTAGACTTCCCTGAAAGAATACGCATTATGGCTTGTTCCTGACCAGTTCGAAAAGCCTGATGACCAAACAGTTTTAAAGTATCAAACACTTCTTGTGGTGTGTCTAAAATAATAACGCATTGTTTAAGTTTAAGTATTCATATTTGTAACAAACCTATCACAGATTCATTTGCTGCAAGATTGTAATAAGGCTTAACATACGTGGTACTATCAATATAGCGTTGGACATCAATTTTTAGAATTTCTCTTTCAATCCGTTCAACCTCCTCCAATAATTCGGCATCACTTTCATCATCACAAGTAGAACCACAATTGGAATCTGCTTGTACATCCGTTTTAGATGTATGGTCTGTGTTTGGTTTGCGTATTGTTAAATCACTATCTTTTGCCATCTGAGCAGCCTCCTGCAATGTTGGGTACAAACACTCTTCTGTATCTCCTTCCAGGGGACGTAATTCATCCCCTTTAGAAAATTTGCATGCTCTAGCAAAATGCCCAGCTTGCCCACAGTTAAAACAAGTCAATTTACCACCATCACAGCCACTCATATCCATGTCTGGCCCACAAAGTGATTTCTTTTTATTTTTCCACATTTGTTTCTTATAATTACTGAATGATTTTGTTTTTCGGCCACGGACATAAACTTTTTTCTTCAAATTAATTTGAACAAAGTTTTCATTTAATGTACCAGAATTAATTTTTTGTTGTAGTTTTTGTTCCATTTGTATTTGCTTACTCAGTACTTTATTAGTACTCTGATCATTTTTAGTAACGTTAACCGATGTTTGCAGAGTTTTCTTTGATATTATTTGTTTTATATCGTCAATTCGTGGAACAGTTACTACTCTTGGTTTTATAGAATATTCGAGTTCATAAACATTCTGACTAGAATCCTCTGCCTCAATGGAAAGTTTTTCCTTACTTTTCTTTTGATTTCGAGTGACATGTTTATATTTGGTCCTATTTGCAATAGAACCACTAGTGGTTATGCTTTCCTTTGATACATTTTCTAAAACAAAATCTTTATCCTTATCATTTGAATTAAAATTATGATCATTTTTTATGGGCAATTTTTCTATATTTGTTACCAAGTTTTGTGATCTTCCCGATTTTCGTATATTATCTTTCTTATTTTCTATGTATAATTGATCTGATTTAGTAGGTGCAACATCTTTGTCTTTGAAATTATCATCAGATTCTTTTGAATCATTTGTCTTACAACTTTCAACATTTATCTTATTATTAAATATATTAGAAAAATCTAATCTTTTAGTCAATAAATCAACAGTTACTAAATTATTTCTACTATTATCCGGTTGATATTTATTTTCCACTCCCCCTGAGCTACCACTTCTTCTTTTTTTGGCAATGTGATATAAACTGCGTGAATTTTCATACTCATCATCGGAATTATCAATTATATTATCACTATCATAATTTACTTTTGTAACGCTACTGTTAACCTCATTATTTCTGTTGTTTACTGTATCACAAGCTGCATGCATCATATCAGCTTGAAGGCGATTTATCCAGCCTTGATCTATAACCCTTAAAGATTTATCTTGATAATCACTACTAGATACAGTCTGTACAATATTAACAGGTTGAGATAAAATTGTCGGTATTGCAGTAACAATTTTTACATTATTATTATCTTTGGATACATCAGCAGTAGAACATGACATATCCAAATCTTGTGAAGAGTTGCATAACTTAGCAGGCTGGGAGAAGAAATGAGGTTTACTAGAATCTAAATTGCTTTTCTTACGATTAAACGAAAGTGATTTACGGGGAAAACGTTTAGAAGTGTTTGAACCTTGAAATAATTTTTGTGTAATCCTTAAATTAATATCAAATTTCTCAGTCTTTTGTTTACTGTCATCATTGTTGCTTTTTTGTACATTGCTAAGATGTGAACCCCATGTGTCATTTGTGTTAATTTTATTACTTATTACTTCCAAAACATTTTGCTCATGATTTGAAATATCACTTTCATTTTTTTCTATTTCCACATCAAATCCATCAATGTTACTAAGGGTTTCTTCTAATGCGGCAGTTTTTAACTTAAAGTAAGTTTTGTAAGCATTCCACACTTCTGTATCAGCTTCTTTAATATCCAGCTAAAATCAAGAATCAATTTATTAAAATAGTTTCGTATACTAAAAGATTTATTATAATATGTAGAAAAAATAGACAGCCCTATTGCTTAGGCATTCCATCAAAGAAAACAAAATATTAACAAATTCATATTTAAAAAAAAAGCAATAGTTCTGCCAAAGAGCAATTATAGTTGCATGTCTGGACAACTTTACGCACCATGCCTTCAAAAAAAGTTCAACAACTTTTGTGAAACTCCATAGACTAAATTATAAACAACTTCAAATCTTCATGTTTAATAGGCAACAACCAGCTCAAAGAAAAACATGTACAATTTGTAAAGCTTTCGTGTTACTTAAGTAAACATTAGTGAGTAGAAAAGGAGTTTATTAATTTCAGTAAGATAGAATAGCTTTTAGCAAAAAAAATCATGTAAAATTTATAAGCTTTAGTAGTTTACATTTAACAACGTTGATATTTCAAGGTATTATTAAATTAGGTTACAGATATGAATAGAAAAGCACCAGGTGCATTAAATAGAAAAGTTGGTAAATATCGGCACTGTACATCCCTTCATAGTAAATTCAAAAAATTACAAATAGAAACAGAAAATAAAGTTATTTGTACAAATTCACATAAGTTCAAGGAACACTTAATGATGGGACTGATACACCTCAAAACCACAATACTTATAAAAACACCCTAAACAATTTGTTGAGAATGAAACAGATGATGCAGACTATCAGTATTGCATGTAATATCGTGGGTAGAAAATTAAGGTAGTAAAGACGGCGATTAGATATCATATACTAGACATCAGTGAGCAGTTTTTCAAATAAGTTGAAAATTTTGTACGGTAGTAGAAAGTGACAGTATTTAGACCCAAAGCTGTTAGTGCAAAAACAGGTTTCCAAAAGCGGGTCAATGTGGATGTAAAAAGGTTTTATATATTTTATATATATATATATATATATATATATATATTGAAATTAATAAGATGAAATAATAACTTAGACTTTAAGTAAAGCCCAAATGATCATTTCAAATCGAGCTAGTAATTGAAGAAGGAAAATATAAGGCCTTGGACAGGATTTGAACCTGCATCTCAGTTTTGCCGGACTGTCGTTATCAATTACGCTACCGAGGCCGATGGCTATAATTGAAATTTACAAATCTAAATCGTGTACAGTACCATATATAAACCTAACTTTCAATTACGTTTAGCATTTTTGTCAATCATATCTGAAATTGTCAAGTTTTTTGACTTATGTCAGATATAGACAGGAAGCAACACTCAAAATCACGGCTATAAGCCAAGGTTTATATATGGTACTGTACACGATTTAGATTTGTAATTTCCCAATTATAGCCATCGGCCTCGGTAGCGTAATTGGATAACGCACAGTTCCGGCAAAACTGAGATGCAGGTTCAAATCCTGTCCAAGGCCTTATATTTTCCTTCTTTCGATTACTAGCTCGATTTGAAATGATCATTTGGGCTTTACTTAAAAGTCTAAGTTATTATTTCATCTTATTAATTTCAATACGTAAGTATTTATCAACTTACCTTGTGTAAAAAACTACTTATAATATTTATATATATATATATATATATATATATATATATATTGTAATGTAGGGGGGGGGCGAGGCTTCTAAGGGTAGATTTGTGTTAAAAAGGGTGTATGCCAAACGACAAGATTCATAAATCAGATCCATAAATTAAAAAAAAACTATATTTTGCTGTACTTTACATATGCTAAAGTATTTACCATTTAGTTTGAAACGCATGTGCCAAAGGTAAACAAAATGACTTTATGACGTTGATACAATGCACGGTACTTGAGGTTTTATACTGAGTTGATATTTTATAAGCCATTGAAAGTACATTTGCCGTCTGAAAACCGGACGCGTCTATGGATATCTACAATCAACCAAGCGTCCAGGTCTTGTGTAAATATTTTGGCTTTTCATTTAAATAGAATCAACTTTGGACGAATTGTAAAATCAAAATTATAAGTGAATAGAAATATAAAATATTATTGGAGAATTGTGAAGTGTTTAGGACCAATGGTAGAAATTATGAATGTATATAAAGACTATAGTGAAGGTATTTTGGACACTAGAGTAAAGACGAATTGTTATTGGATATTGTATGCGTTTAAAAATGTAATTAAGTAAGCTGATGTTGTTATGCTTATTGCTTAGCGAAGTAAATAAAGAGATTCTTTTTCGATAATATTCAGTATAAAGACGTGTTTTGCAAACCTGCGTTAAAAGTTGTATAAATAATTGATGAAATAAATGTTTTTTGAGTTAAATAGTCTGATTTAATCAAGTGAAAGTACAAGAAGCATCGGTAGTATAAAAGCGACGATTTATTTAGGTTTGAACGAGATTGATATTGGATTTGGGACGATTGGTTAAACGGCAGCAGGAGATTCGAGTGGATATACAAAGCGACGGTGAAGCAACGACGATATTAATAATTTTGGAGTGATTTGGATAGATTAAAGGCAGTAGGACATAGAGTGGATATTGAAGGAATAGCAGGGAATAGGTTGATTTGGAATAGGACGGCAGTATAGATTGGAGATTGAATACGGAAAGGCGAGAGGACTGATTGGAGCACGAAGAAGGAAGACAGGAGAGCAGCATATTACAAGGAAGAATTAACGCAGGGGAAGTAGATACAACGGTTTATTCAAAATTCTAAAATTAGGGTAAATTATTTCAGATTTGGGGTCAGCAAAATTGTTAAAAACACCTGGAGGCGATACGCAAGTGAACATCGACTGTGAATCCTTGTGAAGGTGCGTACGGTGAATAAGATCTAGAGCCAGAAACATTTAAAGAAGGCATTCATCGCAGTATAATTCAGGTAAGTACCGTGTAATATCTTAAAACGTCAAAATTAAAGTCAGAAATAGTATACATAAATTAATTTGGCACCAAGCAACATTGATCAGTAAAATTAGGCATATACAGTAAATAATTCCATATTAAAAAAGGTAGTAAAACAAACGAGTGTGCAGTTTGGTTGGACAGTGCACATCTACTCACGATTGAATCCACGGTGAGTAGGTGAACGCCCTGAGATAAAGGTTTCATATAGTCGAGGCATAAAATATAGTGAACAGTAAATAGATAACCAACCAAACTTTGCTAAAAGCACATCATATAGAAGTCATATTATTGAATACTAAAAATTAGATGCGACGACAAAAGTCGTGTATCAGAATTTATAATATATATATATATATATATATATATATATATATATATATATATTAGATTTTTTTATGCAAGGTAAGTTGATAAATACTAACGTATTACAGTTAATAAGATGAAATAATAACTTAAACTTTTATGCAAAGCCTAAATAATCATTTCAAATCGAGCTAGTAATTGAAAGAAGAAAAATATAAGGTCTTGAACAAGACTTGAACCTGTATCTTGGTCTTTCCGGGACCATGCGTTTACCAATTATGCCACCGAGACCGATGACGACAATTGGGAAATTTACAAATTTAAATTGTGTACAGAACTATACATAAACCTAACTTTCAATTACGTTTGGTATTTTTGTCAATCATATCTGACATTGTCAAGTTTTTGACATGTCAGTTATAGACAGGAAGCAACATTCCAAATTACGACTATAAGCCAAGTATTAAATATGTAAATATTTTAGGTAGATTTTTATGCAAGGTAAGTTGATAAATACTAACCTATTACAGTTAATATGATGAAATAATAACTTAGACTTTTATGCAAAGCCCAAATAATCATTTCAAATCGAGCTAGTAATTGAAAGATATTTTAAATTAAGTCATACTCAACTCATGCATAAAAACAATGTATTATCAATTCTTTCAAAAATGCAAAGGAAACAGGTGGGTTTACAGGATACTGTTATCTAACTTTTTTGATAACTCGTCAAGATCTATTTATTCCCCAATTTATAGTACTTTATTCTGAAACACCCTGTATAATCTTTTAAAGAAAAAATCTTCAGTTTGAGTTTTGAAAAAACCAACTGGAAATATTTGAACTATTAAAGATCAAACTTGCTTCTAAGCCAATATTGTCTGCTTATAGTCCTGCAAATGAGACGAAATTGCATTGTGGCATGAGTTCGTGTGGTTTTGGATCCATTTTGATGCAGAGGCAGGCTGATGACAAATTTCATCTGGTATTTTATTTCAGTAAACGAAAAACTGACTATGAGTCAAAGTATCATAATTACGAACTGGAATGTCTATCCATAGTATATGCTATAAAGAGGTTTTACACGTATATACATGGAATACCATTCAAAATAGTCATTGATTGTGATAGTTTTAGGATGACATTATGTAAGAAAGATATAGTTTTGCGAATTTTTGAGATGGTGTCCATATCTGGAAATTATGATCATTTATTGAACACAGATCGAATAGTCGCTTTAGTTTGGATAAAACCTTTTAACTTATTTCTAAGATTCACTGGGTTCCGAAATGAAGGATAAAATCCAGAATCACATAGATAATTGTCTAAATTGCATAGAATTTAATCCAAAGTTTGGGCGAAAGTAAGGATTTTTAAATAACCCTACAAAAGAAAATACACCCTTTGAAATAATACACGTAGATTATTATGGACCACTTTACAAGACTTGCAATAAGCAACAATATATTTTTGAAATCATATATGGATTTACAATTTTTATTAGGTTCTATCCATGTAGTAGCACTGGTACACAGGAAGTGATATAGTATTAACAAGATTATTTTAGAAATTTTCATACTACTAAAACATTAATTTCTGATAGGGGCTTGTGTTTTACTTCTGAAGAATTTAGCCAATTCATTTCTAAAAATAGGGTTCAAGCACGTTTTAATTGCCACATAAGCACATAAAGCGAACAGACAAATAGAGTAAATGAATAGATTATTTGCGCCTATACTCGGTAGAATCACAGATGAAAAGCAAATTGACTGAATTTATGCATGAGGTTGAGTTCTGTATTAACAATTTGGTACACCGAACTACAGGAAAAGTGCCATCAATATTGTTATTTGGTAGTCTTCAAGTGGGTAAAATTAAAGATAAAGGGATGTTTTGGAAAGTTTAAATGTTCATAAAAAGGTAGAAACACATGGATAAGGTTGACAGCTGGGGAGCGCATTGAAAAAGTCAATCTCAAAACAAGCGATATTATGACCAAAAATGCAAGTCGGCTCAGGCATATAGTATGGCCCAGTACATAATGATCTCAATGTTGATAATACACCTAGGGTCGAGGGGGAGACGACCGGTGTATTCTTATATATGCTAAGTTTGTATTCCTATGTATTCCACCTTATAATCCGTGTATTTCACTATAGTTTGTTTGTATTCCGCTGTATTCTGCAGTATTCTGCTGTATTCCGTTGTAATCCAGGATATTACTATTGTATTACGATGTAATTTATTTATTTTTTTATTACTTAACAGGTTTACTTATACCCTATTATAAAGTACATATATCATATTAACAGGAATGCTATTAAATTCAAAACTTGCTATAAAATTTGTAATAATTTAGTTTTTAAGTCATTATAGCTAATATTAAAAATGTTACATTCGTTTTGAACTAAGTTATATGCCATACACATTCTATATAACGAAGAATTTAAGTGGCAATTGCTGTGAGCAAGAAGTGTGATATAAAAAGTATTTGTACTTCTTGTGGTATAAGAAGGTACATTGAAATTAATTCCAGCCAAAAAGCTAGGATCGTCGACAATATTGTGAAGCATCTTATACATATACACGATATAATATACTCCTCTTTGTTTTTCTAGTCGCGGGAGTTTATATTTTTCACACAACCATCTTCTTGATATTTGTGCATCATAAAAACCGTATTCTTTGTAATGCACATAGCAGACTACTTTATTTTGCACTTTTTCTATTGAACACATATGGCAGTGAGTATGGACTCAATATTAACGATGCATATTAAAGTGCACTTCTTACTAGTGCTAAGAATAGATATTTTATACAATTTATATTAGTAAAATCTGTTGTGTTTCTTGCAATAAATCCATAAGTTTTTAAGGCTTTACTTGTGATGAAACTGATATGAGAACAAAATGTCAATTTATTATCAAATATAACTCCCAAGTCACGTACTTGACAGGTTCGTCCTAATATCACCTTTTGTACACTATATTCAAAGATGATTGGTTCCCTTTTACGTGCATATGATACTACAACACATTTATCAATGTTGAAGTGCAATTCATTGTCCTTGCTCCAGGTGACTATTTTGTCAAGATCTTCCTGCACTTTAACGCAATCTGTGATGTTATTAATTTTCCGATATATCTTGAGATCATCTGCAAACAATAGCCATTTTACATTGATTGAGTGATGTCGTTTATAAAAATACAGAAAAACAAAGGGCCAAGGTTAGAGACCTGCGGTACCCCGGATGTGGGTACAAACGGTAATGAAAAAAATCCTTTTATAGTAACCTTATGCTTTCTCTCACCTAAGTAAGAAGTCATGAAATTGACAAGATTACGGTGGAATCCAAATTCAGCTTTAAGCTTACTGTTCACGCGCGGGGGGTCTTATAAATTTATACATCGACTTACCTCCGCGGTGTTTTGTGTTTTTCTAGGCTGCAGTTCCTATTCTTTCAACCAAGTGGACTGTATGCGAGTTGAGTCTATGTTACGTTACACTTGCACTGAGGTTTTTAGGGTTTAACAACGAAAGTTTGCGGCACTTGACTAACTTACGGTACTGAACGAAGAAACCGACGACCGTTCTGCTTCAATATCCATAAGAAAGTGTTTGTTCACTACTCTGTCCACCTTATTCACAAATGCACAAGGAATTTTTATGGCAGGATATAAGGGAACAAGGGATGACAGTTTTACTACTAGATTTACGACTACAAATTTAAATAACTTAAAATTAACCACGCGAACGTGCGACAAAGAGACCGAACATCCCGCCCACCAAAATAAGTATGAACTAACTTATTTTATATTTAAAAACTAATTAGAGCTATTAACTAAGAAACCTAACCGACAAACTTATATAAGTGAATATATGTGTACATACCATTAAATATCAAGTAACTGGCAGTAAACATAGTTTCACTAGAGGCGTTTAACTAACCCTTGGGATGTCTTGACTGTAGCTACCCGAACGATACCGTCTCTACCAGGGTGAACATCTACGACTCTTCCTAAACGCCACTGTAGAGGGGGGTTATTTTCTTCCTTTAAGAGGACAAGCGAATCAATAGGTAGGGTAGCGGAATTCTTCAACCACTTACCTTTCTGCTGCAACGTGTGCAGGTATTCAGCACTCCATTTCTTCCAAAACCCTTGTTGCATTTGCTGCAACAATTGCCAGCGATTCAAACGAGATGGGTTTATGGACAACAAATCTGGATCTGGTAACACCGAAACTGGTTCAACATTAAGAAAATGACCCGGGGTCAAATACGAGAAATCATGCGGTTCGCAACTCAGTGCGCATAGTGGACGTGAGTTGAGAATCGCTTCGATTTGAATCAATACCGTCGAGAATTCTTCAAACGACAAAATTTGTTCACCGATAATTTTCTTTAAATGGGATTTTACTGATTTAATCCCGGTCTCCCACAACCCACCAAAATGAGGAGCAGCAGGAGGATTAAACACAAATTCGATTCCCTCAACGCCTGCCGAATGGCGCATCAATTGAGAGATTTCACAGAGGCCCCAACAAAATTAGTACCATTATCACAATGGATTTGAATACATTTGCCTCTTCGAGCAATAAATCGACGTAAAGCACCCAAGAAAGCGTCTGTCGACAAGTTAGACACTAGTTCCAAATGGATGGCTTTAGTGCTGAAACAAATAAATAAGCAAATGTACGCTTTCAATGATTTTGCGCCACGACATCGATTCATCGTGACAGAGAAAGGTCCACCAAAGTCAACTCCCGTATGTAAAAATGCCTTACCTGGAGTTAACCTAGAAGCTGGTAAATCCCCCATAGGGGGGCATAAAGCCACAGGGTTTACACGAAAACAACGAATGCAGGATTTCAGACATTGCCGAATAGCCATCTTGGCACACAAGATCCAATAATTTTGAGTTAGTAAAAATTGTGTTGTTCGATTTCCAGGATGTAAATGTCTTTCATGACAATCTAATATAATAAGTTCAGCCAACCGATGCGACCGAGGAAGCAAAATTGGAAATTTTGCATCATGCGACAACTCTGAGTTACGTAGGCGACCGCCCACCCTCAACAAATCATGACTATCTAGAAACGGACTAAGGCTACGAAGTTGTTTACTAACAAGTTTTCCAGTTTTAATATTAGCAATGTCTTGGGAAAAACATTTGTTTGAACTCTTTAATCAATAAATGTATAGCCTCTTGCTGTTGAGCTAGAGACAAACTATCAGAATATTTTGAACGCAAATCTGGACATTGAACATTACGAATGAAATGACGAACACAGGTAATAATCCTACAAATTTTCCGCAGGTTTGAAAATTTATCCAACAACATATCTAAGAAATTGTCAGACATAACGACTGTTAACGACAGAGTACGATATTCGACGTCCATCTGAGATGAGTCGATAAGTTTTGGCAGCGATGTTACTGGCCATTCTTCATTACGACGCACTAACCAAGAAGGTCCTGTCCACCATAATGGATGATGAACAACTCTGAAGCCAAAAGTCCACGTGAGGCACAATCTGCAGGGTTATCCTGGGACTTAACATGAAACCACGAAGATGGAGGAATACGTTCTTGAATATGCGAAATACGATTGCTAACGAATGTCTTCCACTTATGCGAGGAAGACCGAATCCAAGACAAAACAACAGTAGAGTCTGACCACGCGAAAATATTACTAAATGATAAAATATCTGTATAAGTATTTTTGACAAAATCTACTAAATCTGCCAAGAGTACGGCAGCACACAATTCGAGACGGGGCAATGAAACGCGATTAGTAGGAGCAACCTTCGATTTTGCGCATACTAATGAAATGATAATATTACCTTCTAGATCGAACGAACGGAAATAGATGACAGATGCATACCCGGCTTCAAAAGCATCACAGAATCCATGCAACTCCACCTTTTTAAAATTATGACATACGATGTGACGCGAAATCTCAATATTCGAAACCGCTGGCAATTCACCCAAAAAATGTTTCCATTTTTGTATGACTTCCAATGGAGGCTCTTGGTCCCACCCGAGACCTAATAGCCAAAGATCTTGAACTACTTGAACTAAACGTTTAGCGAACAGTACTACAGGTGCTATCAAACCGAGAGGATCAAAAATTTTTGCGATAGCCGACAAAATATTACGCTTAGTGCAAGTGCGCTCTTCAACGTCTAAGTTGTATAAAAATGCATCTGTAAGAGCACGCCACGAAAGGCCCAAAATTTTTATTGAACCACTATCTTTATCTTGAAATGTAATTGCGTCCGAACTGGACAGGGACTCTCTCAAGTTGGACATCACTTCCGGGCAATTACTTCTCCATTTTCTTAATTGAAAACCACCACTAGTGCAGATACTATTCAATTCACCAATTAATTGATTAGCAGCTTTAATCGAATTGCATCCAGTGACTAAGTCATCAACATAGGTATCGCTCGCCAATGCCGATGACGCGAAAGGAAAATTAATTGATTATAACCTTGCCAATTCTTGAACAGTACGCAAGGCCAAAAAAGGCGACGACGAAACTCCATAAGTTACAGTATTTAACTTAAAGTCCATAATAGGATCTGACGGAGAAAATCTCCAGACGATACGTTGATAATCACGATGAGTATCTTTAACCAAAATCTGCCGATACATTTGTTTAATGTCAGCTGTAATTACGATAGGATGTACACGAAAGTGCAATAACAAAACTGCAATGTCCTTTTGCAAAGCAGGACCAATACCCAAGCTATCATTTAACGACTTTCCAGATTGATCTTTACACGAAGCATCGAAAACCACACGCAATTTGGTGGTAGTGCTATCACGCTTATGTACAGCATGATGGTGAATGTAGTACATTTTCTCATTACCCGACGAATTTTCAAGCGATTTCACTTGAACCATGTGCCCGCTTGACAAATAATCCTCCATAAATTTTTTATAATCTGAATACAATTCAGGATTTTTTAACAAATGACGTTCTAACGACAAAAATCTTTTAATACAAATTGATCTCGTACCCACAAATGAGGGTTCCGAAATTTTAAAGGGCAAGGACACTACAAAACGACCGTCCTTGTTACGTCTATAACTTTCCACAAATTGATTTTCACACCTTTCTTCTTCAGGAGAAATGTGTTTTTTGTAGGGAATATTTTCTAATTCCCAAAATCGACGAATGTCGCTGTCTAAAGGCTCAATGAAAGCACACAACGACGTAATAGAACTATTCGGGGAAATGACCTTTCCCGTTAAAACCCAACCAAAGGTTGTTTTAATAGCAACTGGCTCGTTAGCGACACCCCAACGAGACTCATTCAACAAAACCTGAGCAAAGATTTCCGCTCCGAGTAGCATGTCAATTTTACCAGAAACATTAAAATTAGGATCAGCTAAGGCCAAACCTCGAGTATGCGACCATTCCTTGACCCCTATCGACGACGAAGGTAATTGATTACAAATGTTAGGTAAAATATAACAATCAATTCCATATGCTGGAGACCGTGCTCGAGGGCTAACTACACACGATAGTGCACCAGACACCAACGACGAATTCAAGCCAAGTCCTTGAACAGTGACATTGGCTCTCCGTTTCCTTAAACCTAATTTCTGACGGCACCTTTCAGTCATAAAACTTTCCATGGATCCGTTGTCTAATATTACACGAACAGATTGCAATGTTCCTGTATAATCAAGCACCGACACCATTGCCGTAGCTAACAGCGTGGTTGTGTGTTCTAATGACGTCGAAATCAACGAGCTAGTGGCAGGTTGTTCATGCACAACCGACGACGACAGATTGTCTTCACTAGGTCTACTAGTAGAAGTAAGTCTAGGCGCCGCTCTCTGAGGAGACGCTGACCTTTGACGATGGGTTTGTCGGCGTGGCGTACAATTTTTCATCGAATGTGAAGTATTCAAGCATTTGATACAAAGATTTTTAAGCTTTACCACCTCAAATCTTTCTTGAGGGGTTTTATCGAGAAACTGCTTACATCTATAAATAGGATGCACAGCTTGACAGAAACTACAATTTTAACATCATTGGTGGTACCAACTAAAGAAGTTTTAGCGAAGTGCTAACAAACCTTCTTTTTTCTTTTTCTTTAACGGAATCTCGAGCCTTTAAGCATGTTCCTGAAGCAATGTCATTGATTTCCAACACTTTACATTGTTTTTCAATGTACGACCTTAAATCTTTAAACGAAGGAATTTCGTCACTATTTCCTAATTCAAACGCTTTAAAATGTTTGTATCTAATTTTTCGATAACAGATTAAACAACATGAAATCTAATAAATCTATTTCCATCTGCCTTAACGCGAATATATTTTCATCAAAACAACTAATTAATTGCGGAGTTCCGCATGCGAGTCTGAGGAACTGACCTTAGGGCATTTTTCGAGAGCATTAAAATATGTTGAAAGTAATAACCTCTTGGACTGAAAACGATTAGTAATGATTTTATAGGCTTCCACGTATGCATAATCATTTAATGGCAAGTGTTTTATCAACGCACGCGACGACTCATCTAATGTATCAACGAGATGGCAAAATTTTTCAACGGGTGACAAACTGACATTATCATGAATCAACCGCTTATAGATTGCATTGTAACTCTCAAAATCTGATATGCGTCCGGAGAAGCGGGGGACTGAAAGATGTTTCAAGCGAATTGCACAGTTTGACGAAAAGGAATTATTCATATTTTCCACCTTTGGCTTATTTTCTACGATCTAATTCGCATTGTTCAGCGATAATACGAATATCTAATAGATAATCATCGATTTTCACCCTAAGAGCCGAAAATTCATCCAATTGTTCACTTTCTTCATCAAAGAAAATATCCTTGCAAAAGGATTTGAAAAGCGTTTCAATCTGTTCGACACTTTTAATCGACGCTCTAATTAAAGCAATCGATACGTCTTCCGGTTGGTTGATCTTACTATAAATGTGATCCAACCTTTTAACTACAAATTTAGCTTCAAGAATAGCTTTATCAATTGATATAACCATATTTAATTAATGATTAATGAACGACAATAAAAATTAATGTAAAAACAATGCGTGACTCGAATACGCTAAATTACTAATTCATCTACGAAATTAAATTATTAATAGAAAAATGCACCTAACTACAGTGCTTGCCCGACAAAGCTTTTAAGGTTTCAAATAAATACCAATAACCCCTTTGTTATACAAGTTGCATGAACCCGAATGGTTGCTCCAACTTGAAGTGACAAATAAGGTAAAGATCTAGGATACAATAACCCTCATAAATAGTTTACATAAAAGGATACCGACGACGACCCTAATCTTTGCCACAAAGGATAAGGAATGTATTGTAAAATCTACAGTAAATGTGTAAGCAAGATGTTCTTTTCTGTGTAACACGTTTAACCATAATAAAAACTACGACAATTTTATAAATTTAAGTATAAGGAGCTTAAAGGATAGGAACTAATTATTTAATTAAAGATCCGGTGATGAAGGCCAATTTTGTTCACGCGCGGGGGGTCTTATAAATTTATACATCGACTTACCTCCGCGGTGTTTTGTGTTTTTCTAAGCTGCAGTTCCTATTCTTTCAACCAAGTGGACTGTATGCGAGTTGAGTCTATGTTACGTTACACTTGCACTGAGGTTTTTAGGGTTTAACAACGAAAGTTTGCGGCACTTGACTAACTTACAGTACTGAACGAAGAAACCGACGACCGTTCTGCTTCAATATCCATAAGAAAGTGTTTGTTCACTACTCTGTCCACCTTATTCACAAATGCACAAGGAATTTTTATGGCAGGATATAAGGGAACAAGGGATGACAGTTTTACTACTAGATTTACGACTACAAATTTAAATAACTTAAAATTAACCACGCGAACGTGCGACAAAGAGACCGAACACTTACTGATGAGTATTTCATGTGATACACTGTCAAATGCTTTGGCAAAATCTGTATAAATAACATCCAACAGACTGTGCTCATTTGAAGTATCTGATATATCTTGAGTTATATGAAGAGGTTCGAGATTGTAGACTTGTGCCTTAGAAAGCCCTGTTGAGATATATTGATTTTATTATTAATACTCGAATAAATCCGTTTATATTTTATAGTTTCAAATATTTTTGACATAACTGAGAGTATTGCAATTGGTCTATAATTCTGTATGTTATTTCTATCTCCCTTCTTGAATATAGGACAAATTCTAGCTTTCTTCCACTTGCTAGGAAAAACTGTACTTTTCAAGCTTAAATTGAATAGTATGCGAAGTGGATATTTAAGACTATCCACATATCCCTTACCAAAGTATGTTGGTATATTATCTCGTCTGAACGCCTTCCCATTTTTTAAGTTTTGTACTGCATCTATTATGTCTTTTTCAGTGATCTTATTTATAATAACTGCATCTGTGTTAAAATTTTCCAGAATATTAACATTAATATTGTTTTTGTCAGTTCTAGAATACCAGAATACCACTGCATTCAACAGTATTCTGAAAGCAGTATTCAATATTTCGCTTTTAGAAACGTCCTTAGTCGGGTGTTGCAATGCAAATCGTGCCGTTCCAATCGTCGAGGTGTGCATATTATTATCCAAAATCCATGCCTATTAGGCACAATTGATATTTCTCATATATATCTAATATGCTGTTCTTAATTTGTCACTACTTTGTGTTTATTTGGCGGCGAGCCGTCGTCGGTTCGGCGAATGGTTATAATAATAGTGTTTGTGCAATAAAATTGTTTATGTAGGTAAGTAAATTTGGTGTATACTTACTCAGTTGTACACTAACTAAAATACCATTGGTCAAATGCGATAAGCAAATTCAAATTATACTTGATATTTTTCTGCCGGAATTAGTTAATATTTCAAAACCATCAATCAAATGAGACTACTCCTAAATTCTTACCACAAAGCTTTTAAGAACTATATAACAACTTCAGAATAAACCCCTTTTCAAAGAACTACAACAGGTAGATTAAAAGTAAAAGAAATGTTCTGAATAGAAGCTACAACTTAGGACTATTGTAATTGATTGATAGGGTACCTCTTTTATAAACTGATACCAGATTCCTTCTATTAGCAGGTATCGAACAAGATACCCGAAGATGCTTATGCCACGTTTTAAATACATCTTCCTATAATCAACATTATATAAATTACTGTAAGGGCAGCAAATTTTAAATGAAAAATTAAAATATCAATGCATTTAATGATTCCCAATTAATATTATCATTTCCTAATATGCTTAATTTTTTTCAATTTTCATTTATTATAGTCTTGAATATTCTCAAAAATTTTCAAAGATATTTCAGTATTTCCGAAAATTTCCATAAATATTCCCTGCGATTTCATTAAGATGTAACGGTTTCAGTAAAACCTTTCCAAATAAAATAAATCATCAATCATACAATATAATTCCCTAGGATAAGTTCAATAAAATCATACGTAAAGTAACAGCTCGTCAACTTATACAAACGCCAATAAAAATCGAGCATAAGGTTCAAAATGGCATCTTGTACTTGAAAGCAGCAAAACCAAGTGGTTAAACTAAGAAAAAATAATTCTTATCTTGTAACTCTGAACACATGCAAACACCTGTAAATGCTGAGATGATCCCCTTTGCCCTTTCAATTAGGACACCGCAAATCTGTACCAACGATTTAAACATTATATTAAGATGTATCTAACGATTTTCAATAAACTGCTACATGATTGCAGTTTTTCAATTTATAAAAACACCCATAAAATCAGTGAGCATAAAGTTCAAAATTACATCCATCACTTTAAAGCAGCAAAAACAAGTATTAAAATGAGAAACAATCTGAGATCTCTGCAAACTGAACACCTGCAATTTAACCCCTGCAAATCTGTACCAACGATTTAAACAATAACCAATAATTGCAGTTTCTACACCCTCGTTAATTAGCTATTACAATTTTTTCATGGAAGGGATTTTTGGGTGCTCTTAGAATTTAATTTATACTGGATGAAAAATCATCTACGTATTAGTTTCATTTAGTTAGTTAACATCGGTTTACATTATTAAACAACCCTCTGAAGAAGAAAATATAAAGGTAAGTCTATTCTTAATATTGCTTTGTATGTTCTAGCTCTCCTAAATGTAGTGTTTATTAACTTAAAATTAGAAAAGGTGTTGCTGTTATTTGAAACTGTCTTAAGTTGTGTTTTGTAATTTTTTATACAGCTTTTGTACCATAAAAAAGGTTAACTGTTTTTTGCACTTTTTTAAGAAATACGGAAATAAAAAAAGACGTGAATTTTTTAATTGGGAAGATTTTTAGATAAATTTTATAGGTTTTGTGCTTTGAAATTTTTTATAAAACTTTTACATTATAGAGAAGAAAAACCTTTTTTGCGCTTTTTACAATCAACAATCCCGATGAGCTACATTTCAGTTATGTATTAAATGTGGCTGACAAAGACTGGTGGCGTGTTGATTACTCTAATAAAATTATTTTTAAGTGTGCATTAAATCGGCAAATGTTCAAGTGCTGGGGGAACTTGGCAGCCACAGGCTGCTTACCCCCCCGGAGAAATAGGGTATATAATTGTAAAACAATAGAAGAGGACCGAACTGCATCTAACAAGAAAGAACCGCGCCTATGATAAAAAACAACAAACATAGAAACAAGAAGAAAATTGTTGAAAGCATATGTGTGGAGCACAGCACAGTAGGCCTATGAAATACAGGCAGTAGGAAAAGCAGACAGAAAAACTGTTGCAGCCTTTTGGAATGCTGTGCTTCAAATGTAAGAGGATGATAGCATGGACAGACAAAGTTAATAACAAATAGATTATAGAAATAATAGGGGAACAAGGATATCTGTGGAAAAAAAATAAGAGAAATAGAAGGGCAGAATACGTTCTAAATCATTTTCGGGGAATAGTATGGGATATATTACAAGCAGAGATAGGAAAAAGGAGGTAGATTTAGAGCTAGGTCAGATAGTGATAGATGCAGACGGTGCAAATCTCAGGGGAATGTGTAGGTTAGCTCATAATAGGAAACAATGAAGGTGATGATGATGTGCATTAGGGGAGTTTCCGGCTGCCCTAAATGTGTTTTATGCAAAATATGTAAAGCAGTTTTCTGCAGAAGTATTTTCTCAATGATTCAAATGTTAATTGTTGTATTAATATAATTGATCCTAGTTTGGCTTTTTCCGCCATTCCTTATGCCATTGAAAAATCGGATCCTAAAATGGTTTGTGATATTCTATGGCAACTGATATCTTCGCTTCATAATGAAATTTATTTACTGCATGAAAATGCTGTACTTTTAAAGGAGAAAATTGCTCACTGCCATATTGTGTGCATAAAAATATATATGTAAAATAACGGCAAAATATAAACAAAAAACTAATATGTAACTTAACTGTACGATTCAAATCACGAAATCTAAAAAGGAACACAAAATTATTAAGAATATTTAATTGCTGTATTAATATAATCGATCCTAGTTTGGCTTTTTCCACCATTCCTTATGCCATTGAAAAATCAGATCCTAATATGGTTTGTGATAGTCAAAGGCAATTGATAACTTCGCTTCATAATGAAATTAGTTAATTGCATGAAAATGTTGTACTTTTAACCCTTTAACGCTCAGTTAAATAATTTACAATTTATCTGTAACACATTGTGGTTATATATGTGACCACTTTGTATAAGGGCCATAATGGGTAACCTACAACTTAATAATTGAGCATTATTGGCAAAAATGTGTTGTCTAAAAGCATACTAGTTACATATGTAAACACTTTCTCTGTGCGCATGGTTAAGTCTATTTATCTCTACATATTCAATAAGTGGCTGCAAGTGTGACCACATATTGCAGTATGTATATTTAGGTCATTGAGTGTGCACGTCTTTTTGTTTTGTGTTTTTCTTGTTTAGATAAAGGTAAGTATGCAACAAACAATTACATTCTAGATGGCAAAGCTCCAAATAATGTATATTTGCAATTTTTTCTAAAAGGGTAGTCTTTGTTTGTATTATAAACACAAATTTAGAAAAATAGCAAAAAGTTAACCTCAAAAACTTAAATAGGCGGTATCATCTTAGCTGTAAAAATAAATTTCACTTTGATGGTAGAAACTAGTTGTTAAGTTGTGTTAGCAAACAAATATTTTTAGAAAATTCTAAAGTAAATTATAGTATGGTATATAAACGCTCAAAAAGGAGGTGTATTTTATGGTGAAATAAACACCATGTATGTTGCATTATTTGGTCGCTTTTGATGGTTTACAGAACTTTTTAAGTAAGCATAAGTTCTACTCATCCAATAAAAACATATTCTCATTTTTGTTTTTCAGTTCAAAAAAATGGAAAAAGACTTTTACAACTTTCACGAATGGGAAAATGTAAGCAAAGATCAATTAAATGATATATTTGGTTTTGCTAATGATGAGCAGGACAAAGATTCAGAAATGGGAGGAGATAGTGATGCAGAGGATGCAATAACTATAAAATCAACTGAAACTGTAATAACCCGAACTTCAAGGGCATCTTCAATCTTTAGCTCAAGTTCTGGTACAACTAAAAAGAGTCAAGATTCTCCAGATTTTGATAGTGACGATTCAATCACTGACATGGATTTTGTGCCTGATATTTCTATTTCAAGGAGAATTTTGCAAACTGAAACGGACGATGAAGAAGAAGAGGGGGTACCAGATGAAGCAGATACCGAAACTGGAAAATTCACTTTCACTAAAACCTCCACTGATCCTTCACAGTTTTTATTAACTAATTTTAACAAACCCTTTGGTCCAAAAGCAGAAGTTGATATTTCTTCTCCTTAAAATATTTTTATGATATTTTTGGCCCAATTTTAGAACATATAGTTGAACAGACAAACTTATATGCCAGCCAGAATGGTGTTCGTCTAGACTTCTCCACCATAGAATTATCAGCGTTTCTTGGAATTCTTATCATTATGGGGTTTCACAGCCTACCAGCTTTTCGATTATACTGGTCAAGTCATCAAAATTTTAAAGTAAACAGGATTTCAAATATTATGTCCTTGAAGAGATTTTTGTTAATCCTTAGGTTTCTTCATCTAAGCGACAATACCAAAATGCCTAAAAAAGAAGAAGAAGGATTTGATAAACTTTACAAAGTTAAGCCTTTGGTGGATCACCTCAATAAAATTTACAAAGATGCCTTATATCCCAGTCGAAATTTATCAATCGATGAAAGTAGGATGGGTTTCAAAGGCAGAGATCTATGAAGCAGTACATGCCTTTGAAACCCATAAAAAGAGGCTTTAAAATTTGGGCAACTGCTTGTGCTGCGACTGGTTACCTACTTGGGTTTGAAATATACCAAGGTAAAACAGAGCGTTCTCTTGGAACATCTTTAGGAGAACATGTAGTACTATCACTGTCAGAAACATTTAAAACATATGGGTATTGTTTATTTTTTGACCGATTCTTTTCTTCTCTGCCTGTATTACAGCAAGTATTAAAAGTAGGATTATTTGGGTGTGGAACTATGTTAACTACGAGAAATTTTTTTCCAAAGGGTATGCTAGCTGACGACAAACGTTTAGAAATGGGAGGGCATGATTTCGCTATGGCAGGTGATATTTCTGTTTCCAAATGGAAAGACAGGGGTGAAAAATCAGTCATTGTAGCTTCTAACATGCATAAACCCTGCAAAACTACATTCATAGTAGTTTTGCAGGTTGGAAATAAAGAATCTGTGGTGTGTCCTGAGAGTATTAGTGACTACAATAAACACATGGGGGGCGTAGACTTGTTTGACCAATTGATCTCTTCTTACTCAATATCTTGGAAATCTCGCAAATGGTGGATGAAAGTATTCTATTACCTAGTGGACAGTGCAATCGTAAATTCTTTTGTTTTGTACAAAACAACAGTAAAATTGTCAGACACAATGAGAAAACCTATGACTCATTTAAATTTTCGCAACATTTTGGCAGATCAGTTGATTGGAGATTTTTGTGTAAGAAAAGCTTAATTCAAAAATCTGCTGTTATTATAACTAAAGCGACCAAAAAAGGAGGGTGAATTGTAAACAGTAATCTAAGTATAACAGATGTTGGACGCCATTTTCCTGTATCTGGAACTTGTAAAAGATGTGCATTTTGCAGCACGAAAAAAAATGTAAAACGTTCGCGAGTGGAGTGTAATACTTGTAAAGTATCATTATGTATAAATTGTTTTTTGCCTTTTCATACACCACGATAAGAGTTGTATAAAGGTAGTGCTGTAGTAATTACATTTACTATTGCTATATAACCAGCCTGTTTTTTTTAATTATGATTGTAGTTTATATCACTTTGTATTCAAAATTTTTTACATTGATGTTTGGTGTTTAATTTGTTAACACAGCATGTGGTGTGCACGTGTGAGAGTGTGTATGGTGTATGGGAGGGTGGGTACGTGTGTGTACACATTTGTAACCACCAAAATCTACGCAAACCTATGGATCTAATGCGTTTGTGAGCACATATATAACCACCAAAAATACTTTGAAACAAGTGTAATTTTTGTTATAGTTGCATTGTATGAGCTTGTTTAAACCTACTTTTAAAATATAGGTAATTTCTCTTCAGTATCAGTTGAGATACAGGCTTGACCATTCAGTGATTTTTCTTATGGCCATATATGTAGCCACTAAAGCTTAAAGGGTTAAAGGAGAAAATTGCTCACTGCCCTATTATGTGCATAAAAATATATATGCAAAATAACGGTGAAATATAAATAAAAAACTAATATGTAACTTAACTGTACGATTCAAATCTCAAAATCTAAAAAGGAACACAAAATTATTAAGAATATATAACCTGCCTTAGAATAGTTTCTCTCTATTATACACAATTTAAGCATCTTGCCGGCATTTCTATATTTATCAACAATTACCATTCGAAATCAACCAAAACCAAAATATAGGGTGTTCAAAAAGTCACTCCGCAGTGAATATACCGAAATGAAACTCAGTGAAATACAAGTTATTAATTTATTATATATTCATTTTTACTTACAAATTTTCACATTACATGTTGAAAGTGCCTTCCCTGTTGTTGAATACACAATTCAATTCGTCTAATCATGTTTCCAAACACAAGCTGTAACATTTCCTCTGTAACAGAAGCAGTGAAAGTGGATATTACAGTTTTCAATTCCTCAATGGATTTTAGACGGTTTTTTATAGACAGTTGCTTTTGCTGCACCCCAGAAGAAAGAGTCAGGTGGCGTTACGTCAGGCGATCTCTTGCCCTAATCAATATTTTTCAATTATTGCACGACTGTCACTTTGTATGAGAAAAGTTCTAATTGTTTCCTTATAACTGTGTGGGCTGTTCCGACACTAACATCGATTTCCTGAATGAGTTTTCTTACCGACTTGTTCGGACTCATGGACATCGTATCAGAAATATTGAGTAGTTTATCCTCAGACAAAACGCTAGGACGACCACTTCTCGGCACATCTGCCACGAAACCTGTACTTCGAAGTTTGTTAATCAAATCTCGCACTGTATCACGATGTGGGATTGTTGTCTTGTCTCTGAGAAAACTGAACTAAATGTTTGACGGACTGAAATTGTGTTTTTACCACCATCTTTAAACACTAGTTCAACTAAAAACGCACGTTCTTTAATGGTTAGCATTTTAACAGTGACAAAACAAACAAAGGAACTAAACTACAACGTTCATGTCAACATGTAACGACACACCAGTGGCTACTAACGCTAGCTGAGAGAAACGAAACACAGGAATGTTGGGAGAGTCCATTTAAATGGGAGTAACGCAGGCAGGAAAACAATCATACTGTGTGCATGGCTACGGAGTTCCATTCGGTATATTCACTGCGGAGTGACTTTTTGAGCATCCGATAGTTGGATTCCTTATGTTGACAGATGATGTATTTTCCACTTATAGTGTAATTTAGAGAGGATACTTATACAACGTCGCTACTATATTCTGGGGAATAAATGCAACGATCATATTACAATCTGTAAATAAACGTTTAAAATGATATCACTTGGTCAGTAATTTAATTTATACACATTCAAACAGGAACAGATTAATTCACATGTTTAATTTGCTATATCTTCTAATAATAATGAAGCACCAAAATAACGCATTCGTAATGTTTTATTCTGTACTTGTTGAGATTAAAGTCATATAATGTTTCTACAATAGCAGGGCCACATAAAACAATTAAGCAGGGTGATAATAAAATATTACCTTAGACGGTGGTCTTCTATGAGATTTTTTAAATTGATTTTCCCAATGTTTGACTACATATTTACATTTATCGTAAGTATTTAATTCTGCGCCTTGAACTGAATCCATTCTCCTTATCTACTTAATACTTAAACTAAAACACTAAAAGTAAAACTAGCGTCATCACAGCTGTTCTCTAACAAACATGGCGAACATAAACCATATACTCAAAACTTTTTCCCGCGTATGAAAGTGGCGTTCGGAAACGATATACTTAGAAGTAAAATTAGTAATACAATTGAAGAGCTGAAAATGATATTTTAATTAATGTATTATCACGTGATTTTCAACTTTACGCTATTTCTTTCATTCAAGGAATTGTTAAAGCATGTATTTTTCTTTTCTTTTATTAATCTTTATTGGGTATTAAACCACTCAGAGTTTCTAAAATTGTTTTTATTTACGTTTCGATCGATGACCTATGACCGTTATCAAAATAATAAAAAAATTTTAAATTTAACATTTATGACACAAATTGAAGGTGACTTTGATTTATTAATCTTTAATTTTAATACATTAGGTGAAAATTTTAAAGTTTAGAAGAATGAGTGCCTTCAATTTGTGTTGCGCCTTGGAAGTGGATTTTTTAAGGCGCCAAACGCTTAACGTGAAATCAGCTGATTAATCTTTATATAGTTAAATTTCATATAAATTCAATAACTTGATGATTGGAACATTTTTTAACATGTTTCTATTTATACGACTGAAGGGATGGTTATTAAAGAAGTGTGCGATTATGTTACCGTAAGGCTTAAGTAGTCGTTTTTTATATTTATCTTGAGGAGGAAAACTACCCTATTTTCAACGATATTTAGTGTATGTGACAAGGGTAGTTTTACTTCTTCTCAAGGTAAATAAAAAAAAGGCTACTTAAGTTTTACGGTACACACTTCTTTAATAACCATCCCCTCAACCGTATAAATAGAAACATGTTAAAAATTGTTTCAATCATCAAGTTATTGAATTTATATGAAATTTAACTATATAAAAATTAATCAGCTGATTTCATGTTACGCGTATTGGCTACCTTAAAAAGCCGCTCTCTGGGCGCAACACAAATTGAAAGTATTTATTCTTCTAAACTTTAAAATTTTCACCTAATGTATTAAAATTAAAGATTAATAAATCAAAGTCACTTTCAATTTGTGTCATAAATGTCAAACTAAACATTTTTTTATTATTTTGACAACGATCCTAAGTCATGGATCAAAACGTAAATAAAGATAATTTTAAAAACCCTGAGTGGTTTAATACCCAAAAAAGATTAAGAAAAAAAACAGAAACACACCTTTGCCCCACATATTCTTAAATTTTTAACTATATTGTACTTTAAAATCATTTTATTAACAACGTATTTTTATATGATTACAAGTATAGACTTTTTGTGAAATAAAATCAAGAGAACTATAATATATTCCAGGCACGTATATTTGTTTTTAGTAGGTTTTATGTTTGAAACACTATAACTCAATGCGATTAGTATAACGTAGCTGTGTAGCATCCGTTAATAACGTATCATCTATTTTTGGTATTTAAACAAATTTTAAGAAAATATGAACGTATTTTAATTAAAAACTGTAAAGTGTTCCATAAATGTATTTAAGTAGGAAAGGTTTCAAGCGGTTAGAAAATCAATAAGATCTATTACATACCATCATAAGATAGAAATGACTTATAGCACAATAAAAAGATATAAGAGCAAAGTGGAGGTCAAAAGGTGTAATACTAACCTTTATCAAAAAGGCTGGAATTGAGTATATTACGAACACAATTTTATCACTTTATAATATGCTAGTCGATAGCAGTTTAACAATGGACCTTGAAAGCTATTACCTAACACACGATATAGTAGGAAAGAAGGCATTATAAGTATTGTAGCGCCGACAGGTCTGCCTCCGACCACAATAACTACATTAACACGTAAACAAATAATATGCACGCGGAAGATAATTGGTGAGCAACCTGTGGCGTGACATCTTCAAAAAAAGTTGATTGACAGGTACAAGGGTTTTGCATTTAAGAGTTATTTAAATTACAATATTAAATATCGAGAATATTATTTGCATATTCTGGTGTTCTCGAACGATTGGATAAAATATAAATTGCCACAATAAGCGTTAGCCAGTCAGTTCTGATCTCTACTTTGATCACAATATCAGTTGTGATTAAAGCTTTGATTACAGTATGTTCTAGTTTAAAGCTTTGGAAGATGGGATATAAATTACTGTTATTATAAATCGCCCTATTCTATATAAATCAATTATAGTACTACGTATATAAATTAATAATTAGTGTTTGAATAGTTAATTGTAGTGCTTCGATATTAAATTAATTAAGAAGATAGCATCGTAGTTTTTAAAGAAGATAATGCGTGCACTGTTAGCGATTAGCTAGAAATAAATTGTTGCAAGAGCTTTTAGAAATTTTTTTGTAGTTGCTTGTTGAAAAGGCTTGTATACACAGTTTAAAAATAAAGAACTGGTGTTTGTGCAAATATAGTTTCCGTTACAGTATTTATTCAAACACAAATATAGAAGTCAGTAACAAATTCTTGTAATATTAAAAACCACATTAATAACTGAAAGCAATATACTGCAACAAAAACTAAACGTGTGTCATTTAATTTCTATAAACACTACTAAGAATTAAGCTATTTTTGTTAGTTAAATAGAAAAATTTGCAAACGTTTTACTGTTATTCTAATCAACAAGAACAGTTGGCTTTCCCAATTCTACCTTATTCATTTTTACAAGAGTCATTAGATCGTCATGTTTTGTCGAAATCGTCAAAACAGTTTTCTTTGTCTTTTCATTTCAAGATAATGTAACTTGTATTACAATATAAACTAATGCTTTGGCATTTTCGCAATGGCACTTTTATAACTCATGAAGATTCTATTCCCAGTTAGACTGTAAGAATCCGACAAGGTATGTGTCTCTGTCTCTGAAAATATAATACATTAGAAATTGTTGGTGTAATGACCTCCCCTTGTCAAGCAGATTCTCTGACAATTCCAATGCGATTTTCTTCACTCCGTTTATATTTATCTCAGCAAATGTATCTAGGATAAGACCCA
The DNA here is from genome assembly GCA_036346225.1 of Platerodrilus igneus. NCBI lineage: Eukaryota > Metazoa > Arthropoda > Insecta > Coleoptera > Lycidae > Platerodrilus > Platerodrilus igneus. The sequence continues at coordinate 680,680 of JARFIW010001393.1, read as the reverse complement.
TCCAAAACCAAACCTACAAGAATATTTTCATCTCGACAAATATTACTTTTGGAAATTGAATAATTTTAACAATATAACAAGAACTGTATGAGCGATCCAAAAAAATGTATATTTCTTAAATAGGAGCACCCAAGTTTGGCGTATAGTAGAAAGTTACCAGTTTATATATTTTTTCTATTATGTACATTGAGACGAATTGAATTCAATTTGGCCTATTTATTGTTTACAATTTGTCACTAACGTGTTAATCTATGTTACATAAAAATGCATTACATCTATATTTTTTTTGGTTAAGATGATAGATCGATCTAACTGATAAGTAAAATTGTGCTAAATTGTTTGCGGTTTAAAGCGAAAATATAACGAAAGAATCTTATATTTTATTGTCTCAAGTAGTGTCTTGCTACTTGAGGAGCGCCATCGTATGGTACTTTTTACAAAGTTGTTGATTCGAGCTTCTTGTATAAGCTAAATATAACTTGTAATTTGAAAGTTTTACCACCTGTCAAGTTTATATACTTCAGCACATGCTATTCTTTTCTATCACATATATGGACATATATTTTGTTTGTTTACATATAGGTCAATTAACCCTACACATAGTTGTAAGATGAATAACAAAAACTTTAAACACGCATCTTAGCTTTTTATTTGTATGATTCTGGGTTATGTTTAGAATTTCTCTTTGTGTTATATATTACTAATGATTTAAAATTAATTAAAATTCAATGGCGAATGCAACATCAAAAGATAACTTTACTAAAAGTGGTAAAGTCACTGAAGTATGTAAACAATGGACAGTCAGAGAAGACGGCGCCCTAGCATATCGTTTACAAAGTGAAGAAATATCAGATCATCTACAAGGTAACAGATTTCGAAATGCTGTTGTTCGACAAGATTTTCCTAAAGCCTTAGACGAACAGATACGAGAACAGCAGCTTGCAGAGCAAGCTGCTGCTGTTTATCATCAAATGCTAGCTGAACAGGAAGAAGTGGATGTTTTATATGCAAAGCAACTTGCTGATAAACTTAAACTGGAAGAACAATTGCAACACCAGTCGCGGGAAATGCACGATGAAAGGACAGCACATCATATTGCAGCTAGAGATTATGCAGCATTGCCAAGTTATCCGCCAGAGAATTTACCCTATAAACCTATAAATTTATCAACCACTTCTACAATTGAGGGTTATCCATTATATCGACCTGAACCACATAGTTATGCAAATTCACCTAGGCGACAAGCCTTGGCTATGCCTTTACCTGGTAACAATGCAATCACTGAAAGTGTTCTACTTGGTACAAATAATGTAAGTGACAACTATTTATACACAGAACCGTATCAAACTAATGACCTTATAAACCACTTAGAAGCACTGGAAATTGTTGATGATGTAGGAATACCTCTTGAAGAAATTTCTGAGCGCGAAATTCAAGAACAAAAAGATGCATTTCTGGCTTTACAGTTGCAACAACAAGAGGATAATAGTGAACAGTCGCAACTTAATCGTGATCGTTTGTTAGCTATGGAAGCACAGGATAAAGAATTAGCCAAATTACTTCAAGAACGAGAAAGGCAGAAAGCCAAACGCGCAAGAGAAAGAGCTAAACAAAAAGCTTTGGCCAAAAAACAACAACAATTACAGCAACAAGGACATGACATACATCAAATAATGCCAGATGATTCATATTCAGTTCCTGCAGACATGTTACCTTCACCTACTAGAAATCCTTCTAATAATCCACAGAAATTTCCACATAGACAAGGTAATACCTGTGACGAAGATTTTAACTATAGTTCTCCTGTTGATATTTTACCTCAAAAAGTTCATGACAATAATATGAAACTACAATACTCACCTAATAAAAAAGGATATGACGAATTTAGTGTTATTAATGATGACAAAATTAATAATTGTGATATTTTAAAATCACAAGCTGTTAGACCTACACAATTAGACTTAAATTTACCAATGACTTCTACTAAACCTAGATATCCAGATCCAGATTTATCTGATAATCAATCAAAGCATACAAATATTGCCATGGAAATAGATCCCACTTACAATCGTAGAAGTCAATGTTCAGTGCCTTATTATGATACATCATCCAGTACTGTTACAACAAGTACTTCAAGTAGTAGCCCAGGAATTGCATTACCACTACCCGATATGACAGAGTTTGAAGAAGAATTAAGTCCTGCTCCACCTTATATGCCTATACAAGGACAACGTAGAACGGCATCATTAGAAAAAAAGTTGAAGAAAAAATCAAAAGATGGCTGCAAACAACAATAGAAATATAAGACTGGATATTACTAATCTATCTTCCAAGGGCTGAATCTGAGGTTTGTTTGTTTTTTATGTTAAGATTTGCTTTTTTATATGCTCTTTTTGTAGTTATTATTGTATAAATTATCTTAAAAACAAATTGTATAACTCCCTAATTGCATCAATATCATTTTGACACAGCAGTGAAACCAACTGCAGTTGGCTTTGAATTATAGATATTTTTTACTTAAGGAGATTAGGACCAGAAAGTTAAAAATACAGAGAAATTATACGAAGTGTACAGGGATTAACATCATACTTTGATTTACAGAAAATTTCCATTTGTGGACGTTGTATTATAGAGCTTCGGCTAGTTCTACTTCCATAACTGAAGCCTTTATTTGCCTTTAAAAAATTCTAATTATTGAAACTCTCTGTTATTAAAATTTGTTTTATAATTGTAGCACACACAATTAAATTTTGTGTTTTAGTAGCTTGAAAACATTTTAAAACACACCATCTTTTATATAATGGTTTACTACACTCACAATGACTATTTGTCTGTAACTTAAATAAATGACTTTTTTTTTTAAATTGTTGACAACGTATCAGGTAAAATCTCATACTTCAATGTTATATCTTTATTTTCCCCATGTTTCACTGCCCTAATAGCATTTAAACTTTGTTACGGGTGAAATGAGCGATAAGTTAATAAATTTTGATTTGTCCTGAAGAGGTGGGGATTCTGTAGTAATATAAGGGTGCGTTGGTTAACTTCAGTGTTATGGGAATGGGTTACTATAGAAGAAATTATAAAAAAGAAAATAGAAAAATTTGAAATAAAAATAATAAAATTACTGAAATGCACTAACTACATTACATTAGTCGCTTACCTTGAAAGACTTTTCTCTTTGTCATAATTAAGGGTCACCAAACCATCTAGTCATTACAATCTCTTTTTATATTATCCCTACATGGAAGATGGTTATTTTGCATAGGCCTGTCACCCTTGTTTCAGTTTCATAAATTTTTCTCATTATACTTTACTGTTCTCTAAACTACCTTAAAACACTTATTAAATTTTTGGTACACTTAAATCAAATTGTAGAATTGAATGCTTTCGAATACGATTCCGTCACTGGGATAGCTGGATATCCTTGTTCACCTAGTTTTTAAATAATTTCAAATAAAATCCAACCTTAACTTAAACTCTACTAACAAAATAATTGCAATGTTCACACAAATATACTTAAAAAAAACTTAATTTTTAACCTCAATCTGGCCAGGTATTGCTAAAAGAAATTCTAAAAGGACATTAGGTCGATTACATCAATAATTCTACTATCACTCCAAATTTTACAGTTTCCCATATTAAACTTCATGACTTTATAAATCCCACTTTAAGGAAATGTCGTTAATAACAAATATAGCAAAAAGTTGAATGCCAGCTTTTTTGTTCTATCCTTTCATTGTTCATTCAAAAGAATTTAAAATCAATACGTACATATTTTTTAATATTTTAAAATGATAACATTGTGCTTAAATTTAACCAGCACTCGTTCCGTCGCGAGTTCATTGTTCAGCAACATAATCACTTTTACTTTAATTAATTTTCTACTACATAAAGGCTCATAATATTACTCGTTGTTTAATTCAGAACTTCCAACAACCTTCAGTAGTTTTCATTTTCTCGTCCTAACAACAGCTTCCTCGACACAAATTAACCAACATTCTAAATTAATAGCAGTGTGAACTCCCCAAGTTCATAACGCCTTGAACTGGTCATAACATCTGAATTGAAAGTACGTTGCCAATTTAAGTGTAAGTTCAAAAATTAGTCGCACACCGTGTTTAGTTTTACCTGTGAGAATTCAATTGAAGCTGCGATTCTTTTCAACCTTTCATTTTTAATTTATCTTCAAACTACTTCAACAACACACGATTATTTACGTTTTGTTACGCCGTCGTATGACGACATTTTCAATGGTTTTTATTACCGGCTTGCGTATAATTAATTCGTTTTTCGTCGGATGTAATTATGTCATATACTTCCTATTTCTTATATTCAGTTCAGGGGTACAGTCTTCCTATTGGGTTTATGGAACGAACTTGTAGTATCATGTGATTTACTTAGGATAACGTTCAGTGCCTCTTCTTTAGCAATATAAAATGAATACATCGTAATATATTGTATAAAATGATTAAATCATCTGCAATCCGATACTCATGAATTTTCCTTCTCAGCCTTTGGGTTTCTTTACATTGTATTGCAACATGTAACCTTAATTCTATTTTGAAAACAGCTATGCTGTATTTGAGATGTTTATCAATAAACTCACTGTTATTTATTTCATAATTCCAAAGCTTTCTTAAAACGACATGATTCTGCAGTGAAAATTTACTGAAGTAATTATTTTGTTTAGCCTTTTTGTGCTTTAAATAATTTATGAACCTGACTTCCGTCCTAATATGTATTTTACTGAGACGGATTTTATGATTTTAATAGAATTAATAATTTGTTGAAATATGTGCTTACTGAATACTATTCATGAAATTAGAATTATATAGGGTGCTTCAATATTAAATTGTCCGTTTTAGATTAATGTTTCCCCTTTTTCATCCGGTTTTTGTTTAGTGTAATGCCAAAGAGTTACAACTTTGAAGCATTCTGAAACACAAGTGATGTAACATACGCATATATCATTGATTAAAAATCGCATGGCATGAATGTTGGTCAAATCAGTAATTAATGCGTTTTATTGGTGTGCAAATGCTTATATATATTGCACACTTCAAACTTCCGATGTATATACTCCTTTCATATACAGCCCAACTACGATATCAACCAAAGATCCAACAACGTTGCCAACTTTTCCACATATCTTATAGTCAACAAGTTAGTTAAGTGTTTATGCATTCTGTGAAGTTCCTGTATGAATTTCGTCGAAATTCAATATGATGGGTACCGTTTATATTATAAATTGAATCTACTTCATCAAATTAGTTTTGCTTATTCTAGGAATTAAGCCATGTAAACATGTTTGGTTTTGAGTGATAATCGAAATTATTTGTCTTAATAGGCTACCTACATAACATTTCTTAAAAAGTAAAAAAGTTTTTACAAAAACAACGGAAGTTGAAATGCATTAGGGGATTTGTTTAGAACTACGCATTGTAAAATCGTTTAGATATCACGTTTCTCAGTTTTCATTAATTTTATTTACAGAACGGTGAGAATTAGATTAAATTCAAGATCTAAGCAAGAGGTATCATATTTATTGTGCGAATATGATGACTGGGGAGTCGAAGAGTTGGCGATTAGGATATCAAGTGCTGTTTGAAAACAATTGCTAACAAAAACAGCTGAAATGTATTTTACTTGTTTTGTACTTCAACATTTGAGAACGAAAAACTTTCTGTTTATATATATTGATATCTAGCTTGCCAAATATTAAGATATAATACTTTTGTTTGACGATACAAACTCACAACTGTCTGTCTACTTTTTAAGTACAAAATTTTGTTCAAAAGTACAAAGTGCAAAAACTTAGCACAGTTGAACATTATAGTATCAATGTAACATCTTCGAATACATGAGGGGTACATTTTAGTGACCATACAAAACTTTTACGATACATTTTGCTTAATTTGTTTACGATTGCGTATACATAGCAATGCATGTTCATGTTACCTAATTTAGAAGCCGCGGACCTTCGATTTTGAAAATACTACGTGTTTTTAGAAGGATAGAGTAAAGCACGCAAACTGATTATAACTTTAGTCGGTCGTAAGGAAAAGGACGTGAGTCGGTCAAGAACGTTTTGTCGGAATTACTGTAACAGAAGAAGAAATGGAAGGAAGGAGAAGGCCGCATTAACATCGTTGAAGATTGAGGGGTCAATCAAAACGAAACCAATGAACCTACAGCTCGACAGTAAAGTGTACAAATACAAAACAAAATAAAAAATCAGACAATAATTAAACTATAAGTAACATACAAATAAAAAAAATTACTATCCATATACATATACAAGGTGGGACACTACATATAAAATACTCGCTAGCATCTAAACGAGCATAACTGATTGTCTCACTACATGCCGTTCTTCGGCATTACCAGCGTCGTCACTACCATAGGATGCTAACCATTTAACTTGCACCATTATTGTTCTACCTTTTCATAGCTTACGAATCTGATATACCGCGTCGTTGATTCTTTTTACAACTTTGTACGGATCCTCCCAATGTCATTGTTAACTTAGTGGACAAACTGTGCCTCCGTCTGGGGTTGTACAACCAAACGCGGTCGCCCTCTTGAAACCAGCTTCCTGCATGATGTCATATCTGATCATCATTCAATTGCTTGTGATCCGGATATTTTTCCTAACGTCACTATGGATGCCCTACATCCTACGTTTGAGTGCATCGACGTAGCCTGATCACACGGCAGACATATCTCGTATCCCAGCATAGCACATGCAAGTGTCTGTCCAATGCTCCTATTGTGCCCGGTACGACTTTAGAGTGCTACTCAATGGACTAATGTCCTGCCAGGAAGCACGTTCTGCTCCGACCTTCCAAGCCATTCCCTTCGCATCTGTATAGGCTACCAATAGTCATTGATCACGGTAGTCCATCAAGTAGACTACACTTTGTTTCTACCTGTGAGCAATGGCTACAATCTTCGGACATCCACATTACGATGACTTGCATCTGTACGGTGTTCCATATCGAAATCAAACTGCTGCGGCATTTCTATCCATCTGGCGACTTGCCCTTCGGGCTTTCTAAACTGTAATAGCACCTTCAAAACGGCGTTGTCGCTTCTCAGGTGAAATTTTCTCCTGTAGAAGTACTTATAAAAGTGCTCTACAGATTGCACCACACCCAATAATTCCGTTAGAGCACCCTACTAAGGTAACCAATGACTTTCTCTTGACCGCCTTGCATTTGGGATTGTACACTTTCGATGATCACATTGGTTGCATCTGTATCCAAGATGAATTTGACTTCCAACTGATGATAATAATTTAAGATCGAAGCTGTTATTAATAACTGCCCTAGTTGTTAGAACACAGACTGACAATCTTCATTCCAAACGTAATCACGCACATCTTCAGCCAACTTGGTGAAAGGCTCGGCAATATTCGTAAATCCGGAAATGAATCTTCTACAGTAAGTGCACAATCCCAAAAAGCTGCATAGCTGATGGTTGTCTTTTGGCGTCCGCCACTCTTGTACCGCCTGAATCGTTTTCGGGTCTAGTCTGACTCCATTGAGTGAAACTGCCTGCCCTAGGTATTTAACATCATTGCCTAGTAGGTGACACTGCTTTGGACTTTGCTTCAGATTGGCTTCCCTGAGTTTTCGAAACACTTCTTCCAAATTTCCCAAATATTCCCCAAATGACTTTCCAATCACAATCACGTCATACAAATATACCAGACACATTCTCCACGAGAGTCCAGGCAAAATGCTAGCCATTAAATGTTCGAAGGTGGCAGGAACGTTGCAGAGTTCAAATGGCATGACTGTAAATTGCTATAGACCAGTACCAATAGTGAAAGCTGTCTTGTCTCGTTCTTTGGGTTCCATATTCATTTGCCAGTAACCACTCTTCAAATCCAAAATTGAGAACCATCGCTACCCTGAAAATGTATCTAGGATGTCGTCATAGCTTGAAAGTAGGTATCTATCTTTTTTTATAATGTCTTTTAATCGCCCGTAGTTCAAATAAAATCTTGTTGGCCCGTCTATCCTTTTAACAAGCACAACAGGCGATGCCCAAGGACTATCAGAATACTCAAAAACTCCTTGCCCCTCCATTTCTGCAATCATTTTCTCGTCCTCCTCGAGTTTGGCCAACGGAGTCTCCACGCCTGCTATTTTATTGACCGAACATCTCCTGTATCGATTTCGTGTTTGTCTACTGCGGTCTTTCGTAATCCAATGTAGTACCTTCGGGTGGAGCATTGTTAAATCAAATGTAAGGTCTTTCGTAATCGACTGTGTGTACACAATTTAAATTTGTAAATTTTCCAATTATCGTCATCGGTCTCGGTGGCGTAATTGGTAAATGCATGGTCCTGGAAAGACTAAGATAAGATACAGGTTCAAGTCCTGACCAAGACCTTATATTTTCCATCTTTCAATTACTAGCTTGATTTGAAGTGATTATTTGGGCTTTGCATAAAAGTCTAAGTTATTATTTCATCTTATCAACTATATATATATATATATATATATATATATATATATATATACATACACACACACATATGTAATATATATTACTGTGATATTGAAGTCTCACTCTTCTCAATGCAACAGACGCAGAATCTAAAAACATAAATTTAAGAATCCATTTCCTCAACTATTGCAATTAGTAGAACATTAGAAGACTCTCCTGCTCGTAGATTAGTATATTAACTTTTTCTAAATATTTTAAAGTACAGATATTTACAAATAATAAAACAAAAAATTTGTGCAGTATAAATCACATAAAAATATAAAAAAATACCAAAGCTTCAACTTACATCTTGAATAAATTTACGTTCAACTTCCTGTGTCAGACTATACTCTAAGAACCATACTTTTTTAAAATTACACCTTTTATCAAAGATAGGTATGTATAAAATTGTCCTTTGTTATATAAATAAATTTCCTAAGTGAAATCTTGAAGTTTTGAATTAATATAACCTTAAAGCTACTACTCACAATAAAACTAAAATTAAATACTAAATGCAGATTTGAATATCTTCATAAAGTCTCTTATACAAAAAACAAAAAATCAGAAATCTTAAAAACCAAAATAACCTTTGATCTGTCAAACACTGGAAATATACGGCTCCATATATAAGAATCACCTCCTCTTATGAATTATCATCAAATTTTGTTTGTAACTTGATGATTGTTTCTTATTAAATTCTGCAATACCTTCACTAGGTCTAAGCAAAAAAAAAACTAAATTACAACGATCTTAATTGGAGTAGAATTAACTTAAATAAAATTTAAGTGAAGTTGCATAAAATTTGAACAGAATTTGAAGCCCTAAAATAATCCGTATTACCTAAGCTAATTTAAAATATGCAGGTCTACTTATAATTTCGCGGAATCTGTGAAAAGCAAGTGACTGCACAATATATATATATATATATATATATATATATATATATATTGCTGTGTTATGAAACTGAAACTCACTTACCTATACAATAGAAGCAGACACGTCTAAATTTGAGAATCCACTTCCTGAACTAATTCAGTTAGTAGAACATAAGACTCCTGCTCGAATAGTTAGTATATTAAACTTTGTTAAAATTTGTAGGGTACAAATATTTATGGATAATAATAATATAGAAAAAAATGAAAAATGGTGCAGTATAAATCACATAAGAATACAAAAAAATATTACCAAAGTTTCAACTTACACTCGGAATAAACTTACATTTAACTTCCAGTGTCAGAGTACTATCATACTGTGCTTAGTTCTTCTAAAAATACACCTTTTATCTAAGATACGTGTAAATTTCCCTTTGTTATAAATAATTTCCTAAATGATTTTTTAATTAATTATATCTTAAAGCTACAAATTCTCTTAATAAAATTATAAAATGTTCATTTAAGTATTTTCATAAAGTCCTTTACATAATAACACAAATCTTAAAACTAATCTGACTTTCAATTGAGACCCAACAGCTTGTTAATACTTTGTGATTTTAGCACAACCTTCTTTCACTAGGATTGATTCTTGAATAAAATTATACAAGATCTTTACCAGGTCTAAGTCAAAACTAATTTACAACTAATTAAATAGCAGTAGAATTAAATTAAGTAGATTTTAACAGAATTTGAATCAGCCCTGAACTTGATCGAGGACTAGAAATTGAACTAATATTTAGACTAATGTTTAAAGGAATATTTGAAATATTAATTGAAGTATTAATTGAAGTTAAATAGAAGTATTAATTGAGGGATTAATTGAAGCCCTAAAACAACCACATTACCTAACCAATTTAAAATATGTCTACTTACTATTTTTAAAATTGGTGGAAATAAAACTAACTTCACACTTTCAATATATACTTGTACTAACTATTATTGAGTACCCGCTTTTAATTTGCTTCGCTCGTTTGCAGAGATACAGCAATAATTATTCCAAAATAAATCTAGTTTTATATATAACATCTAATGCCATTAATGCCGTTTAATTTTTAATCGCTTGATACACAACAAAAATTGTTTTCATGTTGCGTTTATCATGCAAATGTTGACTTTTATTCAATATAATAACAAATGACTACGTGACCATCTACTTCTAGCACTTTATATTAAATTGTAATGCAACTTTTCAGTAAAGTAAATCACTCTTTCTTATTGAAATTTTCCTTGATACAGAATGAATGACGCAAGTAAAATATCCTTCTATTTAAGTACTACAAAGCGTGCTTTTATACACGAACGTTCTTAATGAAAGTTAGCGTTTTCATAATTGATCATTGCGAATTGGGATTTAGCCCTTATGAACGATATTTTTACATCGATGATTTCGAGTATACTAGGATTACTCATACATGATCTAATTTGACAATATCCCTTTTATTATGTTGTTGCCTGGAGAATAAGTTACTTAAGGCTTAGGTTTTTAAAATATTGTGACATTTTAGTAGCAGTAAAGTAGCAAATTTTCATGACAAAATTAAGTAATTTGTCTCATTTTGAGGCAGTACTTTATATAAGAAACAGCTCTGTTATTTATGTATTATCTCAAATGTAGGGGACAATAATTAATAAGAATATTAAATAATTGTAGTGGATAGATATTTTATTAATGTATGTTTTCAAATTTGAAAATCAATTTAATAAAATTTCCATTATGTAATGTTCACTTTTAAGAACTAAACCTGTTATTGTTCGTTCTGTAGTTTAACTTATGTTTTATTGATATACTCCAATACAAAAGAATTCGTCCAGTATCAATAAGAATACATATCAACCAATTTTATTATATATTTATGTGGGATAGGGTTTAAAGAATATCGTATATGCATTAATATTATATTATTAATTATATTGTAAAGAACTGTATACATTATTAATCATTAAGTAATTTGGTTTTACACTGTACTATTTTATTTTATAAATTAAATATAACTGTATAATTCTATATTTGTATTAACCCATATTAGCCCCTCATTGCCATATGGCAACGCTATCAGTCGCCTCTAACTGAGCAGAGTTCGTCTATGTTTCACACAAGTTCTGATAGATGACACACAGAGTGCGTTTATCAGGCATCATAAAACACATGTGTTCAACAACAGTAGTTAGGTTATTATTGTTTTTCTAGTGGTCAATTTACCTAAAACTTGTAAAAATATTTATTTGAACCCCTAGAAGATGTTTTATATTCAATTTCACATTCCTAAATATTTTCATTCGATTTACAATGTTCCCAAATACTTCCACTTCGATATTTTGTATAACTACCTGTTATAGGAGACGCCCCTGGTCCCGCATTATAATTTAATAACTCGATTTGTACCTATAAAACTCATTCTAACATAATTGAAACAAGTACTTGTTCAACAGCCTGTAGAATATTATTAGTGTATTTAGTTTAAGCAAAAGTACCTCAATCTATGTCTATTGTTTGATATAACACTGCAAATGTTTTCGGTTATTAACAGTCTTTGCTTTCTGAAGTATATGCTCGCTTTATTTAAAAGTAGTAATATCAATTTATATAGAAGAGATTTTCTACATGTGTGATTAGTGAAGGCGATTGGGTTCAACTTTGTCAGTTTTCTTTATCGATTTTGCATTACAAAGACTCTAGAAGTGTTATTTGACATGTGTTATCCTAATATTTCAATCGATTATCATACCGTTTCCTAAACTGGGTTCACTTTGATCCTGCTTTTCATGTGGACATGAATCTTCTACATGACTGATTCTATTATTTCAAGAGCGATGATCGCCCTCTGCGAGAAGCTTCTATTCTTGGTGCATTGGTACGTTTCTTACGAGGTTATTAATGACTATAAGGAATTTCTTTTAGCTTTTGCGTAGGCCCGCTGTTGCAGTTATGGTTGCAGCATGAACCATCCTGACTACCGTGGTGACGATCCCTCTGTGAGAGTGGAACAAGATGTTTTGCTGTTGCACTTCCGCTGATGTAGGTCCATTTGGAGGTATGTTATGATGTGTTTTTTTATATCAAGAGAATCTTGTTTATCTACCTTTGATGTTTGTGCGTAACAAATGAATCCCAGATAAACTCAAGTCACATTGCTCCAACGGACGGAACTAGTATATAAACCTGCTTAGAAATTAGTTTCGCTAGTGTTTCCTGTTATGTTTTAAAATATTTACTAGAAATGGTTCTAAATTTAATACTTTTAGCATAACATGCTTGCTTATAAGAAAACTTAAGCATTATTTTTTACCGATTAGTTTTTTTACATGTTACAACATGAAATGCGCTTTTTGTATCTCAATTATTAAATTGTCTGTAGAATATAACTATTGTTTTTTAAAAAGAAAATTTTTTTGTTTTTATTGTCAATAAAAATTCGATGGCGATGTCCTTTCTTTGTCTATGTAAACCATGCCACTCTCCGCTTTTGTAGCTAGAATGGCACCTTTAAGTTTCTTTTCTCTTTTTATATGTTATCGTGATTCGTACGGGTCCTTACTTTGTTGTCCTTTCTGTTTCTGCCTGACCTGTGCGTTTTACGGTTACAGATGGACATCCATTTTGAGTAAGTATAATTATTTAGCCGTAAATAGCTTGTGTAATGTAAAATCTGTATTTATTTATAGGATGTACATGAATCTTTAGTGTAATTAAGGATGTGTGTACGATGTTGATTTTTACTGAACTATAGCGATGTTATATTTGGTGTCGCAATACTAGGAGATTAAACTACTAATTTGTTACATATTGTTTTCTTACTTTCAGCCTAACATTTTAAATGATCAAGAATCTGGCGACAAAGAGGATGATAATGATATAAATAGATTGCCGTGAAAACAACTAGCAGCAGGAGCAGAAATATTGTTAAATAATGAGAGAATAGGTGGTAATTCCGAACGTGAAATTCCAATACCTCAATGTTCTCGAAAAGTGATACAGTTACATCTCATGTAGTTGTTGAAAAAAATATTCTTGGATATATGGAGACTTTGAAGTTCCTACAAAATGCAATAAACGTACAAATCCTCAATGCAGAGCTCTTTTTTGATGAAGCCAAAATTATTGGTCGATGAAACAAATAGGTATGCCGGTGACAAAGTGTTTTTGGAAATTCTCTTAGTGACTGACTACAATATGTGAGGATATTTCCATATTCAGGAAATAGTACTGAAATGATTTTACTCCTTTTTAAGAGTGCCTATTAAGCCATATGTGGTTTGTCTTAATCGGTTGATATCGTATCTAAAACTTATTCTGATACATGGTTGTTAATAGAGAAATAATTGACTATAAAAGTGGGTCCCCGTTAAATCAAGTATGCATTTTTACAAGAAGTCGTCAGAAGAGAACAACAAAACAGGTTACGAGTCTGAAAGTTCTATGAATGAATCAAAAAATTTCACGAATTGCTTATGTGCCCGATCAACAATTGCCAGCGGCTCTTTCTACCAGTATCGAGCTGCAGAACATCATGTCAATCTACAAAACTTGCTGTTTTCTTCATCTGCATCGTTTGATGACTTCCTCATGGAAAATTGGGTCTGACTTTTCTTTAAGTTTTTAGGTTATTCACCACACAATTCGATATGTTCCGGTGTCGAAACTAAACTTACTTCGCTCCAATCGTCAGAAATGTTACAGTGACAGTTGTTATTGGTTGAGTATTTACTAGATAATAGTTTAGCATTGACTGTCCTATATAGTTGCAGAGGGCCTTTCTTAATTGCTGTGTCCACTATTACATAACTTTTTTTTAGTTACTTTTAGGAAAGGTGGACACTAACTAAGCGATTAGTTATTTAAATTGTTCTTTGAAGGAATATTTTTGTGTCTATAAAGATTTAACAATTGTATAGAAAATTCTCCACAAGAATGCACAAAAGAATTATACCAACCAATTTAAAAAAATAACGATGATAGCACTACAAACAAATGGTCTATAAAAAAATGATTTCCTCACCAAGTTGTAGCTAATATTGCTTCGTTTCAATATATGGTTTGTTGAAGATTAAATCACAATTGAAGGCGCTATACCCTTGGGTGCCCGTTTTGTAGAACACGCGGTAAAAGAACTGTAAAGATGTTTAATCAAATTGTTGAATTTTATGAGATAATTGGATAATTAAAAATTTCAATTCACTGTTGAACCATACTGGAAATGATAATGATTGGTATTTTTTCATTGGAATACATGTTGAGAAACTTTTTCCAGTTAAATGAATTTAAGTATAACACAAGGTCCTTATAGTTTCCATTTTTATAATCGAGTTTAAAATCATCATAATGCATATTTTTATAGTTAGATGGTACAAGCATAGTAAAAGTTATAGCTGTATGGTGTATATTATTCTGTAAGTTAATGCAATTTGTGAAAACTAGATCTAGTAAAACCATACGACTATTATACACTAAATTTAGTTGCTTTAGATTTAAATACAAAAAATGGTCTATTATGCTATCGTTAAACCACTTCTAAAAGGCTAGCAAATTAGCTAAATTCGTTGAAACAAGCAAGCATATGCTCCTCAAACCATTTCAATAGTTTCTCCTTCCTTGAAATACCCACTTGTTATTTCCAAGGGTTTATTCTACAAAACATGTTCGAAATAACTACTTTGTACAAATATAAAAGCCTTTTCATGAGAAAACCTACTCCATAATATTTGCACCTATTCTGTCGTTCAAGTTTTATGGGTAATAAAATCGGTCTCCCAATGAAGTCATTCCTGGTATCCCCGTAGTGTGAATCGATAACAATACAAACCTCTATTCATTTCTAAAAGTCAGGCAATTGGTTTTCCTTGGCAGTATGCAAGATTGCATATTCGCTTGGATGTTTTTAAATATATTTTGTTTTCCCATGTTGACAACGAAATTCAGTGGAATTAATTATCGTATTTTGCCTTCTTTATTGCTTGTATTCTAGGAATGTTCCACCGTTGTTATCTGGAATATATTTTTTACTTGCTTTCGTAGAATATTTAACATCCCATTGCTGGGAATGGTTTTGTTATTTCCCCCGTGGTTGTCAATTTGTATAAATTCGAAAGACTTTTACTTATTTGACTCTTCTCTTATGTATCAGATTTTAATGCTATTCAACGTCCTCTGAGCGTTGTAAAGTGATTTTTAAATTAGTTTTTGTATATAGTGTTCCAGTATTGTTAAATTGTTCGATCCAGTACCCATCCGTAGACAAGTGCAGCCCACATTTCCGAATTCTGGAAGATGGTGAAAGCTTGGCTTACGGTACAGTGTATTTTACTGTTTGCTTTACTTGTGTTACTGTTTTGGAAGATAGTCACTTATTTTTGGTCGATTCCACAATAAATTACAGATCATACATTACCAAATGCACGCTCATAATGCACAAACGAGTATGCAATTATTGTTAAAGCCTGCATTAGAGCACTTTTTACTGTTTCCTTTCCTGTGTACATAAATGTTAACGTCAACAACTTGCAGGTTAATATTTGATTACGCTATTTAAAATTTAATGTTTCTTTCTTACATCTTACGAGGTGTACTTCCGAAAGAAAATAAATATTATTATAGATATATGCATTTTGTGTAATTTTTTCTTGTACATATTTAGGGCTGGAACATATTATTTAGATAATAATTTAGATAATAAGATTTTATTATCGATATTTTCAAATGTTTATGTTTATACCGTATTATATGTAAATTGACGCTTTATGTGCATCATGTTATAACGAACGATTACATAAATGTATTTTTCACTTTTGTAAGTATTCTTTTCGGACTGTATGCTGGTAATATAGGTTTTCACTGAGGTTTCCAATTTTTTTTTCTTTATCACCCATCCCACTCTACGATGTTTTTGAGCTACGCCGAAATCTAATTCTTTTGGATTTCGATTCTACCATTCTGTCCCTGTTTTGTTGCAGTGTTCGGTGTAGACGATTTTCTTTACTTACTTTACTGATTTTCTTGTCTGCACAGAATACCGTAACATCTTTGGATTTGAGTTATGTGGAATATCCCCCAAACTATTATAGTTTGATTTACGCTGCTTAATTTTATGAATATATGTTCTACATTATCTGTGCTACAGTTTATCTTTTGAGCAACTAGATGGTGACTAAGTACTACTTATGAACCACAGTCACATTTTTTCTTGTATTTGTAAGTGGTGTTCTATCAGCTCTATAAATATTGTAGTTAACAATTTGTAATTCTGCATTTACGGATGTTTTTGTTTGACCAACTTTCTGTAATAATAATTATATTGTAGGTCATGCATGCAACTTCCATTTTAAAGTGCTGTAGCTTAGATTTAATTTTGCCAACATTATGATAATATATGGAAAAATGTGAAGGGGTTGATTTAGTTTTTTTTATTAGTGGAGGTAATAGTGGGGACATTCTTAATATAATTAATTGTAAGATTTTTTGGCCTTTAGCTGTTCTCTCTTCTAGCTTCTTTCTTAGACCAGTTAAGTAATATCTTTGATATGGAATTTGATCTGCCATTACGGATATTGGGTGTAGTAAAGTTTCTTTTGTATTTCAATATCTGGATTACATATTTTCTACTAGGAAAGATTATTTTAATGGTCTGGCGGATTAGAAATTTTTCCTACTCTTATCACCTTTTCTATATTGTTATCAAGTATTCCCGCTTCAGTCAGAATTTTAACTACTACACTACAGCACTATACGGCTGCAAAACAGACATTAGGCAAAAAGCAACGAGAAGCTTTTGATATGTGTTTCTATAAAAGAATCCTTAAAATAAGCTGGGCAGAAAAAGTGAGTAACGATAGGGTACTGAAACGGCCTAGGAACATAGAAATACCATGAGGGCAATTAAAAAAAAGCGTAATAGAATGATAGGTTAAATTTTGTGTTGCTTTTTACACAAGCCGTAAATCCTGGATTGCTTAAATGGCATTGTTCTTTTTTGTTAAATCGTCCATTCTCTGTTTACTCTACAGTCATATAACACATAAGAAAATTTTAAGAGATTTTCAAAACTTGTATAATACTATTGGATCACTAGTGAAATGACGAAAGTCCAAAATATCAAGGATTCGATTTTTCTGTTGAACTATTGGTATAACTATTTTATGTTGTGGAAAGCATACACCTACATGGAAAAGTTTTTTAAGCAATAATTGCCCGGTAACAGTTGCCGGACGTAGTGGAGCAATTAGTAGACCAATCCGGAGTAATATTCTAAAATTATGACGATTGTTTCAAAAATATTGGTTCTAATATACTTCGTATTGCTTAATGTCACCAACATGAATTGCCAAATATCCAAAGGTATGGTAAATTTTAGTCAATTTGTCATTGATCTTGATACGTATAAACATGTCCGCTTTCACAGGTATCATCTGACCAGCGTGGTGGTGGGAGATGTCAACCGCAGTATACAGCATCAGCCAGCCTGGCATTCCACCTCTGTTGCGCAGTACGGTACTACAGGTGTGTTGGTTTATAAAACGGTGTTATCTTCTTTGTAAAAAAATGAAAAGATAATACACTATTGATGCAATTCACTTACGTGCTTGTATATGGCATAATAAAAGTTTCGGATTTCAAATATCGCATGCTAAAGAAAGACGAATGGACTGCTATTTGCCTGCAGTTTCAAATGCCTCGCGAAGGCGCATCAAAACGATTTAAAAATTTATACATATATTTCAACAATAAATTAAAAAATTAGAGAAGAAGCAAAAAGTGGCAGTGATGCTTCTCAATATAGTAAGTGGTTCACTTTTAAAAGCATTTTTAAAAGGCACAGATGAAGCTGATTCAGGACTGGAAACGGAAACACAATCTGAGGTATGTACCCAATTTGATTTTATTTATACATTTACTTATGTGCTTAATGGCTGCTCTTAAGGTGCATCTGTGCTGGGCGAACATATACAGGGTGTTTCATAATTGCATGACAATATTGAAGGAGGTTAGTCTGTACATAATTTTAACACAAAAAGTTCATACAAGCAGGCGTATGTCCTAACTTGCTTTGTTTTTAATATACAGATTTAAACTTTTCATAAAAAACCGATCTTTTATTAAAACTTTAACATTCTGTACAAATTGTTACGTGCCGAAATCGGCACTAGACATTCTCAATTAAATTTTAATTTGTAAGAATTTCGCGCCATAAACGTGTGCTTATTTCCGTCATTTCAGACAGTGCGTTTGCGCCAGATTGCGCCGACGCGGTGTACCAAGAAGGGAGTGGGGGATTTCCGATATGTGTCTGGGCTGGTGTTCGAGACTCCATCAAGAGGAGTTATCTTTGTGCCGTATCGTATCGTGTCTTTTTTTGTTATGTAGGTTCCTTGCCTTATTTTTGATTATCATTCCTTAAACCAATTCCTTCATCGTACCTCTACATAAGAAGAAGACAATTAAATTTGGATTCGACCAGGGCCGACCAATCACCCACGCCCGAGAAGGATCAACCATCATGGAGTAGCGCTGGAGCCGTCCTATATGTTTACGTGAGTACCCCTTTGGGGTTTTCTTTAAAATTTGTATAACCTTTTAATTGTGTTGTAATAATTTGAATATTGCGTGACGTAATCTTTTATTTGCGCGTCAAATCGCAATTATTTAACATTGCTACCAACTGACTGTACTGGCTCGCGTACCCGCGCGACGGGGTTATAATAAAGTATGCACAGATTTCCATGAATTTGGCTTGTTTTCCAAAAACACATTTTTATAATGGTGTTGTTGATTGGCATGGACATAGCCTCTACTTCATCACACTTATTTAAAAACACATTTTAGGGAAGTATTTTTACTTATATATACTTATTTTTTAACAAATAAGCAGATAGCCAAGGTATGCTTCCATGTTGAGACATAAAATAATGCATAAACTCATTTCGGTTTAATTTAGCTAACACGTGCATTTCTTGGCTTCCTGTGTCAGTAAAAACATCAGCATTATTATTTCCCCACTACTCAGGTATTGTAGCGTTGGAATCAGTATCCTCAAAATCAAATATTGCAGGTGGCGTATGTAGTTGTCATGTTCGCTTGTTCTGTCACAAAAAGTTTTGCATATAACAGTAGTCATAGTTGAACATTTAAATGATTTAACTTCTACATACATACTTGTATGGAAAATTCAAATTTGAACTCAAAAACATTTTCTACAACCCTGCGGGCTCCGGATATTCCATAATTACAAAATCTTTTAGAAAATCCTCTCTTCAAATCGCACGGGTTAGGTTTTATAATATTTTCGGAAAGTGGATTGCATTATCTTTCACCAAAACATAAGGGGCGTTTCTTTCTTGGCCAGGTAGTGGTTCGGGTGGCGGAATTGGCATTGTTTTGGCCATGATAGCTTTGCCAAGTGATATAATGACAAAAACTACTCCATCAGATATTTTATCTTGACAGCCAACATTCGCATACAAAATTCAAGAAGCATCTATGGCAGCAAGCAAGACGATGCTATGGAATTTCTTATAATTAAAAAAGTGACTGCCACCGTTATTAGGACATGATTCAAATGTGCGCTCCGTCTAGAGAACCCAAGTAATGCAGAAACTTTCAAATATCTTCATAATCTTTCACTCTAGTCTTCCACTCTTCTACACTTGAAGACAACTGAAAATTTTTTTCTTCTATTCAACATACACCCGTGGCAAGAAAATAATTTTACCAATTATAATTTCTTGAAAATGAATGTTTTTCCTAATATTGTATTGTCATCAAAACCCTGTCACTATAAAAAATTTCAAAGCTGTAGCATGTTTAGAAGCGAAAAATGGGCCAACTTCAATAAAAGCATTTAAAACAATACTTTTTACTTTTAGGTAGAAATGTCTGCCAAGGATACAATCGGATCGTGTTTCCAACTACCAGCACCGGTGCAGTCAATGGGTGCAAAAAAGAAGAGGACATCTGAGAGTTTGTGAAGTTATGGATCAAGTAAAATAGAAGTTACTTACGAAAATTTTCGCACTTGGAGAACACGTAAATCAAAAGCTGTATCTTATAACCAGTATATGTGTAATCAAGTAGAATATAAGATTTCAACGATCTTGTATGAAAACACCCATCTGTAGATATGGGGTACTATAATGAAAGAAATAGAAGTAATAGTTTCTCAGGAAGATAATATTCCCAAGCTCCTTCTAGTTTGATATCT
The DNA here is from genome assembly GCA_036346225.1 of Platerodrilus igneus. Taxonomy (NCBI): domain Eukaryota; kingdom Metazoa; phylum Arthropoda; class Insecta; order Coleoptera; family Lycidae; genus Platerodrilus; species Platerodrilus igneus. Next base: position 660,060 of record JARFIW010001393.1, on the reverse strand, counting down.
TACCCTCAAAATATATACTCGCATGCTCCTCCCCTCTCCTTCCATGCCAAAACCAGTCCTAGTCTTCTACGGTTTTCCTAGACTAGTAACTACATCAATACTGATTCAGATACACACAACATTGAATTCCAAAGCTAGTAGTCTCCTATATCATCATACACTCCCTCTACCATTTCACGGGTAATGAATGCTTCCCAGAACGGTGAGACTATGCAGTTCAATTTCGACATAAATTTAGTCGAAACTCAGGAAACCCTTGTAGCTACTCAAAATAAAAGGAATTTCGTGCTGATTAAAACATTTCAGAATTAATCTGATAATACTGCTGTCGTGGAATGAGTACTGACCATAATTAAAAACTGAACTACAAGTTAGCAAGTTGAGATTCTGCTACCGATTACAAAAGATCTGAATAAATAAATAATTATTTTAGTTATTATATTTGTCTCTTACCTATATGTGACTTCGTTCTATCAGTAAAAATATATTGTGGCTGGCGGATAGACCACAAGGCAACAGTAGGTAGGTCATGAGTGAGTGAAGGATATATAAAAACTAAATATTTTAAAAATAAAGGCATTGAAATTGTGTGCTTTATATCATATAGATTTCATAGAAAGCTATGCATAAAAAGGAATCACTAGCACACCACCATTATATTGGTGCATAAAAGTTTGTTCCAATTAATAATGACAAACATAATATGTATACTAAACATGGTTTTTATTATACTTAGATATTTTTCTTAAGAAAAGCATTTTGACACTGCGATGTCATTATCGAGCAAACCTACAGCTAACTTGCTTGTAGTTAAACCTAAATATCCATTATTTGTCATACGAAAATCAAAGAGGTCTAGAGCCTTCAAAAATGAAAGCAGCACCTCCTGTTTATTATCGAAACGAATCGTGATGGACTCCATATTATTTAAAACATGTTTTTCTTGTAAAATTGTATTTTCAGTAAAAACATTTGAAATCAAGAACTTATCTGTTCGTGCTAAATCTGTTTCTAGACAGTACCACAAGTGCTCTTCTGAGTCATCAGTTTGGAAAAAAAATTATAGCTGATTTTAGTCTATTGTGACACCTTGATATAATCTAAGGATCAGTCTGTCACGAAAAGTCTTAATAGAAAATACAGGAGAAAAAATGTTGATTTCTGCTGGAGAACACTAAAGAAGGTTGTAATTTCTTTGAGACTAAAAAGTTTGAACATAAAGATATCATCTGCACTATCATTGCAGCACAGTAGGAAATTGATATTATTTTGAATTGTGATAACGTAAAATAATATGTGAACTTAAAAACTGGCTTTATTGTCAGAGAGTTATTTTGATCAATGCGAAATTGTCTGGAAAATTTAAAGAATGAATTTTTGACAGACGCTTTCTCCTTTTTTTATTTAAAACGGATGAGCTATACAGTTATAAGTACTAAACGTTCATTTTCAACAGAAATTAATCAAAGTAGCCTTCAAACAGCATGCAGGTCATCCTTCATACAAACTGATGACAGTTCCGAGATGAAAAAGCAACAGAACCAGAGACGACAGAACTGGTAATAGCCGAAGTCATGCCAAGTAAGCTGGCAGTAGCAGCGAAAACTATTTATGACCTCTACTTGTAATAAATATAGAAGAGAGGCTAGAAGAAATTAATTTATCTCAGGTCAAAAATGAAACGCTTACTGATGAAAAACATGTGTAAACATTGCAAAACCTGCCTTTAAAGTCATGCTACAATAAATCGAACATCATTCAACAGCAATACCAATGGACATATTCCGAGCAAAAAAGATGGCAGGGTGTATATGCAAAATCAATATTACTAAAGTTAAAACAAAATCATTATCGACTTTGTAGTAGTACAACATATTTTAAAGGGTGTTACGGTAGTTTTGACAGAAGTTAAATGTGAATGGAGCTTTAACTTCCAATGTTTTATTTTTGGTTAGTTTTGTGTTTTGACATCTTCAGTTGTTTACAAATCGAATCATGGAAAATGTGTGTATTGATGAATGTGTTATAGTTATTGAAGCCTATTATGAAAATGGACGTTCAAACAAAAATGCTTTTTGTACTGTTCATAATTTTTTTGGCCCGGATAATCGACCAATTGAGAGTGCTATTGGCAAAATGGTGAAAAAATTCCAAGAAATTGGGTCTGTGGCAGATATTAAGAAGCCAGTACCTGTTCGTGTAGGGCAATCGACCAAAAACTACTGCCGTGAAGGAGAATGTGGCCGAGAGCCCAAACACCTCTATTCGACATCGAGCACAGGAATTGCACTTGTCCACGGCCACTTTGCTTTGGATATTGACAAAAGACGTCGTTGTACACGTACAAAATCCGATTAATGCTAGAACTGAAAATGACATACCATTTCAAGTGCTGTAAATTTGACAATTGGATACACAAACAAAGACAAGCGAATAACGAATTTTCCACCAAAATCTTCTTCAGCAATGAAGGCCAAATCCATCTCAATGGCTATGTTAACAAGTAGAATTGCAGAATATGAGCTGAATAAAATCCAAGAACAATTGTCGAAACACTAATGCATCCACAAAGTCGCCGTATGGTGTGCTTTCTCTGCTGGAGGAATCATTGAATCATTTCTTTAGAAAATGATGATGGGAATCCGATCACAGTGATTGACAAGCACTACCGTGCAATGTTAAAGAACTTCGTGTGGCCAATATTGGTTGATTATGACATCGATAACATGTGGTTTCAACAAGATGGCACCGCATACCACTCCATAATGGCTCTACTGTATGAGAAGTTTACCAGGCACATAATCTCTCGAAACAGCAAAGTCAATTGACCACCGAGATCTTGCAATTGGACAGCATAAGGCTTCTTTCTTTGGAGTAGTCTATGCTAACAGGCCAACCACCATCCAGCAACTCAAAGACGACATTTCACGGCACATTGAAGAGAGTGACGAGCAATTATGCCAAGATGTTATTCAAATTTCTATAAGCGGATCAACGTGTGCCACCAGAGCCATGGCAAACATTATCTTTCACACTTAATTGTAATGGATCAAATAACATGTTTCATTAAAGAAATGTTTAATTTTATACCACACTGATTTTTAATTAACATTCTTTAGTAGTGCATTTTGAGTTTTTGTAACAGCATATATTTTTGTATTACTATAAATAATGTTTTTTTTCTTACTATTCAACCTTTTTGTGCTCCAACCATTGCCTTGTCTTACAGTTGGGTTTTTCTTTATTGTATATGCATATTTTTCGTTTTAGTTTGGACATCTAACGTTATAAAAATAAACTATATTGTCAATATCAAGGTCACTATCAGTTAATAAAAAAGTTATACCTAATGTTCCAGCTTAATTTGGAGAAATTGAATCTTAGAGCGACCTCTAAGCTTCAAGCGCACTATCCATTTCATAAAACTTTAGATATCAATAAAATTCTTATGATAGGATTATTTTTAGAGCCAGTATAGTGTTTCCTGGATACAATAATTTATTTATAGTTTTAGAAATTACATAGTTACATATTACTGAACTTGGTACTGCTTTATGGATGTGTCGACTTGGAAGGCAGAATGATACTTAATTGCACTTAAAGTAGTGACATTAGTGAACACATAAATTAAGCATTATAATACCTACACCATAAGAAGTTTAATAGTTTGTGTTGAAATTGATTAATGGAAGTAGGCATGATTCAGTTGCTTATAAACAGCAAAGTTTTGAAAGACGTTTTGCTGCATTTGCTCAAGTTCTATGGTAGGTTACAACTTTAAGAACAAAAATTGTTATATTTATAATTTCATAAATCATAGTTGCACTGACTTTGTCTTTTGATCATCGATATCACCAATTTTTAGAATTAAGATAGCCACAAAAATAAAAAAACAAATATATTTTGAAAATCTGTTGTACAAACATATTTTTAAAGTGTAACACTCACATCAACTTTACTCTTAATTAGATAAACTGGTGGTAATATACATTTCATACAAGAACATTTACTACCTGAAATAAAATCAAATGCACCAATTCTGCATCTACAATGTATACAATTTATTTTGCCTCTTTCCCATTTTTCATTTGCGATATATTCATTAATCCATTCTGGTAGACAGCTTTCATTTAAGAATAACAACTTTTCATCAGTAATGGAAGAACACGTATCAAACACATTTGGTGTTACAGATAGAGTATTTCCATGCCCATTTAATAACATATAATTGCAGTAATTGTTATCAAACAAGATTTTGCGACATTTTTTGCATTTAATATTATTTATTGGAGATGTCATTAAATAGAATGTACGCTTATAATTCAGTATTGCTAACACAACAGATTAATAAAAGCAATTCAAGATAAAAATTAAATTTTGAGTTCTATCACAATATAGAACATCTATTCTTTAGTTTGAGGTTATAAAAATATGTATATTGATTAAATTAGAGTAAGAACATATAAGATCCTAGGTTAGATAAGTTACTGATATAAGATCCTTGAAACAAATTGAACTGAAAGTCACCGCAGGTAATATGTAGATGGTTGAAATTCATATCGATAATATAGGGTACCTATGTGAAGGTAGCAATAAAAACTATAACAATAGAATCAACATTACAGCGGATCAAATAATCAAAAATTAATAAAAATTTACAACTAAAATAAATTAATATTTATGCAATAAAGAAAAATTTTAACTGAATATCTCTTACAAACCATGCTATCTTTTTATTATAAAAATCTTAAGCAGTAAATTTCAGCCAAAAATCTAAAAATATATTTTGAGTATTGGCACATTCGCAACTACATTGTCATTATTGTATAACGCTCCGATATACGCGATTCGTTTTTCTTGTGCGAATTTCTACACATAAAAACAATCCGATTCACTGGTGGTAATAGTTTTCCAGGCCGTACAAAACCCAAAAAAAAATTATTTTGGATATAAGCACTTAGAGACGCTATGTCAAAATTCTCAAAAACGATTCCATGTACGCAATTCATTCTTCTAGGGCATGTTGCTACATATAAAGAATATCCAATTCAAAATTCAAAATAGTTTTCCAGGCCGTACAAAACAAAAAAAAAATTATTTTGGATATAAGCACTTACAGACACTATCAAAATTCTCAATAACGATTCCGTGTACGCCATTTATTTTTCTAGGGCATGCTGTTACATATAAAGACTATCCAATTAAAGATTCAAAATAGTTTTTCAGGCCGTACAAAACCCAAAAAAAATATTTTGGATATAAGCACTTAGAGACACTATGTCAAAATTCTCAATAACGATTCCGTGTACGCAATTCATTTTTCTAGGCATGTTGCTACATATAAAGACTATCCAATTCAAAATAGTTTTCCAGGCCGTACAAAACCTAAAAAAAAATTATTTTGGATATAAGCACTTAGAGACACTATATCAAAATTCTCAATAACGATTCCGTGTACGCAATTCATTTTTCTAGGGCATGTTGTTACATATAAAGACTATCCAATTCAAAATTCAAAATAGTTTTCCAGGCCGTACAAAACCCAAAAAAAATTATTTTGGATATAAGCACTTACAGACACTATATCAAAATTCTTAATAACGATTCCGTGTACGCAATTCATTTTTCTAAGGCATGTTGGTACATATAAAGACTACCCAATTCAAAATTCAAAATAGTTTTTTAAGCCACAAAAAAATTGTTCTAGAAAAATGAAATGCGTACATGCAAGCGTTATTGAGAATTTTGACATAGTCTGTTAGTGCTTATACTCAAAATAATTTTTTTTTGGGTTTTGTACGGCCTTGAAAACTATTTTGAATTAGATAGTCTTTATATGCAGCAACATGCCCTAGGAAAATAAATTGCGTACACGGAATCGTTATTGAGAATTTTGATAGTGTCTGTAAGTGCTTATATCCAAAATAATTTTTTTTTGGGTTTTGTACGGCCTGGAAAACTATTTTGAATTGGATATTCTTTATATGTAGCAACATGCCCTAGAAAAATGAATTGCGTACACGGAATCGTTATTGAGAATTTTGACATAGTGTCTGTAAGTGCTTATATCCAAAATAATTTTTTTTGGGTTTTGTATGGCCTGGAAAACTATTTTGAATTTTGAATTGGATAGTCTTTATATGTAGTAACATGCCCTAGAAAAATGAATTGTGTACATGGAATCGTTATTGAGAATAATGACAGTAGTTTCTGAAGTGCTTATATCTAAAATAATTTTTTTTTTGTTTTTACGGCCTGAAAACTATAATACCACCATGTTGTAAATTCGTAAATTGTTTCTATATGTGATGAAATACTTGTCACATTAAAACGTTATTGTAATAAATATTTTTGAATATTTGATTTGATCCGCTATAATGTTGATTCTATTGCTATAGTTTTTATTGCTACCTTCACATAGGTATATAGGGTAGAGGTACCAGTTGTGGCCATTGTACCTGTTTGTACCCGTTTTGGCCATTTCTAGTAAATTTTTCTTTTCATTAAATAAGGGCTATGCAACAACAGGAATCTTATATGCAGGTTACAATATTGATAAACTATGACATTTAGTTCATCAAGGTTCCACTAGAATGCACCACTTGCATTCTGTCAGAATACTAGCGTCTCGCGGCAGTAATGACAAGGCTGCAATGACAGTTTAGGTTACTGTTAGAAATAGATATTGTTATTAAAAAACACAAATTAGATATTATTATTAAAAAACACACAACACAAATCACTTAACCCGCATATCAGAACAGTTTGCAATACTTTTAGAACAACTGTTCTGATATGCGTGTTGAGTTTTTTAATAATAATATTCATTTCTAACAGTAATCTAGCCTATCATTGCAGCCATGTCATTACTGCCGCGAGACGCTCGTGTCAGAATAAGGTTAAATGGTGCTGGAAGAGCTTTGTGCTGTTTTCTTACCGAAATTGTTAAGGTTCAAGGTAAGCTTTTAATATGCATAACGGTATTTTAGTCAAGTAGCTTAGTGAACTTTTTGTATAGGTGTTTGTTATATTCAATGTTCTACCATTTAAATACTTATTTTTTAGTTAGAGAGCGTCTACATTAATTAAAATAATAATATCTATTTCTAACATTAACCTAACCGAGGACTAGTTCGAACGTAAAGACTCGGGAGGATGGTTAAGAAAAAATTACTGCGGGCGGAACTGGTGCAATCATCTACTGCATTTGCCCAGTTTTGGTCATCTAGGTGGCCATAATAGGAATACTAGATTCTATTTCTGGCCACTTTAGGTATTTTGCACTAGATAGGTACGAGGGCCATTTTTTTTCAACCTCCGATCGCTCCGTGCAGACGCTACGCGGGTAGCAGAGAGCGGGCATGCGCTGTAGGCGACTGCGCAGCTCTTGCACTACACACTCCGCCATTGTTGATATTCAGGCGTCAGTCGGCGTTGTGCTACAGCCACGTAAACATGTCCGCTATTATTGATGCTCCCGCCAAGTGTGAAGTGCGAAGTGTGATTCGTTTTCTACAGGCTGAAGGCCATAGTGCTGCAGAAATACGACACTGGAAACAAAACGACAATCACAACAATGGATGCATTCAACTTCACCAAACAAACCAAATAAATTCAAACAAACCTTCAACAACAGAAAGACCATGGCTACTGTGTTTTGAGACCAACAAGGTGTATTGCTGATGGAGTTTATGGAGCCCGGAACAACAATCACTGCAGCTGTTTATTGTGAAACTTTACGACGGTTGCGTAGAGCCATTCAGAACAAACGAAGAGGAAAGCTGACCGCTGAAGTTGTTCTGATCCACGACAATGCCCGTCCACAAACTGCTGGAGCAACTCAACGGTTTCTCGAACAATTTGGATGGGACATTTTCGATCATCCGCCATACAGTCCTGACTTAGCACCAAGCGATTTTCATCGTTTTTCTGACCTGAAGACGTGGCTTGGTAGGAAGCGCTTTCAAACCAACGTCAAGGACTACTTGAATTCATTGGCGGCAACTTCTTTTGAACAGGGTATTGAAAAGCTTGTCCACAGATATGACAAATGTCTTAATCTCTTCGGTGATTAAGTCGAAAAGTAACCGTAAGTGTACCAATCTTTTGGTAATAAAATTATTGTTTTATATGAACTTGTCTTTTATTTATAGCTTATCGGAGGTTGAAAAAAAAATGGCCATCGTATATAGGTATACATACCTATCTTCAAAATAATTTATTAATTAGGTTTTTGTGTAAGGACCTATCTTTAATCTAAACTTTCATTGCTTCAGTCGCTATGTCAAAAGTTAAAAAATCTAAAACAAAAAGGAAAGGCATCTTGTTTCAATATAGCATTGAAGCAGTGAAAATGCATTGAAAGCCATTGTAAATGGAATGGCAGTTCAAACAGCCAGCAAAACTTTTGACGTTCCTCGAAGCTCTCTGCGTTGTTTCGCTCTCGGTTTCGTGGTTCTGCTCTGCTCGCCGCTGCCAGCTATTTGTAGATGAACACCCTCTAAGTTGTGCTGTCTGCTCTGCATTCACGATGCATCCAAATCCAAATATATTACACTTCTTTTATAGTTGCTTAATTTAATTGACGTTACATTACGTCACTTCACGAGCTTGTTTAAAATAAATGTTACACCTCAATAAAATTTAGACTCGACACTATCCGCGTATCAAATTATGAGGCCAACACTGTACTATTTAATTAAAACAATTTTATATATTTACAAGCTCGTGGTAAATTTCGGTACGTAGTCTGAAGCGATGAAAATACTAAGAGCGAAGTTAAAAGAGAGCGATGCAAATTCTCTTAGAGTATTTATACACTTTACTATGCCACCTCTCGGCCACTCTTCCCGCGAAATACTTCATTAAAAATAATACTTCCTCAAATTTTGGTTCAACCGTTTTTGAAATCTTCGAAATTTAGCTCGTCGTTATTATCTTTTCCGAAAAATTAACATTCAATATTCCCGTGTTTGTCTGTTGTACAACTAACTATAAAGACCAATGAGATATTCAGTGATGTCTTGAAACCCCGCCTGTATTAACGATATTCCTCTCTTATGCATATTCTATGTTTCCTTCTAACCTTGTTTGAGTGGTAGAAAATCGATATTGCTGTCCGCGTTCTATCTAACCCATGTGGACTGAATACGTGCGTTTTGAAATAAACTGCTATTATGCCTGTCTCATTCCGAAGCATATCCTTGATTGTCCATCCCTTCTGCGCTCTAAAGAAACTTTTAGTTAGCATTCATACGAACCGTCCGACCGTTTACCCGATATACCTCGAATTCTGTCTTTTATCTACACAAATAAGGGGAACTTGACATTTCCAAAACCTGCAGGTGTTCAATTAACAAACGTTTTAAAACAACCTTTCTAGGAGTTTACGTTTCAAGGTATTTTATATTCAACGGCTGTTCGTTTGTTAGCAAGGCGTTTCACCTTGTTATTATCTTCAAGCTCTTATGCGTATTAAACGTAATAACCCTTTCAACTAAACTCAATTAAATTAATTAATAATTTGCATTGGCTTCTACAATTAATTTTTTTTACGAACCTAACTAGATTTTAATCACTACTTGTAAAATTATGGTAATACTTGTTACTTTAAATTCACTAAATAAAATAAATTTCGCACGTAAATTCTGGTTGTTTTCTCTATACAGGGTTTAAACCTTTTTAATAGCTTAATTAAATTTTGAAATTCCATTGTTTAATATTAAATTTACTCCTTTTAAACTGCTTCTATTTATGTAATAGCGTCTTATAATATTAATTTATTATACAAACATTTACTCAAGTTTAATAAACTTATTTAATAAATTCTAAACGTAATTAAAAATTTATTTGATATTTAATTTTTACCGGTCGGATAATTTTATATATTTTTATCAAATTAATTTTTAGCCTTTATTTGTGGTGTATCTCTACCTGTACACCTTGTATCAACTAAAATATTAGAATGTCGATCTCTATTCCTTTCAAAACCCTTAATCTACCTTGGCTAGCTATCTTCCCTTTTTTTCTATCTACTCTTATCTCCGGTTGGGTTCACAATTTTATGTCTATTATGCAAATTTAGTATGGTGAAATGTTCTAACTAAAGGCGATCAGGATAAAATTTCTATCTATAAATTCTAATGTCAAAATGACACTTGTCAAATTTAGGTTATTTATTATAATTTTGATTTTAAATATCACTAGTGATATGGCTGCTAATGCTATCTTACTAACATACTCACTACTTGTGGTCCTGTATCCTCTGAGTCTTAATTAAATTTTCTATCCGTATGTTTCTATTTCTTTAGGTCTTAAATTTCAAATACTGTCGTAACACCCGATGTCAGCAGTTCTCTCTGAAATATTCAAAAGGCATTAATTTTGAAGATTAAGTTCCCTGATATTTCAACTATTACTTTGCTTAGTTTTGTCGAGAAACCTGTAAATAGATACTCGATCGTAAAATATATTATAAGTGTCAAAATTGATAAATCTACTACTACTCTAATCTTTACAAGCGCTCTAATAAAATGACATTTTACTTTCCTTGATGACAGTCTGGTAATTTGTTCTTGAATCTCCTTTAGTCCTCGATTGTTGTATTATGGGTTTGATAGTGGTGTTTCTTCTGAATTTATTTTGTTCCTTTCTTGGGCACATCTATATTCCTTAACATCCAAACTTATTTTATGAATAAAAATAACTTTCTTTATGTAACTCCTCTATTTCTTCTTAAATACAGAAACGGCACACTGTTAATATAACTCGGTGGTATTATAACTTGGTTTCACAATTCACAATCTCGCTTGACAGTTCTCTTACAAAATGGTCCAGGTTTATAAATCTTATTATTCTAATTATGGGTAACACATATTCTTCTATCATTATACTCCTATTAAATACTAATACAATTCATTTCTTAAGCTTGTCTTTTATAAAATTAATTGACCGGACTTGTTCTTATATGTACTTTACCATTTAAATTCTATTTATCTACTGTCCTCGTTTTCTTGGTTACATACCGATCTCTATTCTTTTATATTTTTTAATTGACAGAATATGTAACCTACCTACTCTATTTACAATTAAAATTCCTTAATCCTAATGTCCATGTTTATTCCAAAGAAATTTTGATTTTCAAACCGACTATCCATTCACTGGCTACTTGATTCTACGAAATTAATAAAATACATCACTATATATATTTAGCGCCTGAATCTGGGCTTGTATTTGTGCTATAAAATTTTGATATGTTTTGCTGCCTACATGTTTTATAATATTTGATATTTGTGATGCATTTGACATTTTTATTTTGTGTAATTGTTTTATTTCAGCATATTAACCACATATTCCACTGCATCGCTCATATCTCTGTTTAAATTTAATTATATGTTGTTATTTTGTGTATTCTATTATCTAGCCGATGTTCCTATATAATTAACTAGTATTTAACGTTTGTGCTAATTGTTGTGATGTAATTAAAATTGAACCTCTGGTATGACCAACCTTCACGTGCCTTTCGCGTTTGCATTTATGACTATGTTGAAGATAGTCTATTCAATAATAAGCGCCTTTTAACTATGCGTAATCATACCATAAGTTCATTTCAGCGATTCATGTTGGAAACAGTTAATACATGTATGTGGGTGTGTGTGATTGAGCTTTCGTTGAATATTACTAACATTTTGTCCGGGCGGGGAGGAACATTGGTAGTGAAGGCAGATTTTACCTTCCTGATGTTCCCCTCTTTCAACTTTAGCTGGGTAGTATTGGATATCCAACCTCAGTACCTACCAGAAAGGACTAGCTGGTCTACACTAACGTTTTTTCAGTTGTCATGTGTAATGTGTCTGAGTAACAGTTGACATCCCATCAATTTCAGTGTTGGTGATCTGGGCACTTGTACGCTACCTGTCGTTATCGAGTTGTGTAAAATGCAGTTGGAAGTGTGAGGGCAGTTTGAGGTTTTCTCTGCCGTGCTCCTTTCCCAATCGCCCAGGTTGAGTACAACACTGTTTGCTTTAAATGTCAATTTTCATGCAAAGTAATTTATAGCCTAAATCTGGGCTTTTGTTTCTGTAGAATTTTGGTATGTATTTGTTAGAAGCATATTTTATAATTTGTTTTCGATGTTCTAATAATTTATAATGATTATGTAATTGTTTATTTCAGTTTTTAGTCGTGTGTTTATAACTGTATAATTCATGTCTCGATTTTAAAAACATAACTCAAGTTAGTTTGATGTGATATCTTTAGTACATTATAGCCTACAATTCTATCGGTAATTAATATTAAGATTTATTATTTTTGTTGTGATGTGATTATAGCGAACCTCTGCTATGACCCCGTATTAACGCGTTTGCTGTATGACTACGTAGGAGATGGTCGATTCAATTTGTACCCTTTGTTTGGTACTATCATAGCATATGTTGATGTTTGTTTATAAATATGTGCTTTGTCGATATATTTGTAGTAACGTCTATGCAACGATACAATGTAGGTTAGCCATTGTGAACCATATTGCCAAACGAACTGGAAACTGTTAATGGTATGTACGATGAACGTGTATGTTTGAGCCTTTGTCGAATTTACTAACATTTTATGGCCGTGCGGGGTGGAACATTGGCAGTCAAGGTTCTTATCTTCCCGGTGCTCTTCCCCTTCAACTTTAGCCAGGTAGTAATGGCACAGCTGTCCCTGGTACCTTCTAGAAAAGATTAGCTAGACTACACTAACATTTCTTCAGTCTCATATGTAGAATGTCTGAGTAACAGTTGGCATCCCGCTCCATCCTTGGAGAGTGTATTTATGTAGTTAGAAGCGTAGGGTTGTCGAGGTTTTATCTGCCGATACTCTTTCCTCAATGTTAACTCAGGGAGTCCGGCACTGTTTGCTCATGCAATTCAAGTTTAATTGATGGTAACCTAATTTTGAGGTTATCATATAATAATTATAGTAGGGTCGTTAACTATTGTAGTTTTATTTCAAACCTTCCCGCCCTAACGCCATCTCAGTGTGTATATTTGGGTTAAGTTTCAGTCACACAACATAGGTGTCAGTAGCCACAGCCACTAGACGACTCGATCACAACCAGGTATTGTCAAGAGAGGACGTTCGTTCATCCGCAGGTAGATTAGAGTAGATTTGTAGCTGCGGCAAGGTGCGTTACATTACAAGCTATTGGATAGTCTTCATCTACCCTTTAACCGACCAACACTTTTGACATTCATCACATACCACATCAGTCTGGGGTGGATGCCTTTGTTATGCAGCTGGAACCTGTGCTTAATCAGCTTAAAGGTAGCCAGTGGCTAAGAGTGAGTGATTTTTTCTGGACCCCAAAAGGGTTTATTAATTGTTTTGCAACACTCTTTTCCGCAACGACTATGTCCTGAGCTGTCTAGATAAGTTTTAATCGTTATAGACTCTAAGACTCGGCACCACAAAATTACAATTTAGGTTGATTATTAAATTTTTTATTGAGAGTATACTTTTTCCTGAAAGTATTATTAACTGCTCCAAATCTTGTATATTTGGAATTTTTATAATAACCATTGTAAAATAATTTGAATTACAGTTTTGCTTAAGTTGTACGTGATTATCAGATCTGATGCTCATATTAATCATAAGATACTAAATGTTGTGTGTAACTATTTGATAAAAGTTATTTGTTCTATAATGTTTATCACATTATGTCTTTTAAAAATCATTTGTTACATTTAGTCAGTAATATTGTTTTCAATTTAGCATGACCGGACCGATTTACAATCTGATCGCAGAATTTGAAGAAGTTTTTATTTCTAAAAATTTCTTCTTTTGTCATTTTGCTCTCAAATAATTAGGAAAATCAATATAGAAGATTGCTTTTACATAGGAATTCCCTATGTTCAGAATACAAGTTGACACAGTGTATGTGTACTTGGTTAAAGCTGGTAAATACACAAATTGTTAAGTATCTAATTTTGTGAAGAAAACCTGCATAAAATAGTAGTTTGATTTGTTGCAAAATCATTTGTGGTTTATCACAGTCTAAAAGCAGTTGCATTTGATTATCAATGTGACAAATGTTTGTTTTGTAGTTGTAGAAACTTGTCCTGAATTTGTATTTTGTTAGGCAAGCTTTACATGAAAATTGTGAGATTTTTAAGCTGTTGCTTTGGAAATTTGATTGATAATAATAATAGAACTGCAAATCTAATTAAAAATCCAGCTGTATAGATTGTTGATTTTAAGCTAAGCATTAGGGACTTTGACTATTTGGTATTTTAGAAAACAAACACTTTTCGGATTGTTATTTTTGTATAAATGTAATTGACATTGTGAATTAAATTTTGAGAGGTTACTAGCATCTAAGCAGGATTATAGATGATAAATATTATCTACCTTTGGTTAGTTTAGTACTTTGATTTTGCATTTGTAAAAACCTGGATAGCGAGAGAATTAACGAGGTTTTTTGTAAATCTGGTATGTTTGACTTTGCTGTAGTAATAACGTTAGGAGACCAGTTTCTTTTGTTAATTTTGTTTTATACTGGCTCGTTGTAATTCTACCGGCATTGCAACACAGCTTATTTGTTTGGTCTAGTTGAAACTTACGGAAGAGTTCGTTGTAGCGCTTTGTGAGGGAGAATGCTGTAATTTTTATGCATTGTAGGCACCTCATGTTTACTTCGACAGTTTAGTTAAACGTATAGCAAAGTTTCTAGCCAGAAATTTAAGTAGTAATTAGCCATTATAGCAATTAATTTTTGTGGAAAACTTGTTTAATGCTTTACAGGTTGTACCCGTCTTTCAAAATATTTTTAATTTTTTTTAATTTTTGCTCATTGCACCCCTTTGTCAAAATTTTAAAGAAAAAGTATTTTCTAGATTCAATCTGGAAATTAGCTTGTTGAAACTCTAAACCTTATTTTTGTTCTAACTTCGATATTTCAGTAGGGTATCGTTTGGATTAAAACTAGTTATGCAAATTACATCTATAAATTTGTATGCTTTCTATGTTTACTTTGTTTAGTAAAAATTGTATTTGGTGGTATAAAATAGTAACTCTTTTGGCCAATCTTTAAATTTGCCTATCAACTATACATGAAGGTTACTAACTTCATAGCTCATTAATTGTAGAAGTCACTAACATCGTAACTCATCAATTCTAATGCGTAAGTTTTTTAAATTTTCTTGTGTTTAGCGTGTTGATGTTTTTGTTAATGTCCAAGTTTGTGCATCAACAACAAGTGGAAGTGGTCATTATAAAACCCTAGTTGAGATAAAATATATTTCTTGATTCCTCGTAATTTTTCTTTGGATTAAAATATTGCTCAACTGTAAGGAGTAGTTAAATTTAGGTACTATTGAGAAATTTTCAGTTGAGAATACTGGAAGGTTTTCTTCTGAAAGAAAATTTCTTAGATTTTTTTTGGTTGTTTGAAGTTTTTTTTGTAGTGGAAAATTGCTAGAAAGCAGTGCTTGATTGCTGTGTTACTCTGATGTTTATAGAGTATTCTAAGGTTGAAACCTGTATTTTGTCGGTAACTAAAAATTTTTAGTTCGTATTTGTGAGGGATAGAAGTTCAACCCTTACAAAGATTTCTTTTAATAGGCGTATGACAGTGATAAATATCGGCATCTGAGCAATTTATTTGATAACAATAAGTAGAGTTTTGTCCCAACTTCAAGAATTTATATATCTATTAATCTATTTACTGTTTTCGAAGTTGTAAAAAATATTTTTTGTTCACCCCTATACCCCCATGTATTATATGAGTGTTGACATACCAATTATTACCTACCGATTGTGACTTATGCCGATTTTGTCTCCTTTAGGACGTGTGGTGAGCAAAAATTTTTTTCTTAACCCTCTTCCCGAGTCTTTACGCTCGAACGAGTCCCGCTATAGGCTTTTTGAGGTTAGGTTACTGGTAGAGATAGATATTATTTTTAAAAAACACAAATCTCTTAACGTGCATATCAGAACAGTCTTGTTTTTTTTTTGTTGCTAAAACTATTGCAGACTGTTCAGGTATGCGTATTAAGTGATTTGTGTTTTTTAATAATAATATCTATTTCTAACAGTAACCTACGTAAGGACTCGTTCGAGCGTAAAGACTCGGGAGGATGGTTAAGAAAAAAATTACTGTGTGTAGTAAGTGAAGCTATCCTTACTCTCGTTTATTCATTTGTTAGTTTATTGGATGATTCATTTATTAATTTCTATTTGTTAGCTTAATTATTAATTTATTAATCCATTAAAATATACACCTACGTAATTACATGGTAACAGGTACTTCCCGGGTGTCAATTTGTCATAAACTCAATAGCAAATTGGTCAATAACATGAAATCCACCCACGACACATAAAGTAGAAGAGGTATTAAAGGATAATCATTATATCCAATTGGAACCGGTAATAAGTGAACATCAACATGTAGAGAGACGTGTGACTAGACGAAGGTGGATTTGACCGCGAGGGGAAAAGTCGATATGAAGTTCAGTTAGACAATATTGAATGTGGCGTAGCTGCAAGGAATATTAAAAATAGATGTCTAGTAGAGGCAACAAAAAAGCGGCATGCAATATTAAATGTGAATTTATCTCGTGTGAGGTGAGATATTTTCCATTCACCTAAATGTGGACTTATTATCGTTGTGACCAGTTCAAAAGGGTGATTTTGGTAGTTCAAGTTAATCCAGTCATTAAATTAGAATTTTGGGGTTTTGTTGTAGCTGTAGTTTGGAAAGTGGAAACTGGTATGGTGTGGATATTCTGAACTTTAAATAGGATGAATTAAACTGTAAGTAATATTAAACGTATAATTTATATGGGTGTGTGTGTGAAAGTAAATATGGTTGACATTTTTCGACGTAGGACATTAATTAAACATCGCAATGAGTTAATTTTTATTGATTAATGATTTATTAATGGAACGAATGGTTATTAAACCTGAGAATGTAACATGTCTTTTTGCTGAAACATATTTATAGGTAGATTCCTTAATGTACTAATTGTTTGATTTAAAGATTGATTCCTTAATACTAATTACTATCCTAGCGTTTGCAGTATTATCCAATTAGGAATCGAGTATTATTTGAAATAAATAATAGCGGCGCATGCTATATGGAATGGCGCTTTTAACTCTGTTCAATTGACAGAGCGCAAGTTCGTTTTCGTTAGTGTATCAAATAGGACGGCATTCGCTCTCGGGTTCCTGAACAAGTAACATTGGGTTTAAGTAGGGGCAGAGCATGCGATTTGCAAATCGCCATTGTTTTTGGACTTATATCTTTAGATAGGGAGTTACTAAGTGAGCTCGGCTTTCCCTGTTAAGAGTAGTCAGGTAAAAGCAATAAATTCATTATCTAGTTTAATTTCAATTACAGTGTTAATTTTCTAAGGATATTTTAAAGAAGATTATAGCACCACGAGATAAGCGTCCTGCTTTAGGTCGTTTCAATTAATTGGTTTGTGGATTACAACAAATAAATCCAATTAGCAAGTTATCTTAAAAGAGTAAATGAAAGTTGCATAAGTATTCAATTCGTTGGCATTTTGCAGTTCTGAGAAATTGCTACGAGGTTCAGATTCTTTCGATTTAAAACATGGCACCTATGGTTCTTTGTGTTATCTAATGAACTTTCAACATTTGTTTGGCGTTTCAAGGTAAGCGATTAGCTGTATACATGTTAATTTTAAAATTTGAAGAAAGCATATCAGAATTTCCACGGAAAGTATCAATGTTATATTTCAAGTACGAGTATTAGTAATTTAAACTGGTTTGTATTGTTCGGACTGAATGAGTTATTATTAATTAATACATGAAAGTAGGTAAAAATCTAAATTACTAGTAATTGTGCCAAGAATCGTGTGAGCCTAAATTATAGAGATCTGTGTACTAAAGAACCTCGTAAGTTATGTTGTATAAGAGTTATTTTCTTTATTAAACTATTCCACTATAATTACATATGCTGCCTCTTCATGAAAACCCTTTGTTTTGACTAAATATTTGTTGTATCTTTTGTAAATAAAATTATTGATCATAAAAAATGAGAATAGTTTATTAAATGAATAATTTAATCTAAATATACTGCTTTATTTTGGATAAATGCTTCCAAATATAGGTAAACATGATCGATATTGCTAAATAGATAAGATGTAAATGGTCTATTGATAATCATTTCCAGTGTTTCCTATGGAGTTTGGTCAGTAATATTACGTGGTTTTTATATTAGTAAAGGTTTAAAACGAAAAGCTTTTTGTGGTGTTGTATTACAGTAATCCTCAAATAACTCCAATACTGTTGTTTGGTAACAGATAAATTTTACTGCACGAAATAATGTTGTTTCTTTTAAAATACCAACAAAAGAATATTTCACTAGCTTTTATGTTGTTTCTTTTGCAATAGCAAGGTAGTAAGAGTACAACTCTTGTCTTTTCCTTGCTCTAACTATATTGTTTTATTACAGGTGCCGTGAGTTCCTTTTTGATAACTATGCTTACACAGAAATGCAATGTTTTTAACAGAGGGTTTCAATGTTCTTTAGAGTACATCTTGTTCTGTACGAGCCCAGGACTTGGTGGCGCCCTCTTTAGCGTTGTAATTTTAGTTTCTATAGTGTAGTATGAGTATTGTTTTGAAGACCCACAACCATCTCTCATAACCCTACTCAGGAATAGACCGCAGCTACGTCAGAAGACTGCATTTCCTTCAACTTGTTTTGAGAAAGAAATTTTGTATTTAGTCACCCACCCACTCGAGGAGATTACAAATTTTCTTTTCAAACCCCCATGTTTCAAGGATAAGGTCATCAGTGCAAAATATTAAGAAATATATAGGTGTTAAGTACTTATGAAAGAACAATGATAAGCACAAAGTTGGAATTTAACTGTTTTATTTTGTTTTGATGAACGACATTGCTAATAATTTGGGATAGCAGAAAATTTGGAGTGGCGAATGGTTTTGTTGATGGCTTAGATTTAAGTTTCTGTACGAATTTCTTTTAGGATATTTTTGTTTTAGCAACACCTGGCCAGATTTATTTTTAGAAAAAGATATTGTATATGTATGGAAATTATTTTATGTTAATACAGGTTTAGTTTAGGTTGATTGTTATTTAATTTATTTAAAAAATAGTTAAAGCTAGTGATTTGTAAAAGATATCCAGCTACCCCAGTGATAGCTGTATTTGGAAGGAGCAATATTCTTTTGAGAAATTTCTTTAACTATGACCCAATTTAGGCTACCGAAGCAAGGAAGTTCTATGCGGAATAACAGTCTTCCACATAGAAATAATATTATAAGTATTGTAGTGACAGACTGTTTAGTGCTCCACGATTTTGACAGTAGGAAGACCTTTCAGGGTAAGTGTCAACATAATGTAGAATTTTTAAATTTTAGCGTTATGTATTAATTTCGTATTTCTTTATTTTCTTTTCTCATTTATCCATAGGAACCCACTTCCACACCACTGCAATTAGTCGTGCACCTTTATATTGTTACGGTGAACTCACCTCTTCACGTTAGATCAAAATTAATTCATTCAACGCCAATTTCAGCCATAACAAATGAGCTTGGAAATATTAGGAAAATTAAAAAATATAAATTCAATTTCCTGCCGCCCTTGTACGCACGTGTGTGATTGGCAAAGTTGTGTGTGCATAAATGTGCACACTTGCATGTGCAAGTGTATACGGAGAGAGTTTATGTTAACTTTGATGTGCAATACAAAGGTGTCATCTTTAATTTTTTATACTGATATTTGACGGTAATTTTCTGCACTATACAGTTTAATTTAAACAATTAGTTAAAGGTAAAGTAAATTAACATTACAACTTGACAAAAACTGTAACGTGTGAGTATTTCGCTACATGACAATGCACGAGCTGGATAGGCTTTCTGAACTTAAAGAGATATTTTGATAAATAAGCTTAATGCTGCCAGTTTTACATTACTACTACTTTTTTTAAATTTTTAAGCACATCCAAAATATAATATAGTATGCACAAAATACATGATTGAAAAAGTAAATAATTATAAAGAATATAATGTTAAACTAGTTAAGATATAAATAAATTATATTAAATGCACATTAGCATGATTACAAAAAGATATGAATACATGTGTATCGTAACAAATAAGTACAATATGAAGTTAAAATTGTGGCAAAATAATTCCATTATTTTGATATACATATACATTTCCAACAAAATAAACCATTTTAAGATATACTATTTAGGAAGGTAGATACACGTTAACAAATAAATACTGAGTAAAAATATTATTACAATATTTCAATAATTTGTGTCTATGAATTATAAAGCACGAGTGAATGCATTATACACATGGTAATTTTGTCCCAAAAGTGTATTAATATTACATAGCTTAAGCATTGGCTGCAATGTCATAATCAGGTGCACCTGCACGAAAAGACTGCACATATTGTAAATGTAGATGATTGTCCAAATAACTCTTCTTTACTGCTGGATCGTCCCGCATTAATGTACGCCATTCCATCTATAATACAACAAAATTAAATATTTGGATTACTACATTTGAGATGTGAAAATTAAATGCAAGAATTATCAGACGTTTCAGTGACGTTTTTAAACTATCTTAAACATTCATTTTTAATTTATTTTATATGAAATCTATCACAGATATACAAATAAAAGTATGATTTAAAAATGATATATGATTTGTGTTAGAATTATTTTACCATCTATTAATTGTATCTGTATTGAATGCAAAAAAGGTGGCCTGTTTTTTTTTGTTTTGTTCTCAAATGTCATATTATTGTTATTATCATGCCGTCGCATCTTTTTGGTATTAAAGGTTATATTAATAAATGTACCATTTATTAATACAAAATCACTTTTATTCGACCAGCTCTTACTAAAAAATACTAATGTTCAGGTCCTCGGCCGATAACCATGAATGTACAATTCTGTGATAATAAATGTAATAACAAGCTGCCACAGTATTGTACCTATAATTTAAAAAAAATTAACATTAATGATCTTTAACAAGCGCAGGTGAGAACTTCAGCTCATTAAACATATCAAAATTTAATAAATGGTAACAATTTTCTTCAATAATTTAGAAAATTTAATGGACAACAGAAAAGAAAAGTGTAAGCATTGCTGATTATTGGAAAAATATCGAAAACATAAAACATATCAGCAGAATTCTCCACTACATATACAAAACAGTGCTAAGCAACAAGTCCGAAACTATTCACATGTTTCATGCACCAATGAATGCTGTGCATTATGTAAGTATTCTCATTGAATATATAATCGTAAACAATTTTTAGATCTGCCAATGTCATCACTCATTGCTGAAGTGAAATAACTTAATTTGGGCTTCAATTGCCTCTGACAAGGTCACATTTCTGCTAAGTGTCATTCTAGCCACTATGAGAAATGCAAAATAAAGCATTCCACTTTCTTGCATCAAAACATTCCACATGATACAGCTGCTGGTTCAAGTGGTGTTCTAGCTGACCATACTCAAACAGAACCTAACATTACAGCCTGACAAAATCACTCTGCAGGCGACTTTCTCTTGAAGCAAGACAAGTTTATATACCTGTCTCTGGTGTTAACCAAACCAAGACCAAAGTTTCATTAACCGTCAATGGTAAAATACAATTGATGCATAACAACTTTTATGCAGACATTATTTTAATATTACCAAGAATAACAGACTATTTGCCAACATAAGCCTCACTCAAGTCAATCAAATTGCCAAAGGAAATTATTTTAGCAAATCCTAATTTCAGATAAGGTACTACTAGTTATAGACATTTTTGGATAGTTGTTGTCAGTCGAACAACCTTATCATAACAAGTATTCATATACCTACAATACTCAAATTTGATGTGAGATATTTGGGTCCATTCATTCAACAGTATCCGTTGTCACGGAAAATTTCATTCAAGTTAACGGCCACTAGAAAAGTGCTTAGTTAGTGGATTTTGGGTTGAGCGTGGTGACAACTTTTGCTCCGGCTTAGTCAGGGCGAGGCTCTAATTCAGGGTAGATCAGAAAATGTATTGCACCGATTATATTAATAAAGGTCAGTATTGAATCAGAGTCTGGACAGGAAATGCCAAGGCGCCAGGAACTGATAAAAGTAAAGGAGCGTATGAAACCTAAAGCCCTAGTTCCAACAGACTTCAAAGGAACCCCCTTCCGATCATAAATATAAAACACGCAACTTCACAAAATAACTATCTTTAATCTCGTATCGTAACACACAAACAATTGATGACAAAAATTCTAAATACCAGTTGAATTTCAATATTACCTCAATTATGATTAATACAAGCATAGAAAATACAAAATTTGTAAATATTATCGTAAGTAAACCCGCACGAGTGCATATCAGGGAAGAATAACTTTTAATTTCCCACTCACTTTAATGTTACTAATTACTCACATACTCATTTTCCCTTGGCCAAGAAAGTACGTAAAATGCACCATAAATTAAGTGCTCGGTGTTCTAAGCTCAATTTCAAATAAGCGCCCCGTGGGAGCAATCTCTAACAATAGTGTAAATATTAAATACCTTAGCATTAAATACCTTAGCGTACTGTTGAAATATTTCACTAATAATCTTAATAAATCACCCTAGGCAGTAAAGAGGGTGCCTAGAAATATACTAAAAATTTGTTTTAAATATTAAATTTTGTACATCAGTGTTTGGAAGGATGGCGGCTCATTAATAATTTAATAAGCTTAGACAAACCTTCGCTGATGAAATAAAATTGGAGAAGTGATTAATGCATTTATTTAAACGTAAACTGTAGATATAGACTGCAAATGGTTACATGATTGACAACTGAATATACTTTATAAATTAAACAGCGAGAACTGTTAGCGGCTACATGTTTGTTGCACGAGAGTACATTTAGAAGTGACGTGAAATGAATTGAGATGATGCAGTCCTTCACAAAGGAAAGCAAGTACTACGTTTGAACAATGCGCTTGTACGTAAACTAGTTAACTAAAATTAAGCAGTGTATAATACTAATCAACCAATCATGATCAAGTAGAAACAGTAAATAATATATACAACTAATCAAAGAAATTATACAGCATATTTAATTTCTAACAATCGGTATTACTAAATTTTGAATGAAGTAGATGTACTTCTTATGAACAGCAATAGCTCAAATTATTAATATTAAGTACTACTAAGAGAAAGTAATAATACCACAATAACACAAAATAAGCACAAACACTAACGAATAATAAATACATGGAATAATCTTACTCAATGATTAGCATCTGTATGTAGTTATCTCACATCAAAGATTGTCGAAGTCCTAGGCTGCTGAAATGGTAACCCAGAGTAACGACAGCTGATCGGCAATGCCAATAAATGAGAAATAATACAGTTGGTAGTGCAACAACGTTCTTGAGATAAATGAGGCAGGCGCATAAACAGAATGAAAAGCATATGCAGAACAAACACAATGACAAGGCGTAGGGAGAAAAACCCTAAACTTTAATATTAGAAATCAAGTTGCAAAAAAATTGGGATATTAATTACCACGTAAGTGGGTCAATTAAATGTGCACTAACTGATTTACAGATAACAGGATGTTACAATATTGAGATTTCAATAACAAACATCTGCACCCACAAAAACTAAAATAATAAAATTTAATCTATTTGAATTCATACCAATTATGAAGGATGATGATGAATTTTAATCCTCTACAAGTGAAAATCAAAGCTTGCAAAAGGCATTCTGGAACCATAAAATCAAAATTGCCAAACTTCAATACTAATTTGTCGGTTCTACCTAAATCCGTAATTAATACTATGATATCGGTAGATATCCAACCTTCACCAACAACGATCGCAATCAGAATACCTCTTATCCACAAGGACAAGAGCAAAGTACGGCTTATTATCATATTTGTAATTTTAAATGCAGATAAATAATGTAACTTTGAGTACATGACAATAACCTCTAATTATGAAGGTTAACACAAACGAAGCGCAAAGGTAACAACGATATAGATGGCGGCACAACGCTATCAACAGACAATTGAATTTATAAATATATATAAATAAAATGCTGACACAGAAGTGTCAACCGGAAGGTTACACCGTACATACTTACACTTCATGCTATTTAACATAAATCGATTTTACAAGACAAATTTCTGTTTTGCGTTATGCTAACAACAAATTAGAAGTGAAAGAAAGAAAATTAATCTTGTATGGACAAACTTATTATTGAAGCACAATGCATAATTTTAATTTCATGTATAATAATGCTCAAAAACAAAACATGTAATTAAATCAGTATTTTTATTCAAATTACAGCTTTAAAACCACAAATATAGTCGTTTCATTTCTGTTGAATAAATATTGGAACTCAACTCATGGTTGTAAATTACTTTAAACCACAAAACTCTAAACAAACCAATTATAAACATAAAATTTCATAGTAGAAGCATGTCATGGTTTTAAGAAAACTTTCAGAATTATTCGGTAAATAATAGGTAATTCGTTAACATGTACCCCAAATATGAGCTTTTAGAAATGTTAGTTGAATAAATTAAATTTAATATTACATAGTTGCAAATACAAAAGGAAACTACAGATATATTTTAATACAATGTAATAAACCAGACGCTGTGCAATGAAGGTTCATACCTATAAAGTTGAAAGATGACACCCTTTCATTCAGTATATAGTTATTTTATATACAAAGAAATAAAAATATAAAACTAAGTAAATCGCATGGTACCACATACTTCCCATGTTTCATTTTTCATAAACTCAATAGTAAGACCATGCAATGACCCGAAAACCACTGACAACATACAAAGTAGAAGGAATTAAAATACAAGAATTAGACATCCAACTGGTGATAATCAACATCAAGAGGTAAAGATTCACGCGAATAGATAAGTGCGAACGTGACCATGGAATTGAGTGTTGTTATAATGCTAGCTTTTATGAGGTTGAATGTACAAAGCTCCAAGAAAATTTTGGTTAATTCCCGTAGATAATAGAGGCGATCGACATGCAAATATGGAATACAACTGCAAGTAGCAGGGTAGTTTCATAAATACGCCTGCACAGATATGTCCTCATAACCATCTGGCGCTCTGGATTTTAACAATAGGAAAAACCTTTGAGGGTGTTAACGTAATGTAGATTTTGCATTTAAGCCTTGTTAATTATTATTTTTGTAGTTTTTATTATATTTTCTCATTCATTCATAGGAACTGAGTACTGCAACACTGCATTTAGTCGATGAACCCTTATATTATTACAGGATTCCTGTCCCTTCAATACAAATCAAAATAAATTCATTTAATGCTTGTTTTACCCATGGCAATGTTTACACTTTAACAAATTTATAAGAAGTGATCAGGATATAACATTCATCAGGTAACAGGTCCTAACTTTGCCAACAATCGGAAAGGGTCAAAGCAAACAAATCCTCTTATATTTAATGATACTTTTGGTTTTTCACTTGTAGTGGTTCTAGCTGAGGTATATTTTAAATATTTGAATTAGTAGGTTTGGCTTATATCCAGGTGTTGCAAAGAAGTTGTTTTACCGGTTTTAGTGGAATACCCATAAAAGATAGGATGCTTGTTAAAACGGATATTCTGACTACTTGTATTTTGTTGACGACTGTTTGCAGGATGTAGAGGGTTTTTTGGTAATTATTCGGTCTGGAGATGATAAGAAATTAATAAGTTAGTGACTAGAAGAATAACATTGCTACTGGTTACGAGAGCTACGGCTATACCAGAAGAATAAAAATCTACAAGTGTATTTTAATTTGTTTTAGATTACACTCAAAAGAAGGTTCACGACCATTTTGTTGTATTAAGCATTGCTTTATTGTTAAATATAAGATTAGATGTAGTTGCAATATGTGACATAACGGTAATTAGGGTAAGTTGATTTTAAAGACTAAAATTAGAACATGGTAAGTTGCAATTCTGTATTGTAATTATATTTTTGAAATTATACTACCTTGGGATTAAGTATGAGATCAACTAAATATCTTTACAATGAAAAGCACGATATTTATGAAACCTTGCAGATAAGTGCAATGAGGCAAGGTGCATGTGATGTGATTTTTTCCGTTAATAATGTACTTCCGGTTTAACCAGAAATACCTTCAACTTTTTTAATTTAAATGGACAACGTGCATATTTTTGCAGATTTTGATAGATCTTGTTATTTTAAATTCGTACATACCGTGGTTAATGAAAATAATTTGTAAAAACAAAACACTAAAACACTTTAGTGCAACCATTTTTAAGTTTTTATGCATTAGAGTAAAAACCAATTAAATAAGCAAATTGATGTTTACTTTGTATTAAACGTGTACTGTTCAGTAGGTAACTGTCGGCAAATTGTCAAGTTAATTGTAATTTATGGAAAAAAATTGCATGATTAAAAATGGTACATTTAAGTGAAAAAGATTCGAATTGAAATATTAATGATGATCAGTTTTGGTGATCGTGTTAGAACTCGTGAAGAAGTGACATATTTTTAATGATTTGCATCCAGAAAGAAATCCTATATCATGTTCAACGGTTACTAAAACATTACAACATTTTAATGCAACTGAGATGGTCAAAATTTTACCAAAAACTGGAAGACTGCAGTGAACGAAACTATTAGACAAAACATTACTATTGCATTCATCACCTCGAACTTCTACCACATATTTATTTGGCACTAAACCTTGGTATAAGTCGACGTTCTGTAGGGAAGATATTAAAAAGTGAAAAGTATCATCCGCATAAGATACAATTGGTTCAAGAATTGTTAAATGTTGTTTTTGACCGACTACTGGAATTTTTCGAACAAATGATGTACATCCATAATATCGAGGAACATTTTGCAAATAATGTAGTGTTTTTGGATGAAGCATCTTTTTGTTTAAGTGGAACAGTTAATCGCCATTACTCAAGGTCAAATGAGAATCCTCATTGGATTCATGAAGCCCATACCCAACATCCACAAAAGTTGAATGTTTGGATGGAAATTGCCGAAAATAGGCTTATAGACCCATTTTTTATAGACGGAAAATTGAATGGTGATATTTAGATTTATTGAATAACCAAATTATTTCTGCAACAGAATGGACAGTTACCACAAAATGTTTGGATTCAACAAGATGGAGATGCAAATTTTCCTAATCGATGGATTGGACGTAGTGGAATAACAGAGTGGCCTGTTCATTCTCCAGATCCTAGTCCGTTAGATTTTTTTCTTTGGGGTTACCTGAAATCACATGTTTATGTTAGACAACCAACATCTTTGCACGAATTGATATAAAGACTCATTGATGAATATGAACTAATCCGTGAAGAAGTCTTAAAGAGAGTAACTCAGGAATTTGTTTATATGCTTGCAATTGTCAGAAAGTAAACGGCGAGCAAATTGAACATTTGAAATGATTTTGTTTAAATGATTATTATTCTTATTCTCATTAATTTGGTTAATGTAAAGTGCTTTAGTGTCTCGTTTTTACATATTATGTCCATTAACCCCGGTATGTACGTATTCGACATACCAAGATCTATCAAAATCTGCAAAAATATACAGTGCCCCATTTACATTAAAAAAGTTGAGGGTATTTCCGGTTAAACCGGAAGTACATTATTAATAAAAAATCACATCAGATGCATTTTGACTTATTGGACTTATCTGGAAAGTTTCCGAAATATTGTCCTTTTCGTTTTAAAATATTTACCTGGTCCCATACTTTATCTCAATGTTGTTGTATTGGTACTTGGTGTTGCTTCAAATTGTCATGCATCTCAAAAGCTCTATTATAGGGTAAATTGTTAATAAAAAAAGTAATTAATTGACGCTCTATGTGGGTTAAAAGTTAGTCTTACAGTAATTTTGAGTGATGTAATTGTTAAGAAATCATTTTTCGGGGGTGATTATGCAGGTTAAAAGTTATGTTCCATTATGTGCATAAGGATAACGAAATATTTGAAGAAGTTATTATTAGGGTATCCTTATACCTATATTAGATATTTACTGCTGAAAAATGCATGGTAGTATGCGATTCCTTTTCAAAGAGTACAGTATAAGAAAGGTTTATGAATCTTAAATGCAGGTGATCTAAACAAGAGTAACGTTCTTGAAAGAAAGTTATATTGAGCGGGGAGATAGTATATGCCTTCTTGTTGATGGAAATAAGGGTTGATATTCTTTAGGAAGTTACCAGATTTTATTTTATACAATTGAGAATGATGACAGGATGTTGAATGATGTCTATTTAAACTCTAATTTGAACCTAAGCGGGGTTGACATTTTTTGTGGTGATAGAAATGCAGAGTTACGGAATGATAATACAAATCAGACAAATAATGGTAAAGTTAAAATAAAAGGAAAATAAGTTTACATAAAATTCTTTTGATGTTAGCACAAAATATAAACAAAATTAGGAAAGCACAATCAAATAATTTTAATTTTATACAGCAGCAGGTGCAACTGCAAAACTAACAAAATGAATTACAATTCAAACAACAAATTCAAATGCAAAATACTTTGTTAAAAATGTTTGACGAACCAAATGCTGAAAGTAATGTAAGAAAAATTGAGTCCGAATTTTCTGAAAGGGAAGGGTCGATTAAATACAAGTATCTACCAATCAAAATATACCTGTTGAAAGCAATATAAGTTCTCAGTACCTTACTTCTTGGCAGAATTCTTTGGAATTTACGATTAAATTTAATCCTAGTGGAAATTTGCACCCAGTAGTATTTATCAAAAAAATAAAAAATGTTTGCCTGAAGCAGAAGTATCATAAACTAAATGGGTCAGTTTTGGCTTTATTAGGGAGTGTTGCACTTGGGCAGATTTAAATGAAAATAAATGTACTGAGTTTGATGAATACCACAGTTATTTTTAAATGAATATTGGAATAGTGACATTGAAAGAGAGGCATTTAGGGAAATTAAGCTAGGGTAATATCGATATGGGTCAAGGGGAATGTATTTCCAGACATTAATGGGCAAGGCTTCGTATTTTATGTCCCCCTTAAGTGATTCTCAAGTTCTTCAAACTGTTGCTGAACATTTCCTGCCAGAAATTAAAGTGGGTTTAACAAAATTTGTATGTCGTGTGACGAGGCTCTTGAATATCTAAATAAAGTGGACAGTTATGTGGGAATAAATAATACAAAACTATCTTTCACGCATAATGATCAAAACAATAATAGGGAAAGTAACGATAATAACGATATGTCACAAGTACACAACCAAAATCAAGAACGTTCGCATTTTTTGTCAAACAATATTGTAGTAATATCATTTTATAGTAGTTTTGCGCAATGTCGAAATTCAGTATTCCATATACCAAAGATAATATTTAGCAGTTATTTCTTTTTTGAACCACTGACCAATATTAATTTTGGGTAGAAGAATCATCTTAAGATCAGATCAAAGAACTTTGAATTTTTAGTCCACTGTTGCTTCGTAGATAATCGTATGAGAATATGGATACTGTCTATTCAAGCGTTTGACGTTAAATTTGAATATTGTCTAAGTAAAAATAATGAGATTGCTGATGCTTTATGATGCTTTTTTACGGTGAGGATTTTTTTGCAGTCAAATGACCCAATAAAAAATTGAAAATAAATGTCGTAAAAATGACCATCATCAAAAATAAAATAAGATGGGAATGAATGTGTTTTAAAAATAAACCTTGTGTATTGCTGTACAGACAATGATTCTGAAAAGTTGAAATGGTTTTGTACATGAAGATATGTTATTCAAAAAAGGATTCGAAACAGCCTGGTTATAAATTAGTTGCACCTGGGCATCATATCAAGGGGTTAATAGAATTTATTCATAATGACAATGAACATTTTAGTGATAACAAATGCTACCTGAGGTTTTGTTAAGATTTTTATTATCCTAAACTGAAAGCATTATTTTGGTACATTACTTCGTTCTGTGAATTATGTCAAAATTCAAAAGTGAATAGACGCAGTCATGGAGAAATGCAATGTGTTTTAGTAGACCAGTCAAACAAAACTCTTAGCACAGAGGTTACTGGGTGACTGCCACTATCTCGAAATGGTACAATCCAAATATTTGTATTTAGCAAATATGTGTAACTTTTTCCTATAAAAAGGGCGACAACGAGTGGTATCTTACATTGTTCGAATAAATGGTTTAAATGTTTTGGTACACCTCATATCATTTTAAGTATTAACGGTAGTCAGTCTTGGAGTAAGTTACATATAAATGCATTGAAGGAAAATGGTATAAAAATATCGCATACATCCAGGTATTTTTCAGCAGGAAACATGGTAGCAAGAATGAATAGGGAGGTAGGACGTTTGTTAAGAGCATTTTTGATTAGATAAGCACCAAAGTTGATCCATAAAAGTAAAAAGTACACAACATTGGTTGAATAATGTTGTTCACCTTTCTACTGGATTTAGTTCGAATGATATTCAATACGATCCCAGTACCAATTAAGTGTTATAAGTAAAGAGAATTGTCCAATTAGTTGAAGAGAAATTTAAATCGAAAGCAGAGACAAAATAAAATTAAAACATGGTGATAAGTTGTAACAAGTTTATTTTCCTGCAATATTTTGACAAATATTTATGTTATTATTTTTATAGATGGTCGATTCAAACCTAATATCTCTACACATTTTTACGTAATATTTATTACATGTTGTTTAATTTAACATAAGTTTAAAACCGCGAGCATAAATTACAAGTTGAGCGGTGACACAAAATACCATTTACAAGCGTCATTATAAGAGTTCCCTCCTTCAATAATTATAAAGATCGTTGTAACTGTTGTCAAGCGGTAGGATACGTCAGAATACAACACTTTCTCCTGGGCTGTTGCTTTAGAAAGTCGTTCGTTCTTGTGATGAGAACATGGCATCAGTGGTTACACTTGGTGTTGGAACCATGTGAAGAAAAAAAGTCGATTTAAAAATGAAATCGTCTTTGTTAGTGCCCTCTGGGTCGACGCTTCATAGAATATGTTTGCACTAAACTAGACGTAATTGTAATATATTGGCGTTAGAACAACAATAAGTATCATCGAGCTTCAGGGCCCTTGTTAATTTAAATTTGCAGTGCAATTTATTTGATGCGGATACACTTGATGTTCAATTGATATTCTGTAACAAGATTAATTAATTTATGTGGCTTTGAAGAATTCTAACCTGATTATTATTCTAACAAGAAGATTTCAATTATCATTAAATATTCCGAAAATGGTTCGTAATTATTCTTCTGATGGATAAACATCTGGTATGTAATTAGTGCTCTTTAAGTACGTTAAGTTGTAACATTTGGAATGACAAACAAGTAAGTTTTTTATTTGTTCAACATGGAAATTATCTAGTTCATTATGTTGTTGACCTCTGGATAACTTTGTTATTGGTGAAAAGAACCTGATATACTTCCTTTTATTTTTCATTAGTACAAATGAAAAAATGACAGAGGGCAGTATATATGTATATTAAGGGTTAACTTTCAGGACTAACAAAATTGAAGCTATCATTTGAATATAAAATTATCTAAATTCAGTTAACTAAATTGTTTCATTTTGCTCTACAATATTTATTAATTGAAATATTTAAAATACAATTTAAATGTGAAGTCTCTAAGTAGTACTACCGAAGGCGAATAATAAAAAATTCTGTAGTATACCTTTCGTCATTCTTAATGATCAAGTTTAAACAATTAACAAGAATGATCATTGCTAGATTTTTATAATGTAAAAATAACAATCCTATCAAATTTTTGGGAGATATAGGTGTTGAGAAGATTATCGTGTATATAAGTACATATCTTTCCTATCTATAATTTAGTCCAATTTTTGAAAGTAAATTTGTTATGTGAAATCGTTGTAAATAATTTTCAACTGATACTTAAGAGAATAGAAATTCATTTCGGTCATGTCTATGATTATTAGTTGGAATGAATGAGATTTGATTCCTAGTAATTATAAACTTTTTGAATTAATTAATAGAATGCACAAACTGTGCTAGTCTTGGTTTAATTTGATTACAGGTGT
Source organism: Platerodrilus igneus (assembly GCA_036346225.1). Classification (NCBI taxonomy): domain Eukaryota; kingdom Metazoa; phylum Arthropoda; class Insecta; order Coleoptera; family Lycidae; genus Platerodrilus; species Platerodrilus igneus. The sequence goes on along the minus strand of JARFIW010001393.1, from coordinate 628,004 downwards.
AGCAGTGCATCTTTAACAATCAATATCGAGCCAGAAGGTAAGCATTTGTAAGGGCTATGTTCATGTAATATTTTTTGTACAGCAGTACTTGAGCATAGGTTTCCACATTCCCCTTATACAAACAGACTAAAATTAGGGCATCATTGTATTCAAAAATTCGGTGGCGCCATATTCACTATATTTTTGGTCGTAATCCAACCCCGACTCCAACTTAAGTTCTACGCAGAGCAAATCATTCGACTAGCCGCTTAGCCTTTGGAGTTTTCCTTATCTATGAGCCGCTTTCCATCTAAACTAACCCTGGGCTCTTTACATCATCAGGAAATCCTCGTTAATTATCCTAGTGCCTTTCAGTTGACAATATAGGAGTAAAAACCCATTAGTAAGGCAAAACGTAATAAAGTATAGCTTAGTAAAGGTGAAGATAGATGATAAATGTGCTAATTAAGACTCGTGAGTTGTTTTAACATGTAGATCATGTAATTAGAAAATTCCTCCTTTTATATAAGGGTCCAGCAACAGTTATTAGATAGTTTTGCCAAATTCATACAAAGTTGTTGATGCTTCATCACATATATCATCTATCCAGAATATTACTACTATGAAGTTATATAACACTCCTGATAATTTTGTTTGTAGTAGAAATGCAACAATTTATTAATATGTAAGTACTTTAAAAAGTGAAAATAAAGGAAGGTGTTTTTGTGTTTAGAGAAAACTTTTGACTTGCATCCATTATTGTGTCTTCAAGTGCAAAACTTTTGGGGAGCTATGTAGTGGTTCTAGCTGAGATATATTTTAAATATTTGAATTAGTAGGTTTGGTGCATAGCGAAGTGTTGTAAAATAGTTGTTTTACTGGTTTTAGTAGAATACTGATAAAATATAGGATGCTTGTTAAAATGGAAATCCTGACTACTTGCACTATGTCAACGATGGTTTTCAAGATATCGCAGACTTTTCAGTAATTATATGGTGTGGAGATGATTAATAATAAGTTGGTGATTAGAAGAATAAAATTGCTAATAGCTACGAGAGCCTGTACCAGAAGAATAAAAATCTACAACATATTTTTATTTTGTTTTAGATTACAATCGGATGAGATCCATGACCATTTTGTTATATTAAACATTGCTTTAGTGTTAAATATAAGACTAGATGTAGTTGTGATACATCATGAAACAGTAATTAGGGTAAGTTGCAATTCTGCACTGTAATTATATTTTTGGAATTATATATTGTTTTATTGGTATTTGCCTTTGCTTCAAATTATCAAGCTGAACCCACCCCAAAAGCTCTATTAAGTTATAAATTCTTAATAAAAACAATACATGCTTGACCAGCTATTCACATCTTCTCCTTTGAATGATATACATACATAAATTTTATATCTCATGAAGTAACCCTGACCCGGAGAATAGCCCCTTAGGCAGCAAAATAATTGATAAACAATATAATTAGGGAATTGCAGCAACTTAACTTGAAGATTATCATTGTATATAATCTTGTAAGAATACTAAGGATGCGTTTAGAACAATTTGTTTTTGTAAAGTCCCTTGATGTACTGAATTTAGACCTCCATTAAGTTAGACCCCCCACCAGCGATAAATAAATTAATACCTATAAAAAAATTAGGTGCTAATTAGGTGCTAATTAGGTGCTACATTCCAAAATTAGGTGCTCGAATAGTTTGGCAGGAAATTAAATTTGAAATGGGGCTGACTTAACGTTAAGCTGGACCCCATATGAAAAAACTAATTTGCAACATGCAAACTGAAAAATTAGATATACCAGAATTAAGTGCTAATTAGGTGCTCTTAAAATCAACAAAACATATCACTAAAATAACCTTTTATCTTAATAATTAACTATATCATGTATAAGTACATGATTCGACAAGAGTAAAGTCCCATTAAATAATTAGGTGCTCTTACGACTGTGGTCTCAAAATACTCGTCTAGTAGCGCACTGTCGATATATCCAGTCGCCGAATTAAGTGCTCGTAAGGTTTCGCAAAAATTTTGCACTATAACGTGATCCGCGTCACACGCGTACAAGAGTAAAGTCCCATTAAATAATTATGGAATTAAACAAATTCATTATTGTTGAATTTTAATCGGTTTTTCGGTATGTATTTTGCTTATTTTTTCAATGTATTTAACTGCATATCATTCAATATTTTACGTACATTGTACTCTGCGTGTAATATTTCTTCTTTTTTATCATCGCGTCATGTATTAGGTGAAGTAATCAAAGCCGCCACTTGATATTTAGTATTATTATATTAATATTTTTAATGATAATTTTAATGTAATAATGTAAGGATAATTTATTTTAGGAAAGTTAAAGGATTACAAAGGATTTATATTAATTATTTTTGTTATTTTTACAGATATTTTATATTTAATCTTATAAAAATTTATACATTTTTTAAAAATATAAACATATAAAAATATTTTCTTAATATAAACATATAAAAAATAAACATATAAAACATATCTAATATAAACATATAAAAATATTTTCTTAATATAAACATATAAAAAATAAACATATAAAACATATCTAATATAAACATATAAAAATATTTTCTTAATTATATATATACACGTTTCCTTTATAAATATGGACGTTTGCTTGTCCTCGTCCGCGTTCTCTTCCTCGCCATTGTCCTCCACGTCCACGTCCACGTCCTCGTCCACGTCCGCATCCCCATCCGCGTGCTCGTCCGTTCCTCTATCGTTTTCATTTATATTCCAATGTTGGAATCTTCATATCTTCATATATAGTATGAATAGCAGTTCACGCTCTTGTGCGCGACTAATGTTTAAAAGATATTTAGGAATTATTAAATATGATTTACGAATTTTATAATTATTAATATATATGAATAAATAATGTTGGAAATTATAATCAAAATATTAATAATACTTTTAAACATTATCAATGCTTACTATATAGCTTTCTTCACAATGCTTGTGAAGTTATTTCTATATTTGCTTGTTCTGTAATTAAAATGTTTCTAATTTCTTTTAAACATTATAAATATAGAATTATAAATATGAATATGTAAAACATTATAAATATGAATATGTAAAACATAAATATAAAATATATATTCATATTCAAGATGCCTCTACAAAAATGTTATTAAATAAAAGATTGTGAAAAATAAATAACAAAAGTGTAAATGTATATTATGTTCTAAGGAATAAATATTTAAAAATGATAAGGAATAAATATTTAAAAAATTTCATTAATCACGATATAGTATTAAAAATTACCCTTACATTATTACATTAAAAATTATCATTAAAAATATTAATATAATAATACTAAATATCAAGTGGCGGCTTTGATTACTTCACCTAATACATGACGCGATGATAAAAAAGAAGAAATATTACACGCAGAGTACAATGTACGTAAAATATTGAATGATATGCAGTTAAATACATTGAAAAATAAGCAAAATACATACCGAAAAACCGATTAAAATTAAACAATAATGAATTTGTTTAATTCCATAATTATTTAATGGGACTTTACTCTTGTACGCGTGTGACGCAGACCACGTTATAGTGCAAAATTTTGCGAAACCTTACGAGCACTTAATTCGGCGACTGGATATATCGACAGTACGCTACTAGACGAGTATTTTGAGACCACAGTCGTAAGAGCACCTAATTATTTAATGGGACTTTACTCTTGTACGCGCGGTGACGCGGACCACGTTATAGTGCAAAATTTTGCGAAACCTTACGAGCACTTAATTCGGCGACTGGATATATCGACAGTACGCTACTAGACGAGTATTTTGAGACCACAGTCGTAAGAGCACCTAATTATTTAATGGGACTTTACTCTTGTACGCGTGTGACGCGGACCACGTTATAGTGCAAAATTTTTGCGAAACCTTACGAGCACTTAATTCGGCGACTGGATATATCGACAGTACGCTACTAGACGAGTATTTTGAGACCACAGTCGTAAGAGCACCTAATTATTTAATGGGACTTTACTCTTGTACGCGTGTGACGCGGACCACGTTATAATGCAAAATTTTTGCGAAACCTTACGAGCACTTAATTCGGCGACTGGATATATCGACAGTACGCTACTAGACGAGTATTTTGAGACCACAGTCGTAAGAGCACCTAATTATTTAATGAGACTTTACTCTTGTCGCGTGTGACGCGGACCACGTTATAGTGCAAAATTTTGCGAAACCTTACGAGCACTTAATTCGGCGACTGGATATATCGACAGTACGCTACTAGACGAGTATTTTGAGACCACAGTCGTAAGAGCACCTAATTATTTAATGGGACTTTACTCTTGTACGCGTGTGACGCGGACCACGTTATAGTGCAAAATTTTGCGAAACCTTACGAGCACTTAATTCGGCGACTGGATATATCGACAGTACGCTACTAGACGAGTATTTTGAGACCACAGTCGTAAGAGCACCTAATTATTTAATGGGACTTTACTCTTGTACGCGTGTGACGCGGACCACGTTATAGTGCAAAATTTTGCGAAACCTTACGAGCACTTAATTCGGCGACTGGATATATCGACAGTACGCTACTAGACGAGTATTTTGAGACCACAGTCGTAAGAGCACCTAATTATTTAATGGGACTTTACTCTTGTACGCGTGTGACGCGGACCACGTTATAGTGCAAAATTTTGCGAAACCTTACGAGCACTTAATTCGGCGACTGGATATATCGACAGTACGCTACTAGACGAGTATTTTGAGACCACAGTCGTAAGAGCACCTAATTATTTAATGAGACTTTACTCTTGTACGCGTGTGACGCGGACCACGTTATAGTGCAAAATTTTGCGAAACCTTACGAGCACTTAATTCGGCGACTGGATATATCGACAGTACGCTACTAGACGAGTATTTTGAGACCACAGTCGTAAGAGCACCTAATTATTTAATGGGACTTTACTCTTGTACGCGTGTGACGCGGACCACGTTATAGTGCAAAATTTTGCGAAACCTTACGAGCACTTAATTTGGCGACTGGATATATCGACAGTACGCTACTAGACGAGTATTTTGAGACCACATTCGTAAGAGCACCTAATTATTTAATGGGACTTTACTCTTGTACACGTGTGACGCGGACCACGTTATAGTGCAAAATTTTTGCGAAACCTTACGAGCACTTAATTCGGCGACTGGATATATCGACAGTACGCTACTAGACGAGTATTTTGAGACCACAGTCGTAAGAGCACCTAATTATTTAATGGGACTTTACTCTTGTATGCGTGTGACGCGGACCACGTTATAGTGCAAAATTTTGCGAAACCTTACGAGCACTTAATTCGGCGACTGGATATATCGACAGTACGCTACTAGACGAGTATTTTGAGACCACAGTCGTAAGAGCACCTAATTATTTAATGGGACTTTACTCTTGTACGCGTGTGACGCGGACCACGTTATAGTGCAAAATTTTGCGAAACCTTACGAGCACTTAATTCGGCGACTGGATATATCGACAGTGCGCTACTAGACGAGTATTTTGAGACCACAGTCGTAAGAGCACCTAATTATTTAATGGGACTTTACTCTTGTCGAATCATATACTTATACATGATATAGTTAGATAAAGTTAGATAAAAGGTTATTTTAGTGATATGTTTTTGTTGATTTTAAGAGCACCTAATTAGCACTTAATTCTGGTATATCTAATTTTTCAGTTTGCATGTTGCAAATTAGTTTTTTCATATGGGGGGGTCCAGCTTAACGTTAAGTCAGCCCCTCCCATTTCAAATTTAATTTCCTGCCAAACTATTCGAGCACCTAATTTTGGAATGTAGCACCTAATTAGCACCTAATTTTTTTATAGGTATTAATTTATTTATCGCTGGTGGGGGGTCTAACTTAATGGAGGTTGAATTTAGATATCTTGCAAATACTTTCTATATTAAGTAATATATCGAATATGATTAGATTGTTTTCTAAAATAAATAACAATGAATTGATTAGTGGATTTTTTTTAACAGAGAAACTATTAACTGAAATTAGAGAATTAAATTTCAAGTTTAAAATAATTTGTTCCAATAAAATCACAACACCAAAATTTCTCCTATGTTAGATATTGACTTTTTCAATAAATATTTTTTTACAAAATAAGTAAAAATAAACGAATATTTAGAATTTCCCTAATCAAAAAGTTATTAAGGGCCAAATGCATCGTATTTTGATTAAGCCAAGCTTTACTAGGCAGCTGTCATTATACACCGCACAATGAACCTCTGCAGTTTATTAAAGAGCGCTTATAATTTGACAACATTGTAGAAAGTTAAGAAATTTTATCTTTTTAGTAAAAACCAGTGTCTAAACAGTAGCTTTGACCTTTAAATTGTTTATTTTATTTGAGATGAAGCCATTTACTGCCATTGAACTCTATGTGAAAGATAAAATTCAATGTTCACTACCGTCAGTTAACCAATAATTATCTAAAATGCGTCCACGAGCTGCAAATTTCACTGGCAGTGAAAAACAACATTTATTCAATATAGTTGCAAAATATTCACATATTAGAGAAGGCAAACCAAATGGACAGAATTTCTTTAGTTGAAAAATTGCAAACTTAGGTAAAGGTAGTGGAAGATTTTAATTCTGACCGTATTTGTTCTAAAATGTTTGATTAGACGAAAACATTTAAAAACTAAATCATCCATGTCGGCAAAATAATCAGTGCTATCGTAAAATTGTCTTGGAAATTCGAAATATTTATTAATGATGAGATAGATACATTAAATATTCCACCTTCAATGTCTATCATTATAACATAAAAAAGCCAGACTTAAGATTAAACTGCCAAAGTTGTTTTTTTAAAACTTGCCTAAACATACATTTCTGTTTGGCGCATATGAATTAAACAACTTAAACTGGCTTTAATGGTTGAGAGGGTTAAAACGTGCATGGTGCATTTGACCCTAATTGACTACTTTTACTCTAACATTTCTAAACGAATGTAATAAAGTAGTACAAAGGCAGAGTCACTTCATGAAAAAATGCTCATCTATTCAATAATAAACCACACTGCTAACAAAAAAATTAATTACCAGTTTTTTATAGTGATCAGTTTTAAGGATAAATTGGCTGCCAAATAATTTAAGTAGATCTGCCCTTTCACACCATGGCCAAATCATGTAATCAAGCATTCCAGGTTTGCTGCCACCAAAATAAGGCCCACCTCTAGAAGATAATTCTTTCTCCAATGTTTCGAGTCCATCCATAATTATACTTTTATGATCTTCAGTATAATAGGTTCTGTTTGATCCTAGCATAAGTTTGTACATGGTGTTAATAAGCTGAAATAAGAAAAAAATAAGGTAATATAGAGAAGTAAACAAGTAAACTATGTACTAATATTAATAAAATTGTAGTTCTAAACAATTACAGGGTCTAACAAATAGGATTATATCATAATTCATAAACTAGCAATAAATAACTGTTGCATATCTATAATACAACAGTAATAATGTATTGTATATTTTGCAAACAGGTTATAAAAGAACATAAAAATAGAATATATGAGGGATTATTCAATCGAAACAGTCAAAACAATGTAATTCATTAGTATACACCGTACACTGGCTCTATGAGCTAGAGATAGGTCTATCCAAAATATTTGCAGCTTAATCCTATCTAAAAGTTGTGCCCGAGTTAAATAATGACATCTATGATAGAAATTCCATCCAAAGATCTTCAAGTGATTATTTACCTAATGGAAATTTATACAAGAATGAAAGCTGTGTATAGTGACTTACAACCATTATCGAGAATAACGTATGTGCAAGCAGTAATCGGTTAAAGTATTCATCCTTTATGATATTTATTTGTTGTAAAGTGTCTGTCACATAAAAGTGTGGGCTTGTGTATAGTCTAGAATGCATATGTCATTTAAATACTAGTGATTGTGGCTATTATGGTTTAGTTGCAGTTCTGATAAGCATTCCATCACAATGCGTACCGTGGGAGACCATGGAAGTCAGTATGACATTCTAAGACACACTACTGCGGCATGGAAGTCATCGGAAAACCACCACATTACCTCCCAAGTACACAGTGTACTTAAATTGTATTTAAAATGATGGTATCCTCTGGAGTAAAAGATTCCAGAGGTAAAATAGTCCCCAATTCGCATCTCCGGGAGAGGACTACTTCGGAGGATGTGGAGCAGAAAGTTTAAAGGAAGAGTAGGGAACATTTTGCGAGTCAGAGCCTGGAATGTCAGAAGTATAAAGCAAGTAGGTAATCTAGAAAACTTGAAAATCGAAATGGATAGGTTAGCACTAGACATAGTAGGTAGGGATCAACAAAGTTCGTTGGCCAGAGGCGGAAAAGTTTTGGAGTGGAGACTTTAGGGTAATTCATACAGCATCAGAGGAAGGAAATTCAGGCGTGGGGATAGTTATGCAAAAAAAGGACTACTTACAAAAAAACGAAAGAGTACTCATGGTTAGATTAGAATCTAAACCGGTAAATACAGTAGTAATACAAGTATGCATGACCACATCTAGCTGCAGTGACGAAGAGGTAGAAGCGATCTAAAGATATCGAAGACATATGTAAAATGATAATTTAATAATTACGGGGGATTTTATTGCAGTGGAAGGTAAGCGTAGGGAAGGAGCGGTAGTAGGTTTATTTGGTTTAGGCACAAGAAATGACAGGGGAAATAAGCTGGTAGAATCTTGCGACAAGAAAAATTTAACCATCACAAACACATTATTTCAACAACATGCTAGGTCTTCTAGCATGTTGTTGAAATAATGTGTTTGTGATGGTTAAATTGTTCTTGATACAAGTGGAAGAGGCCAGGAGATATAGGAAGGTATCAAATAGATTACATTCTTGTTAGACAACCGTTTAGGAACCACATAAAATACTGTAGAAGCTACCGAGAAGCAGATGTAGACACTGATCACAACATTGTAATTATGAAGGCCGCTCTTAAATTTAAAAATTTGAAAAAAGAGATATGAAAAAGACACTGACTTTGAGAAACTAAAAGATAAAGATATCCATGAAAGATTTGAAAAAAATCAAATGAATTGCTGAATGATATTGAGAAAATTGCTTATACTAAGGAAATAGAAACGGGATGGAATAACATTACACCCAGCTTAGACATGGCGGCCAGAGATATTCTGGGGTATACACAAAAAGAAATTAAGAAATCGTGGGTAACAAAAATATCCTGAATCTAATAGAAGAAAGACAAAAATACAAAAATAGATCAGATGCTACAGGAAAACAAAGTATAAACCCAAATAATGGAAAATTATTCGCAAATGCAGGAAAGCTAAAGAACAATGGATTGATGAAAAGTTGAAAGAGGTACAGACTAAGTTGGAAATAGAAAAGGCAGACAAAGCATGCAATCTAATTAGAATGAATTTTAGGGATATAAAACCGTATAGCAAAAACATAAGGGACGCGGGAGGAAATGTCATTGTAGAAAATGTAAAGCAAGTAGTGGATAGATGGCAGCATTAGAACAGGAATCAAGACATTGAAAATGATGACGGGATATCCTATACATAGAGATGAATTTCAATTAGCATTAAAGGGTCTGAAAAATGGTAAGGCGGAATAAAATGCCATACAATTCCGTCATTAGCACAGGCACGGACAAATTCATTCTCAGAGTTTCTTAAAAAAATCTAACAAAACTGTTAATTCTTTATTAGCACACACAAAATTGGATGCATTGTCAGAGTTACAAATAATATGGCTTTCCTTGGCAGGATAAAAATCGTCTGAATGCAGCTAAAAATGCTTCCATCGTTAAACTAGTCACCATCTAAGTGAACAGTTTTACTTGAAAAACAAATAAATAGACAAATGTATGCTTTAAATTGTTTTGAGCCCTTGCGGTCTTTTAATGTAATCGGGCCCGTATAATCTAATCTAGTAATAATAAATGGGATAGAAACTTAACTATATTTTCTGGTAAATCGACCAAAGACATGGCTGTTTGCGGTTTACATCTAAAACATTTTAAACAATTTCTCACTACAGACTTAGTGAGTGAAATACCAGCAGTGGACCAATAATGTAAGTGCACACTGTATAATAGAAGAACCTGCATGTTGCAACTTCACGTGCTCATGGTAAAAATTCAAACAAGTAAATGGATGCTTTCCCTCTAATACAAGAGGATGTTTTTCTTCATAACTTAGAGTAGAATACTTCAAATGCCCTCTTACGCATAATAAACCATATGTGTCAAAAAAAGGTGCTAAAGAAGATAATCTGTTTTTTACCATAACATCCTTTTCAGAGCGCAGTAATCTTATCTCTTTTGAGAATGACTCACTTTGAGCTAATTGAATCAATTTATGTCTGCTTTTATACATCTTAGAAGCAGTTAATGGAATAAAATCTTTCAGGCTATTTTTTAAATTATAAATAAATCGACAACAATAGGCAAACACTCTAATTAACTAGAGAAAACTAGAGAATCTAATGAATAAATCAAGTCTCCTTTTTTGAAAACGTCAAAACTCTAGCTTCAATTTTTAATTCAGGAATTTTGTTTAATTACGTTATCTTAAAGGGGCGAGGTCAATCAGAATCATTTTTTAAAAATAAAGAACCATTGCACCATAAATCACAACTCAATAGCTCGTTAGGATATAATCCTATTGAAGCTACATCGGCAAGATTTTGCTTAGTGGTCACATAAATCCGTTTCTTGACTTCCATCAAGTCTATAATCTGAGAGACTCTTGCTACAAATACCTGAAGCTTGCTTGGACACGTATTTCTCCAATGCAACATTATTTGCGAATCATATCAAAGAAAATAATTAAAATAGTCAGTTAAAGAAGTTTTAACGGCATTCATTAGTTGAGTTAATAGTAAAGCTCCATAAAGTTCAAGTCTTGAAATTGTAACAACTTTGAAAGGTGCTACTTTCGTTTCAGCACATAACAATTAAACACATAACTTTGTTTGAATTGATTGTGCGTACATAAATTGCAGCACAATAAGCATTTTTTGAGGAATGACTAAAGCCATGAAGTTGCTTAATACATGTACTGACATTTTTGCCATTTCAATCGTACATTTAGTGGCACTTCAGCGTCCAACCAAGTTTTAAGTACCATAAAGTTTGAATCGTTAATTTAACCAAAATTGTACATGGACTTATCAGACCAAGGGGATCATCAATCTTAGCTTTTGACGACAGAAGCTCTTTTTGTAATAACCGAGAATTTGCTATTAAAAGTGACTAAATCATTATACTCATTTATGAAGGAAACATAAGCTCTGTTAAAATCGATGTTTTTTCAAATCGTTTTTCTAATCATAACATGAATTTTAGTGCAGCGGTTTTAGGCTCACCTAAATCGAGAGTGGAACCTATTAACGACACTCTCACAATAAATGTACCATCTTCGTCTCTTGACGTGGTACCTTTAAAATAATCTTCACAAAATGTATCATCTTCTGATGAAAAACGCGTTTTTGTTTGCTCTTCTATGACCCAAAAATTTTGTTAATCGTTTTCAATTGAATGTGTTGCACACAATATCAAAGCGTTTGTACTGGATGAGAAGAAAGCCCCGACACTACATACTCAAGCACAGTCTTTTGCAAAACCGGAAGGTTCTTTCCTAATAAAATTTTTCCTTCACAAATCAAATTTCTAAATAAGTTTGCACTAATCTGAATATAAACAGAACTACTAACATTAAAATTGGGGTTAGTAAGTTGAACATTTTGAGGAAATCTCCAACTAGATAGCTCAAAATCACAAGCTGGCAGATCATCTGTAATCTTTGCTACAACAAAACAAGAAATAATGGAAGAAAACTTGTTATACATAGATCGACTTTCTAGTCAACTGTTGAAGTGTGCGGATGTGTTTTACAGAGCTCCCATTTCTGCAGCAACATGAAAGTTTTTATATAGGGTTTTTTTTTATTATATTTTCATATTTACTTTATTATTGTGTGGCATAAAAATTTAATACATAGGGCAGTGAAATAAAATCAAAAACAATTTTAATCAATTAAATAATAAATAAATCGGGTTTTTCTTTGAAATTTAAAGTAAAATCTGGGTTTAAAAACAAACTAAATTAAATTTCGGGCTAATAAACCAAAACTAATAAACAAACAACCTAAAATAATTTCGAAAATAATTTAAAAGGCGTTTTTAATAAATTTAAAACAAAAACCACGTAAATCGTGTAAAACCATTAAAAAGTGTGTAAAAATTTTATATTGCGCGTATAACAAAAATAACAAACTAAAAACCAAAATCCAGGCCTTTTTAAATTAAATAAATCTCTCAAAAACAGTAAATTTTGAAATAATTTAAATATAAATATTTCATATTTTAAGTACATGCGTACTTAAAGATTACTAAAAGTCGGTCTTTTGGTATAAGTAGCGGTGTAACATTTGAAGGTCGAACGAGGCACCGAGTAAATAAGCGATAAGTGCTTACCCATACCAGGTTCCAATAGCGCGTGTTTTTATTTGTTTGTTTGTATATTTAAATTTAAAGCCCAGTATTTTATAAATTTTTAAAGGAATTAGCTTGTTTAAACTATTTTTCAAAAGTTTAGAACTGTTAAAAGCTTTACCTGAGTTTTTATTGCTCGAAGTTCTACTTGAATCAAAGATAGAATTCTTTTCATGCACCCTTAACTTAAGTAATCCCTTAGCCATAGCTAAATTTTTAGAAAGTTTGTTTTCAGGATTATTGTGCTTTTCATACTCATTTTGTAAATCTTTGTTCGCACATAATACCTTAATCTCTAGTTGAAATTCATCAAATTCATGAAATAAGCATTGATACTTATCAATCTTTAATAGTAATTCAGCAACTATTCCATCACCATTTAAATCAGAAGCATCTTTAACAGAATCCAAATACTTCACAAAGTTATTTATCTTTGTTCTACTGAATCACGTTTTCTAATTAATTGCTTTAAATTACTGCGATTACTAGCCATTTTTTAATTTGTACGTAATCTTTTAATTGAACAATAATAATCAATGCACCAAATTCAGTTGGAACTAATTTCAATTAACACCAAAACTAGAATACTTTGTTCTGATGCGATCAAACATAGTGTGTGGCACTCTATAGGCCACTAAAATCAATTTTAATGTGTAATTTCGAAAATGGTAAATAAGTGTTGTGTTCCAGGTTTTCCTAGTAATTAAAAGAATGGTAAGGAGCAAGTGCAAACTTTTAAATTTTTTAAAAACGTTGAATTACAAAATAAGTGGTTACAGGAAAGATTTCAAGGCTTTTGAACATTCAGTTGTAAGTACAGCGCTACTGTGGTGTTTGTTATTCATTTTAAATAATGTTTGTTACTGTTGTTTGACATAGTTTTAAACTTTGAAGATAACGATGATAGCTCTCAGGATTCTGAATGTATTTGGATTTCAGATTTGAAAGACCATGAACCAGATTTGCCAGTTTTAACTTACATAACTGGTTATTGCTGTTACTTTATTACAAAAAATTTAAAATGCGATGAATGTAAAGGATTTTTGACCTTAGGCTAATACATAGATAGATTAATATTGAAGAAAGATAGAGGTGGTTTATGTTTTCCACGATAGGAATCCTTGTTGGTTGTGATGTAAAGTTTAGTAATTTTTCAAAAACTTCTAACAAGTGAACTGTTCTTGAAACTTAAATATCAAAGATTAATCGCTGCTGCAGTGATTGGAAAAAACTTATGTGTTACCTCGATGTAGCTGTGAAAAATGAATGTTAGAAATAATAATACAGTAAAAAATCTAAAACAAAAGTCATTAAAACAAACTACAGAAAACTTGAAACACATTCCTACAAACCTACTAATTGCAAAAAGCGTATAAGGGGCTATAATCACCAATAGTGCTTATTCGCCTCTGATTTTTCACTTATCTATACAGATGCTAATCAATTCTTGCTTTTTCTACAATTAGAGTAACGGCTATACATTAAAAGTTTTCCAATTGTTTAAATACTACAATGTACTCATAATGTGAATACATTAAGTGTTTTATCGCTTAAATGCATTATTTAGTATGTCTATTTAAATAAAAATTTACTTAGTATGGCAGAGGATATTAAAATATTTAACAATGCAAAATTTAATAATTTCATCGATATAAGTGTGTCGTTTTGTATCTTTGTAATATACATTGTATGTATTTGTACGTTTAAACTGTTCATGATATCGTTGTTTAGTCGTTTTGATTTGATCATGTCTATAAAAATAAATTCTAAGCTAAACAACGAATAAACCCTTTATTTGCAATAATAGTTTACAGTCCTCTTATTAGTGACGTCTCATTTGAGAAGCGAGGCTTTGTTATATAGGTGGTGTTGGCACAACACTCTTATTCCTGATGGAGGAAAATCAATTAAATCTTATTTTATAATTATTTAAATGTTAAAGTAAACATTAAAACAAAAGTTTTTTTCTTTATTCCACAATTTAAATTACTGTTAGATAACAATATTTGTGTGTTTCAATAATGCTTTGGCTATTTACAATGTAAAATATTTGTCAAACAAACTCCATGTTTTAAGCTTCATATTTAGTAGACATTTAAATTTTAACTTCTCATTCATGCAACTGAAGGTAAATGACATTTGGAAAGACTACTACTGCTCAAGATTGAGCCTAAGAGGTTCAATAGTATTAATGACTATGTTGTTAGCAGGGTTTATGTGTCCTCCATTACGCATTTTGATTTTGTAGTTTTCTTTTTAGATACAATGGAGTCTTGTTTTGATACTAGTAGTGATAGAATCTTTCCAAGACCCAGGGCTGAAGTCCGAGTTGCCTGTGAGTACGATCTGGATCCATTACAGTTCTAGCTGTTGAGATCTTTACTTCATGGCAACCCTTTAACTTATGGTGGACTTTGCTCATTGTCTCCTAAAGGTGTGAATATTTTTGGTTTTATTTTGTCAACATTAGTACAGGTAAGAGAAATGTTTACAATGTGATATACACATTTGATTCATAGGATACTTTTATTTATGTGCTTTTTATGAAAAAATCATTGTAAATTTTAGAAATACAATAGTTGAACGAGATTTCATCACTAATAGTACATTCACAAATGCGTTAAACTCCGAAAACATTTTTAAAATAACATATTTGATAGTTTGCAATAATTGGTCTTGGACAATATTGCAAATATGTATGCATTTAATTACCAAATACTGAAAAATTGTATTACCTTACTAAAGCTGTCAACTAAAAGACGATCTTTAGCCTTTTGTAAAGGAGTCTTTGAATGTAATGGATTGATACTATATTTTTCATCCAAATAATCGGCAATTATTAAACTTTCATATAGAATATCACCACCTTCCACTTCTAGTGCTGGAATTTTTCCCAATGGATTGTTTTCAAACAACCAATCTGGTTTGTTTGATAAATTGATGTATACTGTATCATACCTGTAAAAGACAAACAAATAATTATTTAAAATTCTTTATAAACTGTTAACACTGTTACAATATATACAAGAAAATGAGAAAATTAATCAAAACAGAAAAATATTCCACTCCCATTAAGATAAATAAAGTTAGTCAAATATAAAACAAAAAATGGCAAAGGATATGTATCATATACTCGTATGTATTAAAAATTTAAAAAAATTCAAAATTCTAAAAAACCAAAATTTTAAAATTGCCTAAATAGTGGTACTAATGGCACTTCACAACAAAACAGTTTTTAAGACTTTAGTATAAGTTGGGGTACAACGCCAGAATGATAGATTTCAAATTTGTTGAACGAGATTGTCTTTTGCATACTTATGCACATATCCAATACAGACGGATGCTAAAGTAATTGCATCTATGATACAGTAGTCTCCACACCAAAAATTTCCCACCTCTGGCCACTGAACTGATCCCTACTATGTCTAGTGCTAACCTATCCATTTCAATTTTCAAGTTCTCCAGCTTACCTACTTGCTTCATACTTCTAACATTCCATGCTCCAACTCGCAGAATGTTCCCAACTCTTATTCTGTGTAGAGAAAAAGATACCATATGCAATCATATCATTACTCTTCTCTTTAAATTAAAACCACTATTTTTGGATAAATAGGTCGTGCCTTGGAGTTGTTGAAACAAAACACAATTGTTAGTTAGCTGTTATATTCATGGGTATGTGTTACGTGAACTATAAATCAGATACGAAAATGTAGATATTAAAATTGGATTGACAGGCTAAATATGGACGCAATCTGTACAGTAGATTTCATGAATAATAATATTAATTGAACATGATATTTCAAAATTTTGTTTTTATAAAAATCATTCGGCTAATAGGATAAAACATAATTTCTTTTGAATACATTGTGAACGTAATAATCCAGGATGATAACAAATTAAAACCGCAAATGGAAACATATTAATATTACAAGACATTGCTTATGCATTTCCCATGGAAAAATAATTTACAACAGCAAATTTTGTCCATGCCAAGCACCAAGGACATTAAAATAGTACCATAATACGACAATAATACAAATTAAGTACAAGGTAATGTGACAATGACTGTTTTATTCAGCATATATAAAATATTATATCGCGAGAGCGAATATTTATAGAGAGAGAAATGTGATATAATAACTAAGTACGACAGTTGAAAGTTCAAGTTCAGAAAGTTAAGTTTCGAAAGTTAATTAGAAACATAAAGATGTAGTAAAACGGGCGAATAGTAAGAAGGGCGGGAAGTTGAAAAGAAACACAGCTTCAGGAGGTTAGGACCTAGAAAGTTCACCCCCTCCAATAATTTGGAATTTGGTGTTGGGTGTATTCAGGGAGTTGGGTTAGCTGGAAAGTGTTATTTATAGTCCTAAATCGAATTTATGTTGTAGTCACATTGTCGCATGCTCAGTCACTAATCTGTCTGTCAACACACGAACATTTATAGTGTGGGGGAAGAAAGGGGCAGAAGCATTATTAATAATATGGTTATGGCTTTGTCCAGAGTATTTTTGTCCTGTAAAGTATAAGTTTTAACCTGGAATGTCATTGTATAGTGTACTTTATTTATTACAAAAAATGAATAAACAAGTGTCTGTTATTGATTTACTTAATACATTGCACTAAAGTTGTGTTAGCTAGAAAAAAAGAAAATGGAAATTTTGATGGTTTCTAGGCATCCTCAACCTTTTAAAAGATAAATTAAAACAGTGAGTATATGAGCTTCTATTTTATAATTTTTAATTGTGTACATGCAAATTTTACAACTAAACTGTAAAATGGTTCGTATTTGTGTTGTTGGAAATTAACAAATCATGATAGTTATTATTTTGTTGAACTAAATTAGCGACAAAATGAGCGTATATTGATTTTAAAAGTAAGTTTTATTAGTGAAATGATTGTAGGTAAAAAGTCACAATTTAGCATCTTTAATGGACATTGGATTGATTAATGAAAAGGTTGGTATTGCACTGTTTTTCGATGTATTCTTATAATGAGAATTTCCATAAATTGGAATTTAAAATGACATACATCAATCTTGGAAACTAGAACAATGGTATGGTAGGATTAGTTACGAATGAATGGTTTTTAGGATTTCTGTTAATAACATTTGGTTAGTTGGATGTTACATTAAGTTTGTTTCTGCTTTAAGGTCAATGTGCTTTTTCAAAATTTTTCGTTCTAGAGTACTATATTCTAATACTTTTTGCTAGTTGGCATAAACATACATTTGAATTTTCAGTTACTGAAAGTAATGCCATTAGTGTTTGCAGTTTCTTGATGTCTTACATTCTGTTGGGCGTTTTCAGTACATTTGCACTTATTATTTAAAGTATCGGTTGCTTTAAATTTACTACAGAATAGTACTATTTGACCATTAGAATCGTTTAACGAATATATAATATTAACTCAGAATTACGTAAACCCATCTAAATTTGTGAATAAAGCACTAACATGATGGCTACCTAGCAATTATGTTTTGTTTCAACAAATCCAAGGCAGAATCTATTTTTGCTAAAACAGAAGTTTTAATTTCCTTAATTTTAACCCATGTATAAAAAGTAAAAAATAAGTAATGATATAGTTATGTATAGTATTTTTTTATCTACACAAAACATATGTACACTTTTTCTCTAAAATAATTTGGAGAGCCAATATCTGAACATTAAAAATTTAACATGAAAATCCTAATGATGCGTGAACCGATTTAATACCCGGTATAGCTTAATTGAACTAATTTAAGCCTGCTCTTAACCAATTCGCCTTTCGCTAATGGACCAAATTGTGTGACACTATTTCAAGTATTCGAAATATATAGATAACAATTTAAGCAATAACTCTAATCAACTTTAAAAATCGAGAAAATATTCTAAAGGCTCTCATTTAGTGACTGTCAAAGTCTTGAGATCACTGTTTACTTCTGTATTTCACTTAAAGCAATAGTCTTGGGAAAACTTAACCACTGACTATCACAAAAACGAAGGACCATACCACCATAATTGGCTATGTAAAAGTTTGTCTGGATATAATTCTCTAAAAGCAACATTGACAGGATTCTGCTTTGTAATTACATTAATTCCACTTTCTGATGTCCGTAGGGGTTGAATCTTTGCAACTATATTTGCTAAAAATAATAGCAAATTACTGGGGCTGTGTTAATCCAATCTAGTACAATTTGAGAATCGCACCACAAAAATAATCATAACTGCTAGGCAAAGAATTTTTAACATTGTTCATCAACTGGGCTAACAAAAGAGCTCCATATAGTTCTAGTCTCGGAATTGTTATAACTTTCAAAGGCATAACCTTTATTTTTGCACATAACTATTGACCATGAGTTTCACTATTTGAATCGACTGTGTGTATGCATATAAATTGCAGCACTATATGCATACTTAGAGGAATCGGTAAATCCATAAAGTTCCTTTAAATAAACATCTCTGCACATAACAAATCTTGGAATCCTTAAATCATTTTGAATCGCTGTATTTTCAAACAGTATATCATTAAGAAAAACATCAGAACTTGTAGGAGCAGACCCGCTAAAAAATTACTCTTAACTTTGTGCTTAAGCTGGCCTCTTGCATAACACCATTATGCAACAAAAATAACCTTAACACTCATGCTTTTCTATTGTAACGTACATATTATGCAGCGACCTTTGATTCATCTAACTCTAAAAATAGACTATTTAATGAAATTTTGACTATAAATTTTCCATCATCAATTCTAGAAGAAATATTTTTATAATAATCTTCACAAACTGGTCATCCTCAAAAAAAGTACTTCTATTAGACGCCTCTATAGCCCAAAACTTTTGTAGTTCATTTTCTATCGAGTGTGTTACAAAACAACACTGAATTATTTTCGTTGGACTAGAAAAACTTAATAAAACAACGTATTCAAATACTGTGTTTTACCAGATGTTTTTCTAATGAAATTTGACCATCACAAAGTAAATTCCAAAATAGATGTGCATCAATCAAAAGATCACATTAAAATTGGGATTAACCATTTGAACATTGGATGGAATTTTCCGCTGCTTACTGGTAAATTTCCAGTAATTTTGAGCACCACAAAACAAGAGATATAGAAGAAAGCCCAATATGCATTGAACGAATCGTAATGTTGCATTTCTTATGTAAAGTAGAAGAAACATTATTAATTCCTGATTTACATATCTGTGTATCCTTTTCTTCCAAGCATAATTTTTTACATAATTGCTCAGTAGCAATACACGACTGGCTGTTAAATCTAAAATCGTTAAAATGGAATGTGTTTTACCATTTTATCGTAAACAAAAATCTGCAAATTGCCAATAAAACATAAGCTTAACATTCATTTCTTGTCACAATAACAGATGATTGACTCAAATCTTTATCAATCGAGTCAAAGTGTGAATGTGCTAGAAAAGATGTTGAAGTATGACCATCATTTTTAATTGTAGAATGTAGATGTAGCAACATCACCTAAATCAAAGAAGAATTAATTTTCTACCAAATTTTTGAAGTAGTCTGCTGCAATTCAGCTTGTGTATGCAGTATATTACTGTGTTTTTTATGACAATACTTACAATTTCTTTGCTTGCATTGCCTAACCCGTGCATAAACAATTGCAACAAAGCTTCAGAAATCGAACTTTTTCTTATCTATCAGGGACTGGTAGCTTTAAATATTGTTCAGTGTCATAAATATCTTAACGTTCATTTCTTGTCACAAAAACGGATCGATCATTCAAATCTTTATCAATTGGGTCAAAGTGTGAATGTGCTAGAAAATATGTTGAAGTATGACTATCATTTTCAATTGTAGATGTAGCAACATCATCTGAATCACAGAAGAATTAATTTTCTGACAAATTTTTGAAAACACTCTGCAGCAATTCAGCTTGTGTATGCAATATATTACTGTACTTTTTATAACAATACTTACAATCCCTTTGTTTGTATTTCCTACTAAAACAAACTGTACATAAACACATACAACAAAGCTTCATAAATAGAACTTTTTCCTATCTTTCAGGAACTGGCAGCTTCAACAATTGTTCACTGTCATAAATTAAACAAATTAAAATTCCATGCCTTGGAGTTAGCCAGTAGGTCGACAGATTCTTTAACTACAATTGTCAATTCTAGTGTTTCCAAAATATTGGCACGATTTAAAATGAAAATACCGAAATAAATAGTAACGTACGTAGTCCGTTCTTTCACAACCAGCAATTAAAAACCGAGACTTTACCATAAACATACCAAATTCAACAAACACTAACATATTTTCCATGACTAATCATACTATGAACTTGGATGTGACATTATTTTTACATATTTTAAAAATTCGAAAACGTAAATTATTTAAATAGACAAAATCCGAAAAACGTAATAACTTTAATGCGTAGGAATTAAACCCTGGCACAGATGTGTTAGAAAATAGACTGCGTGAAAATATCATTACACGTATTTTCTAATGCACCAAGAAAGCTCTTAACCTTAACCACAAGTTCAGTGAAAGTTCAACAAACCCTGTGACTTAGAACATCATATAAACACCCGAGGACATTTAAATTTATATATACTATCAAATCAGAATGGTAGGGAGCATTCAAACATAGTCTATCGTGCTTTCAAGCAGTTAAAATTTAACCGACTATAACATTCACCGTCAAATGACGACAAGTTGAAAGTAATTCAAAGTACAGTAACTTCATAAATACGAGAGTGCTAGGAAAAGCTCTCAGATGCGTTTTGCAAGCACGAAATTGTATAAGTTACCGATACGTAGTGAAGGTGATGCGGTCGGAAACGTTTTCAGCAACACCTCTTGGACCCAAGGGATTACTTCATAAACACCCCATCATTGTCTTGCATGAGGTCACTCAAGCCTTCAAGGAACAAAATTGTAAGTCACTGAATTATTTCTATCTGTTGTATATTTCAAACTGTGTTTTCAATATCTAAATGTATACAACCAATTCTTATTAAGCGAACTTTTACTTGGCTGTACGGTTGACTGAGAGAGATTTAAAACCAGGGAAGACACCACCACAGTAATTTTAGAAATGGATAACTACTTATTTTAGCTTGATTTGATACTTATGTTTAATAAATTTACTCTTCTTTCATGTAGATTTGGCCAAATAAGGAAAACAAAGATAGTTAAGTTAATCAGTCTGTTTTGTTGCAATGTATTCATGTGTGAATATAGGTTAAGAGAGTTGCTCGGAGCTTTTACTTGTAGACTTCAAGTTAGCATTTTCAGGAAATAGAAAAATGTATACGAGGCTCTACCAACCTGAATTGCAAAAGTCAATAACCATTATTTTAGTATCCTCGCATAGATCACCAATCATCTGACAAGATTGTAGGTGAGGTTGGCGACTAGCATTTTATTGTACTGAGAGTTCAACGATCTTTCCAGGTAGGTGCATGTGTTAAAATTGTACACCCCTAAAAGAATTCCTTTTGTTTTCATAGAATCCGCCCCTTGCCACTGTAGCTAGCTGTCATAATTTTTCTGTTATGTTTCCACGATAAAGTAACATAAAATCATAGCATCAATTCACACGTAACAAGCTGCATACTTTCTCTTTTTGTTCATGCACAATTTCTGCCAATCTCCAACAATACTTTTCAATACTGCATTTCTGTCATATCATAAACCCTAACGTGCATTTAAAGAAATCCTTTAGTTATGTGTGCAAAGTGTGCATTATTTTGTATTTTAATTCTTAAGTGTCGATGAATGTTTTCCTTACTTTTATTTTTTACATACAAATATTACAAGTGCAGGTTGACAATTTGCAAAGAAAAACGACAGATGATAGGATTTGCTGTATCAGTTCATCAGATTGATAAAAGGTTTTGAACTGAACGAAAACATCAATGAATTGTTTAATTTTACAGATACTAGTTACGTATACTGCTAATTAAGTTCTAGTGTAGTCAACTTGGTATTGCTTATGCTTAATTACACAAGTACAAGTACTCGATGTGTTGAAATTTCCATTTACATTAATTTATTTGTTCATGTAATAATAATAACATTCTTCTTGTCCTTTGGAGTAAAAAAGTGAGACATGTTGTTGAATGTCTGTCAAGGACCATTGACGTTTCAAAACATTTTTGTATGTTTTTAGCCCATTTATATGTTGTATTATGTGTGTAAATGGTAGCTATGACTTTTAATTGTCATTTGATTTTTATTTTATATCAGTAACTGCTGTCTGGTGGGATGGTTCACTAAAAATCAGATTCAATTTTTATAGCTTTGTTTTTCCAAATTGTATTGTGTAACTTGAGCACCTATATCTCTAAACTTAATCAAAACTTTGGAAATTGGTTATATAGATTAATGCCCATTTTTGTTATATGCTTTTATTTATTGAGTTCTTTATGCAAAATTTTCCAGAACTAGGGATATCTAGCCAATGCGCTCAGTTGTCCCATTTGGGCTAGGACTTTGTTATAAAACCAATGTAAGTAAGGATTAATTCTAACAACGTCATATAAGCTTTGTGATTTAAAAGGTTTCTACTTTATGTTCTAGGATGTAAAAATCTATATGGCCATGTCTGTTCATATTATGCGAGATTTGTTTACACAGTTACCCGATTGCAAGTACTCCAAAATGAAAGCTAATTTAGATTACGCAAGTTTTGTTTATACAAGTACTTGAATGCAAGTAGGCACTTAAAGCGTTTAAAAATTAATGTTTACATATTTCAAGTACCTGTAAAAAATTTGTGTATCAAATAACAGTTGCTACTGATAAACAGCAAATATTTCTAAAATGGAAATCTTCAATTGTGAATCATAGACGATATACAGTATGTGCAGAATTTGTGTTATACTGTAGATAAAAATGAGAAAAACGTAGCATGGGTAAAATTATGACTAAATTGAAGATCACATTTAGAAGCACCAAAAATTTTACTAAACAATTATCAAGCTAAGTCCCCTTAACCCATATAAATCATTTGCAAATATCAAAGGCTATGCCTGATAACTTTTAAAAATAGCGACGAGATTTAGAAAAAGAAGATACAAGCAAACCATATACGTTAAATTAAAATTGGAAGTAACTTTTAGACACCTTTTTTCACACTTACTATTCATTTTCTGTTTGTACGGCTGTCTATGAAGTATTGAAATTATTTATTTTATACAAACTTTGATCACAACACGAAATATAAAGCATTGCTGAACTTACAATCTATTTATTTTAAATGTAACTGTAAAACATGTTACACATTTTAATGCGTTGTTTGATAATACATTGTACAGAAAACCAATGACACAAGCATACAAATGGATGTTTATTCTCTTATGAACATATGAAAAACAAAATTTTTTGGCTAATATATTTATTGTAATTAATACCAATTACAGCTCTGAAAAGTATAAAATATTTGTGAATTTATTTACTTGTTTGCAACAGCATAAACAAGTAAAAATTCTTGCATGTTGCATAGTGATTATGGTCGAATTGCCCAACATTTCTAAATTGTTACATTTCCTATCTCCATTTTAGAATATTGTTTTCAAAGCATCCATTTGTACACATCTAGTTTGTTGGGTATAAATTAACTGAATGTTTGATTACTTTTAAGCTTGCAAAAGTGTAACATTTGAGATAAGTTGTGCTTTATAGTTAAACTAAGCCAATATTTGTTATTGTAGTTCAGCTTTTAGTTTGTACAAAATTTCCTTTGCTATTAGACGTATTTGAGTTCAATGTAGTTTCTTCTAGTGTAAACGTGTAGATCATTGCATGAGTAGTTTGATTTATACTGATAACTGGATTACTTACAGAGTACTTGATTTTTTGATCATAGAATTAAAGTGCATACATCTACGGTTAGAGTAATTTTACAAATGGCTACATTTATGCCTAGCTCGTGTGTTGATGTTAGTCAAGTTATTTAAAGCAGTGCAATGTTCAAGTTATATTCAAGTAACTATAAGTGATGATACCCATTTTGAGACAACTGTGTTGGGTTTATTAATATGTTGCTGGTATATGCTTGTTGAGATTTATTATGCGATTTAAAGTTACGTGTGCTGAACATTAGTTTTGAAGTTTACAATAAGTACATTGCTGATGCTGCACTTGTCGAAACTTATTTTGAAGTTGCTACTGTTATTTGTTTCAAATGTTAAACTCCTACGCCTCATTTGGCTCCACAGCGATTTTATTTTAATAATTAATCATAGGGTTATTACACATTGTAATTTAACTAGAAAATAGTTCGGGTAATTATCTTCAGGACTTTCTAGAATTAGTTTTTTTTATTAAGTAAATGCGGTTTTGAGTCTCCAGCCCTGTTTGAGGAATTAATTATAATTATTATTGTGTATTCTGCTGTGCAAAAGTTTTGCCATGCTTTGAAATAAATAGACGTCATTGTTTTAACCAAGGAAAATGTGATACGTACAAGGAGTGGTGGACAGTTCAGAAAAACAACGGTAAACAATGGTAGACTACACTGGACTACCATATCAGAACGACAAGTGAAAATAGTGCGTTATAATGCAGTGTAGTTACATGTGTAATCCTTACCTTTCCTTACTTACCTAAAATACCTGTTTATTCCTTGTTTTAATGTTATAGGTCAACAACAAACTACACTGCAATTGGATGTAGAGAGTCTGCTGAAACCCATACAATCCGAGCATTCGTAGTTAGGGGAACAATATGTAGTAACATTTCATGCGCAGCAAATGCCGTGATACAAGCAATCCGTAATTGGCTCTACCTTAACTTAACTATCTAGATGGATAAAGTTAAACTGGATTTATTAACTGAGTTATTTGTTTCCTGTGTATTGTAAATTATGTGCAATATTAATACGCCCTCTGTACCAGAACGTGAAGAACTATAGTATCTTTATACCAATCTAGTTCACAATTAAAACAAATTTATAAATTTTGATGCATTACTAGATATTCCGTTACAGTTACTATATTGATTTAATTGGTTAACAAGTTGTTTATTAGTGTTAGTTTAGGGCCACTCCAAGAGAGTGGAATCTTTTGCCTTATCACTCCATTTCCTGGCACCTTGTATGCTAACTCCAATTACTCCTGATCCGTTAGGTGTTCCTTGGTGGTTCAATAAATGATTTTATGGAACCCATCCAGCTACAGTCTCGTGTGAGCTAGTTCAGAGCATTAAGCTGTCAGTAATTTCTTTAGAAACGTGTTATACCAATACTTCACAACTTTTTTTCTTTGACAACTAACTATTTGCATAAATGGAAATATTGCAACGTAAAAAGAGTGATAGGTATTTTGGACCAATTTAGAACGCAAAGGTTCAATTTAAAGAACACGCATTTCGCTTTAAAACTTTTTATTATAATCAATTCGTATTTAATGAAAAAAGATAAAGGAAATTAGCTGGTTTAATATGGTCAACAAAAGCCTTCTAATTTCAGGTATTCTATTTCAGAAATTAATTGTAATAAAAAATTTGTGTATTTATATGATAAAATAAGGTATAGGATTGATATACATACCAGGGTAAGATTTTAAAATGTCATGTTTCCGATGTATAAAACTTATTGTGAACAAAGATAATTCTTTTATGTATTTTTGAAATTTATTATAATATACCATCCTACACAATATGTAATTTAAATCAAGAAATACCACGCCCGTCCACACGCAAACGCACACATTGATGTGATAAAGAGGTCATTAAAACTTAAATTCCATAAATAAAACCCACCCAAATAGAAAGAAACCGGAAAGAATTAAAATTTCCAAAGATTCATTGTTCACCCTGTATAAAATAAGCATATTGCAAGTACAAAGCCATTAAAGTCATCCACGTTATTACAAAACAGTCCGGTGTGTGTAAATAATCATTGTAAGAGATAAATACAAAGTCATTGAAATACAAAGCAAAACACTCTTCCCGTATATTTAAAAGCCCCAATTTTAAATCAATAATACAGCTGTGTGTACAAATAATCATTAAGATATAAATACAAAAAGCCATTTAATCCGCGTAAGAACAATATCAATTTATTGCCCTTCATTAATTAAAATACCAACTTTATTAGCATATAAATATTGATAAAGAAAGAAATTAAAGCTTTAATTATTATCATAAAAATACATCTTCCGTGCATAAAAATGTGCTAGAACACGTTTAATATCAGTAAAAACCAATCATTTGTTACAATTATTAAGATGCAAATCTTTTTGCACTTTGCAAAACCATACAGAAAGCGGAAGCTTTAATTAGCTAAATTGACAACCGTGTATGTATAACATAAATTCATTTTTAAATAAATAGTTTTCTGGAAGCTTCGCGATTCAGAAACGAATACGTCAAATCCTAAGAAATGCATTAAACGTTTATTCAAGAAACTCGCGCGACAATTAAAAAACACATAAAATCGATTTTATAGTTTTCCGCATTACTTAGGATAGAATGTGACACAAATATCAACCCCATATGTTGAACAAGGACAAACGGCACGCTTTGCATGCTCGTAACTTACGCAGTCTGACACTAATTAGGTGATAAAGCGCGTCATTCTTGGAAATATGACATCGTGAGGGTGTATTGTTCCAAACGGAACACGAAAATGGAAGTCAAATACGGTAGTCAGTCAGTCGATGAGTTCTCATTCCAACGTCACAACGATAAATCATCTGATCTGGTCATAGCTAGAGGTGAACTAACATGTATTGTGTTAGTAGTTAGAATTATTTTATTGAAATAGCGACGGAAAAGTGGTTTAAGCGTTCAGAAGTAAGTGAAATTATTGGAAGTAAGTAAAATGAATTAAAATAGAGAATAAATGAATAAATAATAATTGACTACTACAAGATATACTTCTTAATTGAATAAAAGCATATATAGAATTGGAATTGTATTTTTGATATTTAATGGTACATTTTAAACGATTTTAGATGGTGGATGATTAACTACGTGCTAAACAGAGGCAACAACAATGACTAGCATAATTTACACGGTAAAATAAAATTACGTTGCTTAAAAGTTTAAAAGGGCATTTCAATTAATCGGTTAAGTTCCATGATAAGAGTATTTTGTGTACTAGTATTTAAAATTAGAGTTGAGTGTGTGTACAAGTTGATAATTCGATTTGAAGGGTGGCAGGCCGCCGTGAGGTTTTGCCATTATATAAAAAAATGTATTAAACCTAACTGATCAGACACGTTTATAGCCGATTCTAAAGAGGTGGATATTGAGTTATCTGACTTATCTTGACAAATTTTGTACATAATAAGATTTAATTAAGGAGTTATTGGTGAATAAAATTAAGATTAGAGGAATGTGCTCATCCTAATTATAAAAGAGACTTTGGACTCTATTTTTAGTATAAGTGAGTGATTATCCAGAAGTTATATTGTTTTGTTAGATTTAAAATATTGTTTGTAAGTCGTTGTGGCAAATTTGGACTATACTTTTAGATTTTAATATTTGTGTGAAAGTGTTTTGCCTAGAAGTTATATGCAA